>PVKB01001831.1:0-185595 GCA_004027205.1 Ctenodactylus gundi | reverse complement strand
TCAGGTACTTAGCACTTGCTAGGCAAACGCTTTAACCTCTGAGCCATTCCTCCAGCCCACGAGCCTTTGTTTGCTAGCACCTTCTAGGTGGGCAGGAAGTGTTGGGTCTGGAACTGGCTCCAACCTCCAGTGGGCGTGCAGTAGATGTTTGGTGAATCATAATTCCTACAGTTTCCCTGTTTCCTGATGAGTAAACAGCCCAGCTTCAGGATCCTTTAGCTTCTGTTTCCTGAGCCACAGGGAACACAAGGCCGGCCCCTCACCCCTGTCCTTCCTGCCCAGCCACCACACACACAGGCTTCCTGTTCCTCCCTCCACAGACATGCCTGGCGTGCCAAGGCCCCTGCTCATCTCAGTGCGGGAGGGGCTCTGTTCACGTGAGCAGGGTATACCTGGGCATGCGGGCAGCATGCAGAGCTCCAAGGGAGCCCCTGGAGGGCCAGGACCTCGCTGCTAAGTCGGAGAACTAACGGGTCTTGTCTCCATGACGATGGGTCAGGAAAGGACATGGAGGGGAGGAGACAGCTTCCACCCAGAGCTGGGATGCACAGCCTGCTACATAGCTTGGCGCAGGGCTGCAGTTAGCTGTCACTCTTCCAAGGGTGGGCAGTCTTACATGGTGGGTGTACTGCACAACTGTACACGGCAACCTTGATACACAAAAGGAAGGGAAGAGGCAGAAGGGCAGAGATCAGGGAATTGAGGAAGAAAGGAAAAAGGCAGCCAGCAGAGTTTCTGGCGAGTAAGAAAAAGTCAAGAAAGCAAGCGGCAGAGATGAGGCTCTAGTGTGGGGCTCTGTTCCAGAGCAATTACCTGCACCGGCAGTTCAAGCCCTCACAGAATTCCAGAAGGTGGGAGGTCTCCCACTCTGCGGATGGGGAGACAGGGGCTCCAAGTGACTTAACTGAGGTCACATAGCTTAAAAGGGATGGAAGGGAACGGAGAGACTAAGAAGAAAGGAGGGAAGCAGGCAGCTGTGACTGGCGCCCTGGCAGCGCAGGCTAGGGCAGCAGAATCCGGGCCTCCTCGCCTCGTGGGTGCCTCTGGCTTGATGAGGAACCTGGCAGCCAGCCCATCTTTCTGGGGGATCAGGTTCTTGGGGAATCCTAACCCCTCCCATACCGGCTTTCTTTCTCTGTGTCAGCATTTTCAGCCCCATTCCCGGATCATCCTGGGGTTCTTTAGAAAAAAAAAAAACTCAAAAACAGTTTTTCCTGGAATACCAGAGGGTCTGACAGCATCAGTGCGAAACAGGGCTGTGTTGGGTTGCCTGAGCAGCGGTGGGGGATGGGTGGGGAGTGGGGGATGGGGGGGTTGGGGGGTTGGGGAGGTACACGACACTGATTGTGTGCCTGAGCAGAAGGGAGGGTGATGAGGATGATCCTGTAGGCACAGGCCCGGGTCACAGCTGCTTGTGGTCGGCACTGGCTTGGAACACCGTGGATCTCCTCCTTTGTCTACAACTTGGAGAGGAAGCACTGCTGTCAGTTTCACTTAATGATCCTGGGGCTGAGCTGGGACTCACACTGAGGTGGGATGGGGACCGAGGCAGGAGGTTCAGAGCCCCGGGTTTCTGTGGGTTTCTGTGCTGTACGGCTTCCAGCTTGCAAAGGTAGTGGAAGGGGCCCTTGGGAGAAGCCCCTCCGGCTCTCTCTCCTCAGTCCGCTTACTGTTGTCTTTGGAGAGGTCTCTAGTGGGGTGTGGTGATATACTTCGGCAAATCCTGGCACTCTGAAGGGGGGGGGGGCGAGGCATAAGGATTACAAATTTAAGGTCAGTCCGGGCAATTTAGCCACTACACCCTGCCTCAAAAATAAGTAAAGACAGGGGCTAGGGATGTAGCTCAGTATGAAGGCCCTAGATTTAATCCCCAGTGTCACAAAAAATAAATAAATAGGAGGAAAAAAGAAAGACAGATACCCTCTCCTGTCAACTAAGAACCCTACCCCAACTCCCAGAAACCTCAGATTTGCTTTCCTCCTCCAAGGAGCTGGGACACAGTGAAGACAGGGAGCTGCCCACTGGAGGGAGTGAGTCCCACCCAGGGAGGAGCCGGGAGAGGGAGCCGGGTGGGATTCTGAGTGGGTTTGGAGGTCGAGGGGCAGGCTGGGGACCTGTGGCTGGCCAGGAGCCTAGCCAATTGCATGTGGAGGTGGAGGAGAGAAAAACGTAGGTTCAGTCCTGTCTGCATACACGTTGCTGTTCCTACGCTTCTGAGCATGTTCTGTAGTGGGCCCTGCTCCCTTCCCTCTTGCCAGTCCCCCCTCTCATAGCTGAGACTGTTATAAAGGAGGCACCCTAGGATTCCTGTCTGAGCTTAGGAAAGACCAGAACCATTGAGAGACTTTGCCAGCAGCCAGATTTTGTTCTAGCTCGGACAATATTGGCCACGTGGCCATAGGCAGGTTTCTTACCCTCTCTTGGCTGTTTCTTGTTTTGTAAAGTGGATAGTAGTGCCCATCACAAGCTGATGCATGCTTTAAATAAGATGATCCCTGCAAATAGGTATGTGCAGTCTTATGTTTCCTCTTGTGACAAAATGTATTTGAGTTTCCCAAACCAGAGACTTAGTGGAAGACTGAGCAGGGCAAGGAGGTTTTGCATGCGGGGGGCCCTGAGGGTGGGAGGACTCAAGTGCCTCACGGGCTCCAAGGGCAGGGAGCTGACTGATTAAACCCTAGAAGGGGATGTGCAGCATGGATGCCCCATGTCACTGGGACTAGAAGGGAGCAGAGGGAGCTGTCCCAGTGGACACCCCACCTGTCTTTTTCTCCCTCTATCTGTCCACTGGTCTCCCCTGGCCCCACCTTGGCTCCTGGCCCTGGGCTGAGCAGGTGATGTCTCCTCTGCTCGGCAGCTCCACCCTGAGGAGGACAGAACGCAGCCTCCCTGCTGCCTGCTCACCTCTGGCTGGCCAGAACTAGAGGATTAGAGCTACACCCTCTGTCTGTTGTCTTCTTCTGCAGGACCACCTCAAAGGCCCCAGGTAAGCCACTTCTTCTAGTCGTTGATTGGGAGTTGGGGGGGATGACACTTGCTTTTATTCGGGCCTGGCTGAGGACAGACTGTGGCAGGAGCCAGCTCAGGAAGCCCCTGTGTGGCTTCGGGAGTTGAGGCCTCCCCACGAGCAGACGATGACTGAGCTCCAGCCAGAACAGGACCCAAAGCTTTGGTCAGAAGGATGCGTCGGAGAAGCTCAGGGGTGAAGCTCAGGCCCTGCCCATAGCCCACCATCCTTGGGGAGAGGTAGGGAAAGAGAGAGAGAGTGAGAGAGAGAGAGAGAAAGAGAGAGGGAGAGCAAGAGCACAAGCATGAGCTGAAGCCAGTCAGACTGAGCCTGAGCCTGGACTTTGGCCAAGGCAGAGCAGGAGGGGACAGTTGTGTCAACTGGGACGAGGCATGTGGGAAACAATGTAAGTAGAGCACTGAGACAGACTGTGGCTTCCCCTGGGCACATGGATCAGTTCCCTCAGGGTGGGCCACAGTGCCAGCCTGGAAGCTGAGCCACCAGAAGGAGGCCTGTTACCTGACCTTCTTTCCCTGCCAACCCCTTATGTTCCCTGTGCCCCCAATGCCCGCATCACAACCAAGCTTTGTTTCCTGCGTTCAGACTCCATGTCCTGACAGTTGGGATCCCCTGGACAGTCTTGGGCCCTCAGCACTCCTGCTCAAACCCCTGGCTCACCTGAGTCCCTCAGGTCCCCTGTCTTAGTTATTTTCCCGTCACTATGACTCAATACCCAATATCCACAACTTAAGGAGGAAAGATTTATTGCAGCTTACAGTTTCAGAAGGTCACAGTCCATTCACAGGTGAGCGGCTGGAAAATGATGGAAGCACATGGCAGGGCTGAAGCCAGAGCTTCAGCGACAGAGATCCTCACAGCATGGTGGCACAGAGAGAGACGGGGAGAAAGGGCGGAACCAGCACAAGCCCCTCTGGGTCAAGCCCCAAGCACCCGCCCCTTCCAGCCAGGCCCCACCTCCCAGCCTACACAGTATCCATAGGAACATGAGGCTTTTGGGGGACACTCCAGATCCAAACCATGACATTCAGTCCCTGGCCCCCCAAAGACTCACGGTCCCCTCCTGATACAAAATGTATTTAGACCCTTTTCAAAAATTGTTGAAGTCCCAATGGTTCCAGCACTGCTAAAAAGTCCACTGTCTCCTCTGAGACATAAGGCAAACTCTCAGCTGTGAGCGCCTGTTAAGACCAGAGTTAAGCACTTCCAACATAAAATGGCACAGGGTAAACCTTTCTATTCCAAATGAGAGGAATAAGAGGATAAAAGGCAGTAGGACCAGAACAATTCCTAAATCCAGCAGGGCGAGGGTTAAATCCTGTTTTTCCAGGTTCTGCACCTGGAGAAAAACTGCATTCCGAAGGGCTTGGGTGGCCCCGCCCCTACAGCATGCTGCTGGCTGCAGTCTTCATCTTCTGTTCTTCGGGTTGGGTCTACTCATCCTGCAGCTTTTCTCAGTGGATGATCCAGGCTCTTGGCTTCTCTGAATTCCTGCATTTTCCACGGTACCTTTGGCTTCTGCTTCACAACTTCACACATTGCCCTCCCAGGGGCACACTGCCTGGCCTCCAAGGCCTTCTTCTGAGATCTGGATGGAAGCCTTTGTGAACCCACAACTCCAACCCTTTGTAAGCCTCTAAAGTAGAACCACGTGGACGTTGCCAAGGTCTGCAATTGGCTTGAGCAGTAGCCTGGCCCCCTTGGACAAATGCTGTAGAAGTCTCTGAGTTCTTAGATGGTTGAACTCCGGGCTGCTGAACTCCCATGCATCCTTCTTATCCTGAGTGTAAGTACTTGGCTTCTTTTTAATGCTCATGTCTTTAACTTCCCTGTGTTCTTTAGCCCCACCACTGCAGGCCATTTTGGCCTGGCCCTGCAAACCTTCTATCTGCTTTTTCTTTGCTGTTTTAGCTTGTCTTTTGCCATACAGCTGGCTAAAAGCCGCAAACAGCAATCATGTAACAGTTGGAACATCCACCTGCCTTGAGATTTCCTCCACCAGAGTAAGCAGTCCACCGCCCTTAATCTCAGTTTCAGGCAAAGTCTCTGGACAAGCGCAAAAAGCTGACAAACTTTCTACCAGAGCCTAACACACTTGGTTTTTAGGCCACTTGATACAGTCATTCTTCCCATCTGAAATTTTTTGAACCTGGCCTTTCCAGTCCACACTTGTTAGCTGCTGAGGTGCCAGGCCCTGTTTCCG
Organism: Ctenodactylus gundi; assembly: GCA_004027205.1. Lineage (NCBI taxonomy): Eukaryota > Metazoa > Chordata > Mammalia > Rodentia > Ctenodactylidae > Ctenodactylus > Ctenodactylus gundi. The sequence continues at coordinate 180,367 of PVKB01001831.1, read as the reverse complement.
ACTGGCCTCTGCCCCAAGTTCGTGTCTCCAATGGGCTTGAAGAATAAGTTGCGAAGACAGGAGGCAGGTTGTAAAGAAAGGGCTTTATTGGGAAACTAACAAAAGGGGAAAGAAAGGGTAAAGCTTCTGCTAGTCAGAAGGGGGACTCAGAAATGTGGGTTGCCCCAGTAGAGCTTCTGCTAGACAGAAGGACCCCCAAAAGGTGGGTTGCCTGGGTGGCTCACTGTATAGGGGTTTTTATTGCGTAGCTGGGTAAGGAGCTGTCCGATGCTAAGTAGGTGGTTACTAGGCTGGTTGCTAGGCTCTCCGCCCTTAAACCTGCTGTTGCAACCCACCCTCAACTACTTCCTCTCTTAAAGATTCTATTGTCTTTTAAATAAGTTCTAGGGAGTCGTCAGCTACGGGCTGTCATGAGTTATAGCCAGCTGCCTTTTCTATAATCCTGCCTTCCAGTAAATTCTCCATTTTTGGGGGACCCTCTATCCCTGACTTACTTTAACCCTGCCTCCTCTCACACACTTCTGTCAGCATTCTGGTCTTCTGAGCCCCAACCAGAATCTCCAATCAAGCTTGGCTCAAAGCAGTCCAAGGTTTCTCCAGCTAGCATCCACAAACCAATTCAAAAGGCTTCCAAACCACATGGTCAGATAAAAGCACAGCAACAGCCCCACTCCTGGTACCAATTTCTGTCTTAGTTACTTTTCCATCACTGTGACTAAATACCTGACATCCACAACTTTGGGAGGAAAAATTTTAGCTTACAGTTTCAGAAGGTCACAGTCCATTCACAGGTGGATGGCTAAAAAATGGTGGAAGCACATGGCAGGGCTGGAGCAGAGGCAGGGCCAGAGCCAGAGTTCTAGTGGCAGAAATCCCCACACATGGTGGTACAGAGAGAGTCTGGGAGAAATGGCTGAACCAGCACATGCCCCTCCAAGTCAAGTCCATGCCTCTGCCCCTTCCAGCCAGGCCTTACCTCCCAACCCTACAAAGTATCCCTAGGAACATGAGGCTTTTGGGGGGACACTCCAGATCCAAACCATGACATCCCTCTTGATGAGTTACCTGAGGACTGAAAGAAGATGGGAGAAGCACCAAGAGACTAGAGATAAGACAGCCCCGGGAGAGGTGTGACAGGGAAGAGCAGTCTGAGGGGGTGGCTAGTGGCTCTGCGTGATGGTGGGACAAGCTTGCTGTGGGGAGTAGGGTGGATCTGTGATGAGAGAGTAGAGATCTGACTGCTGGAGGAGTAAAGGCAGGGTGCAGTAGAGACAGGGTTAAGTTCAGGAGACCACCTCCAAGGAGACCTGCCCAGAAGGAGAGGCTTCCCAGCTGGGGACCCTGGGAGTGCGTGGGTGAGGGTGTGGGGTGCGGCAGGACAGGCATTCCAGAGATACTCACGGGAGTAAGGGGCCAGCAACCATGACCTTTCCCTCTTCTTGGAAAAATTGTAAGCAGATGTGGGTGCCTCAGGGATCCTGGGCTAGTTTTAGGAACACTGAACTCAGAATGGTGATGGCGGTTCTCCAGTGCTCAGCCTCAAAAACAGACTCCTCCTCCAAGGTCCTGACCCTCTACCCACCCTCTGAGCAAGGCAGGGCTGGAGATGGAGATGGGGCAGTTCCAGTGGAAGCCTGCTTTCCGGGGGCAGGGGGCAGTCTGTGGGCGATAGCACCTGGCAGTGGTGCTGGCAGATGTCTCCCAGCTGCCTTGGTGTGCCTGCCCATTGCTATGTGTAAGTCACGCTCCCCAGCCTTGCCTGCTCTCAAGCCATTGGAGATGTGCCTTGCTGCCTTTCCTGAATCTGTGTGGGCTGGCTCTAGCAAGCTAGTGCTTGCGAGGCCACCTTGACCGGTCTCTGTCCCCCCCTCATAGCAGCACCCCCCTCCCCCAAGGCTTTTTGTCAGAGTAGTTTTGACTGCTGCCCTCATGTAGCCAATGACAGGGGTAGGAGTGAGGACCGTACAGATTCCTGACCCCAGGTCAGAGCCCAAGGTTGCTTCCCCCACAGTTCCCGTGCCTTGGTCTGGGTGTGCTGGGGATTCTGAGATGAATGGTCCTGCATCCACGCTTTGGAGGTTGTGGTCAGGGACAGACACTAGAACTGTGGTGTGTGTGGGGGGCCCAGAAGATGTGGGTGGCCATCAGGGAGCAGAGCACAAGAGCCTGGGGTTGGGAGGCAGGGCTTACCCAGCATGCCAAGGATGTATGCTCTGAAGAACGAGTCAAACAATGGTGAGCAAAGACTTGGAGGCAGAGGAGCATGCGCCCAACTCAGGAGTGTGCCGGCTGGCCTCGGGAGCCCCAGCTGTGGTGACAGCTGCCAGCGCTCTGCACACACTGGCCTATGGGCTGTTGGTCACAGTGCCAGTCATGTGCTGGGCCCCTGGCTCTGTTGCAGGCCCATCCAATGTTGCCACCTTTGTGCCCCCTCCTTCTTCTGTACCTGGGCCTGAGGCTGGCCAGTACACTCAGCTCCAGTGACCCCAATGCCTGCAGCTTCTGGGAAAGGTGAGAGGGCTTGCTGTGTGCACGCAGAGGCACCAAGCCCAACCCTCCCCACTTGACCAGGAGGCCCCTCTTCCCTCTTGCTGCCCTCTCTCCAGCCTCTCCCCTCCCTCCACTTCTGTTTCTGCTCTCCCTACTCTTCAGGATGGGCTGCCTTCGATTCCTTCTCCATCTCTGCCCTTGTCTTCGTTTCTGTTCTTTCCCTGCCCCTCTATCCCTGGGACCCTGTGGGAGGCCATCTGCAGGACTGAGCACAGGGTGGGAGCCAGGAGAGGGGCTTGGCCCGGAGGGCAAGGCTGGCAGGACTCGGGACAAGAGAACCAGGCTCAGTCTTCCATTGTGGCAGGGGAAGAGACATGCAGGGCATGGCCACATGGAGTGTGGAGGGAAGGAGGGTGGCAGGTGTCCTGGGAAGAGTGCCTCTTGACTAGAAAGAGGAAAGGCTTAAAGGAAACCTCTTAGATACTAGGTATGGATTCCCCATGGTGGCAAGCCCTGTCTCTGCCTTCTTCCTCACCCTGTGCCTGGTCCTGCCCGATCCATTCCCTTCTTGCAGCTTCACCACCACCACCAAGGAGTCCTACTCCCGTCCCTTCAGCGTGCTCCCCTTGAAGCCCTGTGATGGACCCTGGAAAGGTCCCCTCACCTGCCCCCAGCCCACGTGAGTGCCAGTTCCTCCACAGGAGGGGAGCTGCCTGAGATGCCGCCTCAGCCTGGTTCTCCGAGCCTGTTGAGTTCAGAGGAGACTTCTGAACTCTCCTGCAGGCACTCATTCCCAGCGAGGTGTGTGTAGCTGCGAGTGGTGTGTATGTGAATGCATACGTGTGTTTCTGCAGCCGCACACATGGTGTGCTGCATGCATATGTGTGGGTGCAGGGTCAGGATGGAGAAGTACACATTCTAGGCTCCCCAGACTGGAGTGCTGGCATTCCCCTTGGGTCCCCCAGGCCGAGAGTGGCAGCCAGGTCTCAGCAAGGAGCACTGAGGCCACTTCCCTGGCCTCCCAGGGTTGTCTACCGGACCGTGTACCGTCAGGTGGTGAAGACAGACTACCGCCCGCGTCTGCAGTGTTGCCGGGGCTACTACGAGAGCAGTGGGGCTTGTGTTGGTGAGCCCCTCATTGGCCAGGGCTACTGCAGGAGGGGGGTCAATGTCCTCCTGGGCTTCCCTGTCCCACTGCCCCTTCAGTTCCCCCCTGGTGGCCAGCAGCCAGGACAGGAGTGACGGGGCCTGTCAAGAAGCAGAGATAGGGCCGCTTGGCTCCGGAGATACAGAACCAGGTATTCTGTCCAGCTCTGTGCATAACCCAGAGTCAGGGTCCCTCCAGGCTTGGCCAGCACCCCTCTCAGCTGCTGCTTCCCACCCCAGGCTCCAGCTGACCCTCCCATCTCTCCTGAGCTGTCTCTCTGTATCTCTGTCTATCCACAATTCTGTTCTAGCTCTGGCTGTCTCTGTGTATCTCAGGGCCTGTTGTCTGGGTCCCTTTCTGTCTCTTCCTGTCTCTGTTTCTTTTGCTCTGATTTGTCACCATCTCGACTCTCCCACCCACAGGCCTCTCTACACCGCTCACAACCTGTAATACCAGCCTGGAACCTGCCCTCCACTTTTTCTCTTCTCAGCCCCAACCCATCTGCTCTTTTAGGTGCTCCTGCCCAGCCTGGCATGGTCTCACCTCACCCCTGCTCCCTTTAGGGTAGTGTCTGTGTCCAGCCCCAATCGGAGGACCCTGCCCTTCCCGTTTTCCCCATGACAAACTTAGAAATTTTCATAGAAAGGGTCTGGAAAGCCCAGAGGCTCCCCTCAGTCCTTCATCACAGGCCTGAAGCAGGGCTCGAAGGACTGCAGGTCCTTGGAGCAGGAGCACACAGGTGGGGCTGCAGGGATCAAGGTAGGCAGGGGTGATGCAGAGGCATCTACTCACCCCCATCTCTCTGCTTTAGCGCTTTGTGTCCAGGAGTGTGTCCATGGCCGTTGCGTGGCTCCCAACCAGTGCCAGTGTGTGCCAGGCTGGCGGGGTGATGACTGCTCCAGTGGTGAGTGGCTGGTAGCCTCAGGGGCAGCCTCCCTACTAGGGCACAGATGCTTACGACCCCAGAGCAATTCCCAGAGCCACAGTGCAGCATCTCCTGGAGAAGTGGTGGGGGAACAGGGCTTGGAGGCTGAGAGACAGGGACTAACTGGGCACTGGGCCCCTGGTGACCCCCTCCACCCTTATCCCACAGAATGTGCCCCTGCAGTGTGGGGGCCGCGGTGTGACAGGCCGTGCCAGTGTGGCAACAGCAGCTCCTGTGATCCCAAGAGTGGGGAGTGTTCCTGCCCCTCTGGCCTGCAGCCTCCTGACTGCCTTCAGCCCTGTACCCCTGGCCACTATGGCCCTGCCTGCCAGCTCCACTGCCAGTGCCATGGGGCACCCTGCCACCCCCAGACTGGAGCCTGTTTCTGCCCCCTAGGAAGAACAGGGCCCAGGTGTGTATTCTGATGATGCTGAAAACCCAGTGCCACACAGGTATGCATGGGGGCATAAAGGGGCTCAGGGCCCCAAATGTGGGGATGGAGTGGAGACTTTAAGATCCTGGTCTGTCCCTCACTAGCCCAGCAACCCTATAAAAAAAATCACTCTTCCTGAGTTTACTGGCTGCAGGAGGGGAACAGTACTGTCTGCCTAGAGGGGCTGCCGTGACAACTTGAGCTAGCATCTTTGTGAGTAGGCTGTGACGGTAAGCTGAGAGGAGGACTCGGGGAGCCCTTGGAGGAGCGAGAGGTGCTAGGGGAGTACCTGGAGTTCTGGGAGCTGAGCCCTGCAGGACAGGGAAACTGCAGTAGGCACAGGGGTCTTCCAGAGGGACGACAGCCTGGCAGAGAGGAGAGGAGTGCCTGAGTTCCAGGCGCATGTCTAGCAGATGTGCCACTACACCTCTCAGCTGTCCCCATGGGTGGGAGCAGCTGTGCACCTGACCAGCCCTTGGAGTAAGTGGGGAGGGATAGCATGTACGTTTGTGTACACTCTGACCTGACCCTCTCTGTCCCACAGCTGTGAAGTGTCCTGTCCCCAGGGCCTCTGCCTCAGCACCTATCCTTGCCAAAATGGGGGTGTCTTCCAGGCCATCCAGGGCTCCTGCAGTTGCCCCCCTGGCTGGATGGTATGCAAGATGGGGCCTGTGGTTGTGGGTGGGAGACGGAAAGTGCCCAGTGTGACTCTAAACAGGAATTCAGGGAGGATGCGTGAGAGGATGAGTCCAGAGGATCTTGGAGGGATTTCACAACCTGTGGGTATGAGAGTGTCAGGGGTCCAGGGGCCATGGGGAGCACACTGGGCACCTGGGATTCTGTTAATCCCTCCCTGCAGGGCGCCATTTGTTCCCTGCCCTGCCCAGAGGGCTTCCATGGACCCAACTGCTCCCAGGAATGTCGCTGCCACAACGGTGGCCTCTGCGACCGGCTCACTGGGCAGTGCCACTGTGCCCCCGGCTACACCGGGGATCGGTGAGTGCGCAGGCACGTGCGGGAAAGCCAGGGAAGGCCTGCGGGAAGTGGGATGCGGCAGGACTCACTCCACGCTGTGCCAGGTGCCGTGAGGAGTGCCCGGTGGGTCGCTTCGGGCAGGACTGTGCGGGCAAATGTGACTGCGCCCCGGGCGCCCGCTGCTTCCCTGCGAACGGCGCGTGTCTCTGCGAGCACGGCTTCACCGGGGACCGCTGCACGGAGCGCCTCTGCCCGGATGGTCTCTATGGCCTCAGCTGCCAGGCGTCCTGCACCTGCGACCTGGAGCACAGCGTCAGGTGGGCCACGGGACACGTGGTCACGGGGCCTGGAAATCAAAGGGCCTGGAGCCGCCAGAGTCAAGAAAGTGGGGGCCGCACGGATGTTACAGAAAGGGAAGGGGAGGGGGCTTCGGAGGCGTGAGGAGACCTGGGAACCCTCCTTGCCCCAGGCCTACTCGGGGTCGGGGGTGGGGGGGAGGGGGGTGGGTCCTGTTAGCTCAAGTAGGCCAGCGAGCTCAGAGCACGCCGCCTCTGCTCCGCCCACAGCTGCCACCCGATGCACGGGGAGTGCTCGTGCCGGCCGGGCTGGGCCGGTCTGCACTGCAACGAGAGCTGCCCGCAGGGCACGCACGGGCCCGGCTGCCAGGAGCACTGCCTGTGCCTGCACGGCGGCGTCTGCCTGGCCGAGAGCGGCCTCTGCCGGTGCGCAGCCGGCTACACGGTGAGGCGCGCCCCGCTGCCGGGATGTGGCGGGCGGGCCGGGGAGCCAGGCCGCCACCCTTACCTGCCCGCCCGCTCGTCTGCTCTCAGGGGCCTCACTGCGCCAGCCTCTGTCCCCCAGATACTTACGGGATAAATTGCTCCGCACGTTGCGCATGCGAAAATGCCATCGCTTGCTCCCCGATTGACGGCGCATGCGTTTGCAAGGAAGGTAATGGGGTTGGGTCTCCTGGAGGGGCGGGCCATGGGGAAAAAGGGAGGACCAGCGGGCAGGCGCGGCCCAGCGCTGGGGGGAGTCGGGAGACCAAGGCGGAGTTTACTTAGGTGGCGGCTGAGCTGTGGGAAAGCATTCAAGAGATTTCCTTTCTGCGCTATCTGCTTTGCTTTTCTTGGGTTGTAAAAACCAAACTTGTCCTTAAAGGCGCAGGCCAGAATGTGCCTTACTAGCGAACATTTCTCACTGTTGGTCATACAAAAGCATACAGTAAGCCATGTGTGCACACCTATAATCCTAGCTACTCTGGAGGCCCCCGCGGGAGGATCATCAAATTGGAGGCCCAGCTTGAGCAGTCTATCAAGAAAGACCTCATCTCAAAATTAAAAATGCTGGAAAGGGCTGGGAATATATCTCAGTGCAGGTAGCTCAGGGGCAAAGCCCTGGTTTCAGTGCCCAGTACAAAAAGGAAACAAAACAAAAACCCACACAGACTCTCAAACCAAACCAACCCAAAAAACAAACCCAAAACACAGTGCCAACGCCAGAAGAGGCTTCTGAGCGCTATTGGGGTGGCAAGCTAGCAACTTGAGCTGAACTCGGATGCAGGTGTGTTTTGTATGGCTAGCTCTGTATTAACTTTAATAAACGTCAAGACTTCAGCCCTCAGTACTTCCTGCTGTCTTGCACACGGTTTGGACAAGTCGTTTGGTTACTGCTGGAGCCTCTGCGAGTGTGTGGGTTTGTTACCAACCTTCCCGTTGTGGAACAGACAGCTGAGGCTGGAAAGGAGGTGGTTGTCGCTAGAAATCTTAAAGCCTTTGGATGAACATGTGAGAGTTCACATGCTGTGTCTTGTGCCTGCCATGGGCACCTCTCCTCCCACCCAGCTCATAGCACAGAGGAAGCCAGTGTATGCTTGCTGGGTCCCCTACCCAACCTATGAGGCCTTCCCCCAGGTTGGCAGCGTGGTAACTGCTCTGTGCCCTGCCCACCTGGAACCTGGGGCTTTGGTTGCAATGCCAGCTGCCAGTGTGCTCACGGGGGAGTCTGCAGCCCCCAAACTGGAGCCTGTACCTGTACCCCGGGGTGGCATGGAGTCCACTGCCAGCTGCCCTGCCCGGTGAGTGCCTGGGGCACATGTGCCTTGGGGAGGGGAGGGTGGCACTCCCAGCTGACTGGCCCACCCTATCCTCCACTCCTTCTTCAAGAATGGGCAGTTTGGTGAAGGTTGTGCCAGTCGCTGTGACTGTGACCACTCTGAGGACTGCGACCCTGTTCATGGACACTGTCAGTGTCAGGCTGGCTGGATGGGTGAGCATTTTAGGTGTCCAGGCCCCAGGCCTACTCTGTTTTGGGGGGATGCAGTCCACAGAAAGTGTCCCAGTGAACAGGAAGGGCCCAGGCCTGGCTTACCCTGTTGCTGTCTCCCACAGGCACCCGCTGCCACCTGCCCTGTCCTGAGGGCTTCTGGGGACCCAACTGTAGTCATTCCTGCACCTGCAAGAATGGGGGCACCTGTATCGCTGAGAATGGCAATTGTGTTTGTGTACCCGGGTTCCGAGGCCCCTCCTGCCAGAGACGTGAGGCTCCTTACCGCACCTCCCCCCCCCCCCCATTGGCAGCGGAGTGTGGTGCAGGTTCAGCTCCCAGAGCCTGTCCTCTGCCCTCCAGGCCTCTTCCTCTGCCCCCAGTCACCACACCTCCTCTTTCCCAGCTTGCCAGCCTGGCCGCTATGGGAAGCGCTGTGTGCCCTGCAAGTGCAATAACCATTCCTCCTGCCATCCCTCCGACGGAACCTGCTACTGCCTGGCTGGCTGGACAGGCCCTGACTGCTCCCAATGTACGCGTAGCTGTGTGTCTGAGAGTGTGTGCGTATTGCTAGGGTGTGTGGGGAGGGCTGAGGACAGCAGGCCTTGGGGTCCTGCTCCTGGGCATGCTACATTTACCTTGATTCAGTTATTTATATTAAAATATAGACAAATAGTTACTGAATATTACCTACATGCTAGCTGCCAGTGCTAGGTATCATTTCCAGGTGCTGAGAGTGCAGCAGTGACCAGGTCAGGGAAAAAACCCCTCCCTTTAGTATGGGAAACCCAAGGAGAGCTGTATTCTTATGGGAGCAGTGGGAGACTTAAAGTCAACTTTGGACAGGTTGTTTTTTCTTATTTTTACATTTTTCAATTTATTTATATGTGATCTCTTTCCCACATACGTATATGAAGATCATGAAAAATTTAGAGCATAAAGTGAAGCATATTTCCCCTTTTATTACTATGTGTTTGCAATATATAATAGTAATCAGCTGGAGAGACAGGCATGTACAATTGCATCTTGATGGTTTTTACTTCCATTTCTTTATCCGCCTCTCTCCCACATTCTCTTTCCCTCTCCACAAAGTTCTCACTTTCTTCTATCTCTCTTTTACTTTACTCTTCATTTTTTAAAATTCTTGCAGCTTCTCACATTGGAGAAACCATGGGATATTTTACTTTTTGTGTCTGATTCATTTTGCCAAGTGTAATGGTCTCAAGGTGTATCCATTTTCCTACAAATAATTCAAATTTATCTTTATGGCAGAGGAGTACTTCATTGTGTAAACATACCACATAGGCTTTACCCGTTCATCTGTTGATGGCCATGTCTGCTGCTTCCAAGATTTAGCTATCATGAGTTGTGTTGCTGTAGACATGGGTTGCTATATACGTGGGCATGTCACTCTTGTATGATGATTTTACTTTTTTGTGAAGATACCCAGAAGTATAGCTGGGTCATATGAGATATCTATTTACAGTTTTGTGAGGAATCTTCACATTGCTTTCTATAATGGCTATACCAGTTTGCAGCCCCACCAACAATACAGAAAGGTTCATTTCCCCCAGAATCTCACCAGTATTTTTTATTTTTTTGAGACAGACTCTTGCTCTTGCTCTATAGCCCAGGCTGCTCCTGAACTCATTATGAAGTTCAGGTTGGCCTCAAACTCATGGCAATCCTCCTACCTCAGCCTTTGAAGTGCTGGGATTACAGTCATGCACCACCTTGCCTAGCTATTATGTGGTGCTGGGGTATCAAACCCAAGGCCTCAATCTTACTAGGCAAGGGCTCTAATCACTGAGCTATGCCCCCATCCCCATTTGTTGTTTTTTGAGTTCTTGATCCAGCCATTCTTATTGGAGTTGAAACCTCAGTGTTGGTTTGATTTGAATTTCTCTTACGGCTAAAGATGCTAAACATGTACTTATTGTCCATTTGGACTGAGAATTGTCTGTTCATTTCAGTTACCCATTTTTAGATCAAATCTTTTATTTTGATGGGCCTAATTTTTTTCAGTTCTTTGTATATCTTGGTCCTGGTCCGGAGGAGTGGATTGCAGGTGAGTGGTGGAGAGTAGATCACAGGTGAGTGGCCTCGAAGGATGTAAGCTCAGAGGCCCCTGCAGCCCTGGTTCAGATGGCCAGATGACTGCTCAAGCCAGTGGTAGATCTTGGCATTATCCACATGATACTAGTTTCACAGCAAAATAGAGTGCAAGAGTTGTGGGGTCATGGGCACTTCTACCCAGGTTTCAGAAGGCCTTGGAGGCTAGGCAGTGTGTGCCAGGGAGGACAGTGTGTGTAGCTGTGAAAGAAAAGCCAAAGGTGCAGTGGAGACCCCAGAAATTTGGAGATACCGGAACATGGATCCTCTGCAGAGGAAGGTCACAGACTGAGTGGAACCAGCCCAAAAGAGAAGCCATGGAGGTTGCAGCTAGAGCCAGTACCACAGAACGACTGCAGAGTACTTGTGGGGCTCATATCTCACCATAGCTGGTACCCCGTGCTAGACAGGGAGCTGCAGGACTTAAAGTCTGTCCTGCTGGCTTTCATTTGTTCTTTGGTCAGATTTCTTTCTGTTCTCCTATTCCTCCCCTTTGGAATGGGAGTGGTTCCCCTGTACCGTTGTATGTTTAAAGTGTTTAACTTTTCTTTGATTTTCACAGGGCCTTATAACTAAGAGTTTGCTATGGGCTGGAGAAATGGCTCAGCGGTTAAAGCACCTGCCTAGCAAGCATAAGGCTCTGGGTTCTGTTCCCAGCACCACATAATCTGGGCATGGGCTGAATCCCTGTAATCCCTGTAATCAGGAGGCTGAGGCAGGAGGATTGCTATAAACTCAAGGTCAGCCTGGGCTACATAGTGAGTTCAGGACCAGTCTGAACAGAGTGAGACCCTGCCTCAAGCCAAAAACAAAACAAACAAACAAACAAAGGTGGGCTCTGGTCAGGAGGGGTGGATTACAGGTGTGTGGTAGAGGACAGGTACCTAGAGACTAGAATACAGGTGTATGGCCTAGAAAGATACAAGCTCAAATCCCAGCTTCTTTTGTGGCCCCAGATTCTTTCTTTTGTGATGCTATGAGCAGCTGCCCTCTGCCAGACTCTTCCTGCTCTTGTTAGGATTGGACTGAATTGAATGGAATTACCAGGAATGGACCCATGAATGGACTGAGACCTCCAACTGTGAGCTAAAATAAATCTTTGCTCTGCTAAGTTGTGAATGTTGAGGACTGTACCAGCAATGAACAGTAACTAAGACATTTCCTACTTTTGTTTTGTTACTTAAGATTGTTTTTGGCTATTCTGGGTCTCTTCTGGTTCCATATTATTTTAGGATCTTTTTTTTCTAGTTTTCTGAAAAATGCTATTGGTATATTGATTGGGAGGGATTGCATTGAATATGTGTATCAGTTTTGATAGTATAGCCATATTAACATATTAGTTTTGCCTATCCAGGCACAGGGAATATCTTTCCATTTTCTAATTTGTCTTCAGTTATTTTTTTCAGAGTACTATAGTTTTCATCGTAGAGGTTCTTTATTTTCTTAGTTGGGTTGATTCCTAGGTATTTAATTTTCTTGGTGGCTTCTGAGAATGGGATTGTTTTTCTGATCTCTTTCTTTGTGTTTCTTTGTTGCTATAGAGGAATGCGTTTGATTTTTGTGTATTACCTTTTCCTGCAACTTGGAAGAATTTGTTTATTAGGTCTAAGAGTCTTCTTGTGGAGTTTTTGGGGTCCTCCATGCAAAGGACCACATTATCTGCAAATAAGGATGGTTTGGTATCTTCTTTTCCTATGCATATTTCCATTATTCCATTCTCTTGCCTAAATGCCAAGGTCTCTAGCACTGTGTTGGACAGGAGTGGTAACAATGGATACCCTTGACTTGGCCCTGATTTTAAGGTAAATGCTTTCAGTTTTTCTCCATTTAGGATGATGCTGGCAGTAGGATTATCATGAATTGCTTCTATCAGCTTGAGGTAAGATCCTTCTATTTTTTGTCAAGTTTTTTTTTATGATGAAAGGATATTATATTTTGTCAAAGGCTTTTTTTGCATCTATTGAGATGATCATATGGTTTTTGTCCTTGCTTTTGTTGGTGTGGTTGCATTGGTTGATTTATGTATGCTGCACCATCCTCGCATCCTTGGGAGGAAGCCTACTTGGTCATGGAGTATGATCCTTTAGATAATTCTGTTTGTGAGTTTCTTGTTAAGGAATTTTGCATCGGTGTTCCTTAAGGATATTGGCCTATAGTTTTATTTCTTTGTTGAGTTTTTATCAGGTTTTGGGATCAAAACCTAACTTCCAGGAAAGAATTTGGCAATGTTCCTTCTCTTTAAAGTTTATAAAAAAGTTTGAGAAACATCGGTGCGAACTCTTCCCTGAATTTCTGGTAAAATTCTGTGGTGAATCTTATCAGGTTCTGGGCTTTTTTTTTTTTTCCATTGGGAGACCCTTTATTACTGCGTCAGTTTTATCACTGGTTATTTGGATGAAATGTTCAGGGTTTTCATATCTTCTTGTTTCAATTTTGTTGTCTCATGTATATCTAGGAATTTATCTATTTTGGGGGGGGTCTCCAATTTATTGGAATGTAACTTTTCAAAATAGTTTTTTTTTTTTAAATCCTCTGAGTTTTAGCAGTGTCTGTTGTTTTTATTTCTAATTGCATTGATGTGAGGTTTTTCTTTCCTTTTGGTGAGTTTGTCGAGAGGTTTATCAGTCTTTTTTTTTTTTTTTTTTTTTTTGAGACAGGATCTTGCTCTGTAGCCCAGGCTGGTCCTGAACTCACTATGTAGCCCAGGCTGGCCTTGGACTCACAGCAATCCTCATGCCTCGGCCTCCCAAGTGCTAGGATTACAGGTGTGTGCCACCACGCCCAGTTTATGTGGTGCTGGGGAATTGAACCCAGGCCCTTGAGCTTGCAAAGCAAGCGCTTTAACTGCTGAGCCATTCCTCCAGCCCCAGTATATATATATATACATTTGTATATATAAAGTGGGGTGTGGGTGTGGGTATGGTTGAGTATGGGTGAGTGGGTGTGTATGGACATGGGTATGGGAGTGTGTATCTGGGTGGGTGGAGGTGTAGGTGGGTGGGTGTGTGGATGGGGATGGGTGTGGGTGTATTAATTTTTTGAAACAGGGTCTTGCTTTGTAGTCTAGTCTGGTCCTGTACTGTGTAGCCCAGGCTGGCCTAGAACTCATGGGAATCCTTCTGCCTCAGCCTCCCGTGTACTTTTGTTTTTTTTTTTTTAAGTTTCAGTTTCATGAATCTCTGCTCTGCTTCTTTTAATTTCTTCCCTTCTACTGCTTTTAGGTTTTGCGTGTTTCTCCAGGACATTGGGTCACATCATCTGATTATTTGTTTGAGATTGCTCTTGGTTTTCATATGTGCATTCATAGTTACAAATTTTCCTCTCAATACTGCTTTCATTGTGTCCCATAGATTCTGGTTTGATGTGCTTCCACTGCCGTTTGTCTTTGGGCAGTTTTTTTGTTTCTTCCCTGTGATCCATTGTTTGTCTTTTTGTGGGTACGGTGTATCTCTTCCAGACAACAAATGGTTAGGATTCATTTTTTGATCCATTCTGCCAGTTAATGTTTTTGGTGAGTGAGTTAAGACTGTTAGCATTGAGAGTAATTATTTTAAGATTTTTACCGAATTCTGTCATTGTCTTATTTTTCTGTTTTTTCTTTTTGTTTTATTTTCCTTTTTGATGTTTTCTTTCCTCAGAATTCCCTGGTGCTGCTCTTCTCGCTATCTCTGTCAAGTGTTTTCTGCACATTTGGTCCGTGGTTATAAATTTCTTTACAGTTTCTTTGTTGTGAAAATTTTTTCTTCTTCAATTTTCAGGGATAAATTTGCTGGATTCAACAACCTGTGTTCACACTCACTTTCTTTTAAAGCTTGAAAGATTTTTGTTCTAGGCTACCCTGGCCTTTAGATTTGTAGTTATTCAGATTGGGTTTGCCTTGGCAGCATAATGTCCATTTTTCTCTTACTGATTTTAATATTCACTTCTGGTGTTGAATTTCTGAGATTTTGTTTATCATATGTTGTGGTAGATTTTTTTCTGGTTGAGGTTATTTGGTGTTATATATTCTTCTTGTACCTGAATATTACTTTCTTTTCCTAGGTTTGAGAAAATTTCTGCCAGAGTTTCAGTGAATTCTTTATACTTTTGTGCTATCTTCTTTTCTTTCTCTCTCGTTCATAATCTGAAGTTGGTTCACAGCTGGTGGACCCAGCTAGTTTGCTCACTTCTTGTTTTGAAGCTGTCCCTAAATGAAACATTTAATTCATTAATCTGTCTTCACAGTCTGAAATTCTGTCCTCACAGTGTTTGAGCAGGCTCTCCTTGCTTTCAAATGAGTTTTACTTTTCTTTTTTATTTAGTAGGGAAGTAGGAACTAATTTTATTAGGATAAGTACAAGGGAGAAAGTGGGGTTGAAGATAACTGGTTGATGGGTGCCCTGTTTTAATTGTGCAAAAATAAAGTGACTATAAGCAGGTCAAGAGGAGTAGACCAAGAGTAAATTTTAGCCTATTGTGCAACGTCTTCCAGGGTCCCTATTCAGGCACCAAGAAACGTTACTGGGAGCTCAAAACCAGGGGTTGTGTTCTGCCGATATGAAAGACCGTTATGTGTTTAGTAAGTTCCTCCTTAGGCTAGCTAATCATTGCCTACACTTAAGAATGTCTTGTTTGAACTGCCTGTTGGGTCCACATGCTTTTTGAGATCCTTTCCTGCAAATTTCTCTATTTTGGGGCCCATGACATTAGCTTCTGGGGCATCAGGCATTTCTGTGTGGGTCCTGTTGCCCTGTCTTTTCGTGAGTCTGTGTCTGAGGAACATGACTGTAATTGCCTACCTGAGACGTTTCTCTGGACATGTATGAGGACGTGGGCAGGGGAGCCAAAAGCCCATTGAGTTTTGTGCTTAGCATAGGCAGTAAGGGGGTCTGCTAGTTCTGTGGCCTCTAGCGTGTCTTGTTCACTCCCAGGCCGTGGCAAAGTTCTCCCACTTGCCCTGGCTTCCATCCCCTGAGAGTGTGGCTCTCTGCCCTCTGGGGCCTGCTCTCACTATAGTCCCAATGCTTCAGGATGTGGGCAGCCTTCCTTTCTTCCCTGCCTCTTGTGTGAATTCCTTCCTGTGCACTGATTAAGAATGTCCCCAAAATCCATGGTGTGTGACCTGCCTGTGGCTTCTTTTACCCAAAACACTTCAGACTTGGGCTTTTCTTAAAAATAGCTCCTGCTGCCATCAATTCCTTTATGGTGCTGCCAAGGACTGCGTCTCCTGGGCTGGCCGGCTCGGCTGTAGGGAACGGGGAACTCACAGTGCTCTTATAGTCTGCATTACCCACTGGCTCATTTCTGGATGCCAGGGCTGTGGCTCTTAATCCTTGCAACCCCAAGCTCTGGGCTTACCTTGGTCCTTGGCCCTCAGCTGCTCACTCCTGCAGCCTGGGGAGGCTTCCCTGGATGTTATGCCCTTCTGTCCTTCAGTCTCTGATACAAATGCAGGGTTTCCAGTGTTCCCAAGGCCTACTTTGAATTTAATTTCGGGAATGCTCGTCTCTCTCTAAGCTAAGTTGAGCAGGTTTTTTTTTTTCTTGGCAATTCTCCTGCCTCAGCCTCCCAGGTGCTGGGTTTACAGGTGTGCACCACCACACCCAATTTATACCATGCAAGGAACCAAACTCAGAACCTTTTGCCTGCTAGGCAACTGTTTTAGCTGCTGTGCTATTCCTCCAGCCCGAGCAAGTAGTTTTTTTAATTATATCTCAACTTTTTGGATGAGCCATTGAGCAGGACTCCTACTCAGCTGCCATCTGATCTAGAACTTTCAGTTATAATCAGCTTGAGGAATTGGTACACACACATACTGTATCTTTCTCCCTTCTACTTTTCTGTTCTCTTCCCACCATCTCCCATATCCCCTCTCCTTCTCCTGAATCTCTCTCCCTGTTTACTATCATCACTCTTATTTGGTTATTTTACTTATTTACTCTTTGGGTTTCTCATATTAGAGAAACTCTGCAATAGGTGATTTTCTTTTCATAGAATTCAGTAGCAGAAACTATTGCGAGGCTCTTTTTTTAGTGTCAGATACATACATACATAAATACAGTAAAAAGGATGGATATTACTTCTTTCTTGTGTTAAAAGTACAAAATGGTCTGGAGGAATAACATAGCAGTTGGAGTGCATACCTAGCAAGTATAAGGGTTTGATTCCCCAGCACCACGTAAATTGGGCATGGTGGTACACGCCTGTAATCCCAGCACCTGGAAGTCTGGGGCAGGAGGATTACTATGAGTTCAAGGCCAGCTTAGCCTACATAATGAGTTCAGAACCATCCTGGACTGCAAAGCGAGACCTTGTCTCAAAATAAATAAATAAATAAATAAATAAATAAATAAATAAATAAAGCAAGACCTGAGCTGAGCAGTCAAGAATAGTTTAGAGGCTCTTGGTTGTCTGGCCCTGGGTATATTGGTTTGAAATGGCCATCAGACAACCAAGTGTAGAAGTCTAGTAGACTGAGGGACATGTGGATCTGGAGTTTATCAGACGGATGGAGCTGAAGCCAAGCATTCTTGAGTCATGCATGTGTAGATACTGCTCAAAGCCTTAATGTTCCCTGAAGACCAAGGACTAAGACTTCAGTGACCCCAGGGGTTGAGAGTTTACTCAGGAAGGGAGGACCCACCCCTCCAGACAGTTTCTTGTCTCTTGCAGCATGCCCCACTCACTACTGGGGGACCAACTGTGCCCAGCCTTGTCAGTGTCACCATGGTGGGATCTGTCACCCCCAGAATGGGAGCTGCATCTGTCCCCCAGGTTGGATTGGAGAGCACTGCTTGGAAGGTATCCACAGCAAGGGAGCTCCATACCTCTGCCCTCAGCCTAGCCCTCGCCAAAGAGGAGACTGGCTTCCTGGCACCCGTGACCCCAGTTGTCTCCTTGGCTCTCTCCCCAGCCTGTCCTTCAGGGATGTTTGGTGCCAGCTGCTCCCAACCATGCCAGTGTGATCCTGGAGAGAGGTGCCACCCAGAGACGGGGGCCTGCTCATGTCCCCCAGGGCATAGTGGTGCACCCTGCAGAATTGGTGAGTTTTTAGCCCCCTCCATCCCAGTGTTCCCAAGGAACTAAGACCTAGGTCTCTCATACCACCCCCACCCCCGCTGGGCATGCCTCCTAGGCATACATTAAGCTCACCAGCTAAGTCAAGAGACTAAGCGACCACCTCATCTCACACAGGAAGCCAGGAGCCCTACACCATCATGCCCACCTCTCCAGTGGCCTATAACTCACTGGGTACAGTGATAGGCATTGCGGTGCTGGGGTCCCTGGTCGTGGCGCTGATAGCACTGTTCATTGGCTATCGCCATTGGCAAAAGAGCAAGGAGCACCAACACTTGGCTGTGGCGTACAGCAGCGGGAGGCTGGATGGCTCCGAGTATGTCGTGCCAGGTGAGCTGGCACAGGAGGATGGGGCACAAATGAGCAGCGGACAGATGGGCTGCTGGGCATGACCCCATACAAGATGAGTGTGGGGAGGTGGGAGGGGCCGGTCGCCTTCTGGGACAGAACAGCTAGCCCACCTCTGAGCCCTCTGCATGCGTGTCTGTCCTGCAGATGTCCCTCCAAGCTACAGTCACTACTACTCCAACCCCAGCTACCATACTCTGTCACAGTGCTCCCCTCGAGCCCCACGCCCTGGCAAGGTCAGTGCTAGGGAGAGGGTGCACTTGAGGGTGGATGCTGTCCCGGTGCTCAGGGAAGCGCGGTCCTCGTGTGGTCTCCCCTATGACACCGTTCCCTTAGGTTCCCGGCAGTCAGCTCTTCGCCAGCCTTCAGGGTCCTGAGCGGCCAGGTGGAGCCCACGGGCATGATAACCATGCCACTCTGCCTGCTGACTGGAAGCGCTGGCGGGAGAGCCCTCCGGGGCCTCTGGACAGGGGTAAGTGCCGGGGGTGTGTGGGCGTGTGCAGCCGGCCTGCTGCTCCAGCCGAGTGTACGTGGAGGGGGCTGGGCCTAGTTCTCGAGGAGGCTGGAGCCAGGGCGGGGACTAGGGCCTGATTGACAGCCGCCTCCCCCTCCTCAGGTGGAAGCGGCCTGGACCGAAACCACAGCTATAGCTATAGCCACAATAGTGGTTCAGGCCCTTTCTCTAAGAAAGGTATGGGCACGGAAGTGATGAGGGCAGGGCTGAGCTGGGACGGGAGCAACTGTCTCCACCTATCCCGACTCCTTTCCTCAATTCTTAGGGACCATCTCTGAAGAAGAGTTGGGGTCCAGCGTGGCTTCCCTGAGCAGTGAGAACCCATATGCCACCATCCGGGACCTGCCCGGCCTGCCGGGGGCCTTCCGGGAGAGCAGCTACGTGGAAATGAAAGGCCCGCCATCAGCTTCTCCCCCGAGGCAGCCACTCCAGTCCCGGGACAGCCGGAGGCAGCGGCAGCCCCAGCCGCAGAGAGGCAGTGGCACCTACGAGGAGCCCAGCCCCTGGACCCACGGTGAGCCCTCCTCCCCTGGGGAAGCAGGGCAGAGAGGGAGGAGCAGAGAGGAGGCAGAGGGAGACACAAGGAGGTAGCAGGAGGGCGGCCGGTGGGTCAAGCGCAGCTCACACCAGGCATGGTGTTGGGAAAGCCACTTTGCCCCTGGGCCTGCTTCATCCATACAGCACCAAGCCACCTTGAACGCTGAGGATTTGAAGTGGTGGTAATATAGCCCCTGAGAAGGGGGAGTGAGTGGGGCCGCGAAGCCCCCCACACCTTACGAGACGGCAAGCCAGGCGGCCTCCCTCACGGGCAGCTGCTCGGGTCTGCTCAGCCAGGTGGTGACACGCCAGCCTATGTCCATCACCCACTTACGGTTGGGTGGAAGAGGCTGGAGGTGGGAGGAGTGGGGTTGAGGAGCCTCCTCCCTCAACTTGGCCCTGTTGTCGCCCCCAGATGGAGACTCTGTGGGCTCGCGGCCCCCTCATCCTCCAGGCCTGCCCCCGGGCCACTATGACTCACCCAAGAACAGCCACATCCCCGGACACTATGACTTGCCCCCCCTACGGCACCCTCCATCGCCTCCACTTAGGCGCCGGGACCGGTGAAGGGCCAAGTGACGGGGCAGATTGCTGCTGAGTGCTGGGCTGCCCTGTGTGCCCTGCCAGGGCCAGGGAGTGGACTGGCAAGCTGTGAAATGAGCACATGTGATGAAGGACTCAAGTGGAGACAGGAGCCTTGCTTCAGGCTCCCTGGGGAGGACACAGGACCCCTCCCCAAGCCACTGGGCCCAAGGCCCCCAAGTCCCCATGTACATGAACTGGTGGTTTGATTGTAGATGGGTGATTCTGATTTCAGATGAATTTTTAAATTGTTTTTTTAGTAAGTCAGGTGGATTTTTAAAATGTATAATGGGTACTGTGTCTGTGCATACCTGGACAGGCAGCATGCGTGCGTGTGCGTGCTTGCGTGTCTGCGTCTGGTTCAGAGGGGTGCCGGGCACAGGGCCCGCCCGCAGGCCCTTGCTGTGCAGCGAGGAGGCAGTTGAGCATAGCCAGCCCTTAGCATAGCCCCGCCCAGACTTGGGTTCTGCATGCTGACTCTGCCTCCTGTCTTCCTGGCGCCCCTTTGCTCTTGGATCAGCGTCATAGCTTTTGAAGACGCCCAAGGCCCTGCCGCCTGGCCTGTCTGTCCTGCCAGCCTTGCCTGAATCACGTACCTGACTCCTCCTGCCACCCTGGCACCGCTGTCTGCTGTGAGCTGTGCTCACTCTGCACGCGCCTCCCTCCTTAGGGGAGCGGCCTTCTCACCACACTGCCCGCCACGTGCCCTCCCCAGACGCCTGCAGAAAGCTGGCAGGGCCTGGCACCACTCTCAATATTGACTTTCTCATGTGGCTGTTGGATAATTCTCTGCCGCCTCCTAGATTGTAAGCTCACTGAAGGCAGGACTCCTGTGTTTATACTAAATATTGTTTATCCGTGGGCACAGCAGGCACTCAATAAATGCTCCCGAAAAGGCTGAGTGAATTAAAGTGACAAGTGACACTCATTTTGTCTCCTAAGTTATTCTTTTTATTCGTATGTATTAGTGACACATGATGTGCACATTCAGGTTGGGGAATTGGTACACAGACATTTTGTATCTCAGTCGCTGAGTCCCCGTTCCACACCTGGCCCTTCTGTCCCCGCTTCCCAGCTTCGCGTAGTCCATCTCCATGTCTCCTGTCGTCTCTTTTTCTTTTTTTTATACTTATTTATAATTAGGGTTTCTCATATTAGAGAAACCATGCGATATTTAATCTTCTGTGTCGGATTCATTTCGCATCATAATGATCCCCGTTTCCCTATAAATGACTCGCGTTTATGGCTGTGTAGTACTCCATTGTGTGCGTAGAGACCCTGGTAATTATTAAGAGGGAAGGGCACAGTGTGCGCTGCAGGAGTGGACAGAATGCCTTGGTGAGAGGCTCCCCGAGGGTGGCCTTCCTGTGGGAAAGGGTGTTGTGGCCAGGTGGGGGGAACTGAGTGGGGGTAGGGAGGCTGGAGAGTACGGGAGGTGGGGCTCAGCAGCGGAGACGCCCAGCGTTTAGCGCTCCCCCAGGAGCCTGCCGGCCCTCTCCACGGTGCCCTCTCTTCCTTGGGCAGACGGCGACTGGGCCCGCCCGTACGTGGACTCTCCCCCGCTCCGGGGACTGTCGGTCGTCCTCGCAGGCGCTCCCGGGCGGTGCCGTGACCCGGGACCTCGCGGCCGCTCCCCGCCCCGCGGGCGCGCTTCCGCCGCCTCCCCTCCCCCGCCCGTGCCGCGCCGTCGCCCCGGAGACCCGACGCGCCGCCAGGCCGCGGCCACCGGTCGGGCCCAGTCGTCCGGCCTTCCAGCCCGCGCGAGGGCCCTAAAGGCATGTCGAGCGAGCCAACGGCACCCAGGACCCCGCGTCCTGGGACCCAGAAGTCATCGGGCGCGGTGGCCAAGAAAGGGGAGCGCGGGGCCAAGGAGAAGCCTGCGACCGCGCTGCTGCCGGCGGGCGAGGAGGAACCCAAGAACCCCGGTAAGAGCCGGCTGGGTCGGTGGTACCGCCGAGAGGCGCCCTCGGATCTGGGAACGGCTGGGACGAGGCGGCGGCCGCCCTCTCGGCCCGCTCGGTGGGCGGACGGGTCTCGGGCAGAGTTTTAGCCTCTCCTTCATTTATTAAACAATTTCTTCTAATGCCTGCTCCGAGGCCAGGTGCGGACGGTCACGGTCCTGCTTTCTCGGGATTTATATTCTCGGTCAAGGGAAAAGCCCTCTCGCATCCTGTGGTACGGCCTGGGCTTTTTCTTCTAAGTGACATAGGATTCCGCCCTGCGCTGATGAGCCCCAGGGAGAATGTAGCCGAGGCCCTCTAGACACAACATTTTACAGCGCTGCTAGTCAAGAGCGCCGGGCACTCGCTGTCCCTGACCTGGAGGTGAGACAGTAGAGGAGGGGGCGCCACCTCCCTGTCCGTGCCTT
The DNA here is from genome assembly GCA_004027205.1 of Ctenodactylus gundi. Lineage (NCBI taxonomy): Eukaryota > Metazoa > Chordata > Mammalia > Rodentia > Ctenodactylidae > Ctenodactylus > Ctenodactylus gundi. The sequence goes on along the minus strand of PVKB01001831.1, from coordinate 158,615 downwards.
GCAGGTGTGTGGGCAGCAGATTAGGAAGGCTGGAGAAAAAGTGTCCTCCGGGAGGGTCTGAGCCCATTCACCCTAAGCCCTCCCGCGCGCGCGACCTCTGCGGCTGCTAACTGGGGGAGGGAACAGCAGCAGCAGCAGCAGCAGCAGCAGCAGCAGCAGCAGCAGCAGCAGCAGCGATGTGAGCCTGGGAACCCGGAGAGGGCAATCGGGGGAGCGGAGGGCTGGGCCTCTGGGGTGGAGAAAGACTGGCTGGGGTGGGGAGGCCCGACACACAGACAACGGCTCCTGGGTTTCTGCAGTCAGCACGGGGTGGGTTGGAGGCACTGGTCACCGAAATGGAAAAGCTGTGTCTTAGTTACTTTTCCATTGCTGTGACTCAATACCAACACCCACAAATTTAGGAAAGGTTTATTTTAGCTCACAGTTTCATATGGTCACAATCCATTCAGGGGCAGCCGGCAGCAATCAGAGTACAGGACAGAGGCAGAGGTGGAGGCCAGGACATCACAAACAGGAAGGCAAGCTGAGACCAGTTGAGACTAGTCCCAGTCCTCCAGGAAGGCAGGTGCAGCTTATGTATCCTTCCAGGTCTCCGCCCAGTAATTAGTCCTTCCTGCATCCAGGTGTGGCCACTACACATCGTTAATCCTAACTCGCCTTTAGTCTTAACTGCAATCCCCTCCTCCAGCCTAGACCCCAATCCACCAACATCACATGGTTCCATAGACAATCCATAACATCAAAATACATGAGTCTTTTGGGGGACACTCCAGATCCTAACCACAACAATCCACCCCTGGCCCCCAAAAGACTCATGTCCTTCTCCTCATGCATAATGCAGTTAGCAAGAGTCACCAAAGTCTTAACAGTTTCAGCACTGCTAAAGAAACTCCAAATCCATAGTCTCCTCTGCGATGTAAGACAAACTTTTAGCTGTGAGCTCCTGTTAAAACCAAAGAGTTAAGCACTTCCAATATAAAATGGCACAGGGTAAACATTTCTATTTTAAAAGGGAAGAATAAGGGGACAAAAGGCAATAGGACCAGAACAATTCCTAAATCCGACAGGGCAAGGGTTAAATCCTATAGCTCCATGTCCAGCAACTGGGGTAAATTCTGGTGAGGCATGAACTCCAAGGGGCTTGAGTGGTCCCACCCCTGTGGCATTGCTGCTGACTGCAACCTCGATCCTCTGTCCTTTGGACTGGATCCACTCACGGCCTGGTGCGTTCCTCAGCTGACAATCCATGCTCCTGGCTTCTGCAAATTTTCGGGCTCTCCACTGGACCTTAGGCTTCTCCTTCACAATTTCACACATTGCCCTCCCATGGGCACACTGCTTGGCCTCCGAGGCCTTCCTCTGAAACCTGGGTGGAAGCCTCCCTGAACCCACAACTCTTGGGCTCTGCAAGCTTGTAAAGCCGGGACCACGTGGACGTCTCCAAGATCCGCCACTGGCTTGAGCAGTAATCTCGTTCCTTTGTGCCATGGTTGCAGCAGCTTCTGAGTGCCTGGATTGCTGAACTCTAGCAAGCTGAACTCCAGCAAACACTTCCCTCTTTGGCCCTACAGGGAGTCCTGGGACAAGATCACAGGACAAGATCTTTTGCCTTTGCACCCTTTAATTGGTAAAGGGTGGGATCTTGCTGATTCCTGAGTCAATGTGAAGGCCTCTTTTTTACAGTCCTGATTCCAACTTCTTGGCTTCTGTTTAATGTTAGTCTCTTGAATAGCACATGCTTTTCCACTCCAGACTGCAATCTTTTTACATTTGTTTTCTCTGCCATTGTCTCCTGTCCTTCACTATAAAGCTGGCTAAAAGCCACAAACAGTAGCCATGTAACAGTTTTAACTTCAGTCTGCCTTGAAATTTCCTCCACCAGAGTAAGCATTTCACCGCCCTTAATCTCAATTTCAGGCAAAGTCTCTGGACAAGGGCAAAATGCTGACAAACTCTTTGCCAGAGCATAGCACACATGGTTTTTAGGCCACTTGCCAATACAGTCCTCCTTCTCATCTGAAACTTCTTGAGCCTGGCCTTTCCAATCCACACTTTTATCAGCATTCTGGTCTTCTGAGCTCTGGCCAGAATCTCCCCTCAAGCTCAGCTCAGAGCACTCAAAGGCTTCTCCAGCTTGCATCCCCAAACCTTTCCAAATTCCTTCTACAAACCAGTTCCAAAGACTTCCAAGCCACATCATCAGGTAAAGTACAGTAATGACCCCACTCCTGGTACCAATTTTCTGTCTTAGTTACTTTCTCGTTGCTGTGACTCAATACCTGACACCCACAAACTTAGGAAAGGAAAGGTTTATTTTAGTTCACAGTCTCAGATAGTCACAATCCATTCAGGGGCAGTCGGCAGCAATTAGAGTACAGGACAGAGGCAGAGGTGGAGGCAGTTTCTCAGGACATCACACACAGGAAGTCAAGCTGAGACCAGTTGAGTCTAGTCCTATTCCTCCAGGAAGGCAGGTGCAGCTTATATATCCTTTCAGGTCTCCACCCAGTAATTAGTCCCTCCTGCATCCTAACTGACACGCCTTTAGTCTTAACTGCAATCCACCCCTCCAGACTAGACCCCAATCCACCCACCAACATCACATGGTTCCATAGACAATTCATAACATTAAGATACATGAGACTTTTGGGGGACACTCCAGATACTAACCACAACAAGCTGGAAGGAGAACGCTGTGAGCAGGGTCCTCCACAGGGCAGAACCAGCTGGGCAGCTGGACACATGGGCTGGTAGTGCCAGGTAAGCGGGGCTGAGAGGTGTCCTTGGGATCTGCTCATGTTCTGGGTGATTATGCCCTTGGTGTGAAGGATCTCCCTTAGGGAGAGGCCTCAGGGACTCTAGAATGGTGGTGCTGGCAGAGGAGCAAAGCAGCTTGGCAGAGGTGGAACAAACGCAGGCACACTTTTCAGGGACACTGTTGTGGGCTGTGTGGACCAGAGTGGGGTCAGCAGCACACTGCTCTCTGGCGGGCCACTTGTGGGCCTCACCTGGCGCAGGAGTGACAGCAGATGCAACTACTAGGGATTAAACCCAGGGCCAGTCGCACTGGGCTACATCCCCAGTTTTTTCTTTTTTCTCCCTCTGTCTCCTTTTCTTTCTCTTTTGAGACACAGTCTCTCTACAGGGGTCCTCAGTGAGCCTTTGGCCACAGATGTGCAAGTTGGTGGCCTGGGAGGGGCCATTCCCCCCACCCCTGGGTCCCACCCAGGGGCTGTCCTCCCCTCCCGCTGCCCAAGAAGAGTGGGCGGGGTGGGGGGAGGTAGATTCTCATAGGTGCACAATCATGAGTTGAATCTGAGTTGGAGCTGAGGCAGCATGCTGGAAGCACCATCTCCTCTGGCCTCTTCTTTGTAGAGGAAAAATTGTCTTCCATGAAACTGTCCCTGGTGCCCAAAAGGTCAGGACCGCTGCCTAAGAGGCAAGGTCTAGTGAAGAGGTGAAAGCTCTCTGTTGGCTGCATCCACCTCCCAGTGCCGGAATTAACCAGTGTGTGTGCTTGCACCCATCCAACCTCCTTTCTGTGACTTGCTTTCCACTGTTCTCTGGGTCTGAGGGGCACGGCAGGCATGGGAACCCAGGGTGGCTGCAGGTGCCCTCACCTTTCTGCCCTGCCCGCAGAGGAGTACCAGTGCACCGGGGCCCTCGAAATCGACTTTGCCGAGCTCTGCGCCCGGTCTGGCTACGCTGACTTCCCCAGAGTTGTCACCCGGCCCCGCCACCACCCAATCTTTGGCTCTTCAGCCTCAGTGTCAGAAAAACCCACCCTCGGTGAGTATTGGTGGAGCTCTCAGGTGGACTTCCTAGCTGGAGCCATAGAGTGGCCCAATGGCAGACATACGGGGTCTCCTGGCCAGAGGAGGAGCGGCTCCTAGCGCCACTTCTGCCTTCTAGATGACCAACGTCTGTCTGCGTCCTGTAGCCTCAATAGCCTGGAGAGCAAATACGCTTTCTTCCGGCCCACCGTCCAGGTGGAGCTAGAGCAGGAGGACAACAAGTCTGTGAAGGAAATCTACATCCGTGGTGAGCCCCACCTTCCTGTCCTTTACTGCCCCGCCCTCCACAGGACCATGCCTTGGCCTGAGGCACCGCCCCCTTTCCCTTCCGTAGGCTGGAAGGTGGAGGACCGGATTCTCAGTATCTTCTCCAAGTGTCTGCCCACCCTCAGCCAGCTGCAGGCCATCAAGTGAGGGCTGTGGGGTTAGGGCAGGCAGTGCGTGGGCCAGGCTCCTGGAGGCTTGGGAAAGGGAGCAGAGGGGCAGTGAGGATCTCGGGACCTAGCTGGCTTTGGTGGCACAGGCCTGATGTCTCAGCAGTCTGAGAGGCAGAGGCAAAATTGTAGGAATTCAGCCCAGCCTGGAGACTTAAGGAGACACTGTCTCATAGTAATAAAAAAATTTAACAAGTTTGGGGATGTAGCTCTATGCAAAACTCTTGAATTTAATCCCCAGTACCACAAAAACAAGTGTTCAAAGTAAAAACAAAACTGAAGGCCAGGAGCAGGGGTGCGGGAAGGGCATGCTGGGAGGTCTGCGAGGGGCCCCCACTGTAGGGCCCTCCAGCTCTTGCCACTCCCTGCCCTCTACAGCTTGTGGAAAGTGGGGCTGACCGATGACACCCTGACCACCTTCATTGCCCTCCTGCCTCTCTGCTCACCTACACTCAGGTCAGTATGGGACAAGAGGCTCCCTGGCTGGGTGGGTGTCAGAGGGGGGCAGTTTGGGTACAGAATTGCCAAGTCCTGGCTCCTGTGAGGTGGGCTGGATCCTGGTAGCCAAGCACAGTTTATGTCTGTTGGATCACGAAGCTCCCATCTGACAGGAGTCAGTCTCGTTTTTGCCTACACCAGCATCCAAGGAGCCCACCTCTGGGAACGTCTTCTGCTCCTGTCCGTCAGTGTCACTACCATAACTCTTTCTGGAGACCAACTCTCTTGTTCCCTGGCCCCGTCTTGGGGTTGCTGAGACAGTTTTTGTCCCGCAGGAGCTTGTAGCCAGTGGGGTCAAGGAAGGGACCTAGCTATAGCAATGTGTACTGCAGGACAGTGGGGGCTGTGGAGGCGGAGGTGGAAGAATGCCATTCATCTTGTGAGGTGTGGGCTGGAAGGGCTGGGTGGCTGCCTGGAGGTGCTGAGCTTTTCCTTGGAGAGACCAGGCCAGCACTGGGAAGGAGAAGCAGGAGCCTGGTGCGGGTGAGTGTGACTGTGGGCATGGCCTGGTGTGTGGGGCACAAGGCTTGTCCCTTCTGCTCAGCGCCTTGGCCTGGTGTGTGGGGCACAAGGCTTGTCCCTTCTGCTCAGCGCCTTGACATTTATCACAGAAGGTCCCCTCAATACTACCTCTGGGGCCTGTCTTCCTCTTGGATGGGATGGGTGCGTCTTGGGGGCAGGGACTGTGTCGTCTTTAGCTGTGTCCCTAGTACTTTTTGTACTAGGAAACACTTTTCATTGCAGCATGGGAACCAAAGAAAATTTAATTGGCAGAAAATTAACTATATGAATTCAATGGAGGACTAAGTCATATATCAGCATAAAAATAATTTAAAATAAATTGAGTCCATGCGAAAGATGAGGCGGCCTGAAAGGTTGAGCCAGAACTGTAAGAACATGGGGAAAATGTTCAGAGAATTTCCTAGCCGTTGGTTCAGTTTGTGCTGTGATTCAGAAAAAGGCCTCCATTTTCTCAGTCATTCTGTGGGGGAGCATGTAGTCATTGATAAGTGCCATGTAATAAGTGGTCCCCAAATTCAGTGGTTTAGAACAATAAATACTTATTGCTTCCGTTTCTGTGTGGACATCCCGGTATAGGTGAGCTGGTGGCTCAGGGTCTGTCTTGAGGTTGCAGAAAAGTTGTTGCCTGGGGCTGTGGTCATGGTGGGTGAGTCTGGAGCCAAGGCTGTGCTTCCAAGCCCTCCTGGGGGACTGAGGAAAGCTGAGGCTGTTGCTTTAGTCAGCTGCTATCCTGAGACAGTGCCAGAGAGCACTTAAGATGTAAGCCATGGTCACATGAACCCAGAGCCTTAAAGCTGGAGGTGACACACATCATTTTTGCCATATTCTGTTCATTAGATGTGACTCCTTAGGTCTGACCATACCGAAGGGAGAAGATTGCAAGGGGCCTGGACACTGGGAGGCCAGTGTCACTGAAGCGATCACAGAGGCCACCTTACCAAAAACTGCTTTGGGGAGGTCCCTTTTCAATGGCCACACTTCTGGAATTTTAGCTTGGGGAACTGTCACATCTCTTTTCTATACTAAGAACCAACCTTCGACAGTGTCCCAGCTATACCCCAGGGACCACCATGTGCTGTCTACCCCCTTCCACCTTCAGGAAGGTGTCTCTGGAGGCAAACCCACTGCCGAAGCAGTCTTACCACAAGCTCGTGGCCTCGGACAGCACGTGAGATTCCTTGCCCCTGTCTCCCCATCTCTGGGCTTGTTCCTCATTCCAGGCCATCTTAGTCCCCACCCTTCCTTGTGTGTCTACCATCTCTTTAGGGGCCCTCAATCTGGGCTCCTTCCATCCACAGACTAGATGGGCCCCAAATCTGCTGGTTCTGAAAGTGCCCAGGGTTGGCAGTGACTCTCCCCCTTCCTCCCTCCCTCCCTCTCTGGCCCAGGATCGCTCACCTATCTTTGCGGAACAATGGCATCAATGACCAGGGGGCACAGCTCCTGGGCCAGGCGCTGTCCACGCTGCACAGCTGCAACCGGACCTTGGTCTCCCTGAACCTGGGTTTCAACCACATCGGGGACGAGGGGGCGGGCTACCTGGCGGACGTGCGTGCCTGGAGGGCCTGGCCGGCGGCGGCGGGGCTCGGGAGCAGCACCTCACAGCCTCCGCCCACGGCCTGGCTGCCTTTGCAGGGCCTGCGGCTGAACCGCTCGCTGTTGTGGCTGTCTCTGGCCCACAACCGCATCCAGGACAAGGGCGCCCTGAAGCTGGCAGAGGTGGGTGGGCCGCTGGAGGTGGCGCTGCTGTCCCAGCCCCCTCCGGGCTTCCCCTCGCCTCACTGCGCGGGCCCTCGCCTAGGTCCTGCGGCCTTTCGAGCTGACACACCCCGAGGTGGTGGAGCGCCGGCGCCTTCTGCTGGAGAAAGCCGCGCAGGAGCGGTCGCGATCGGTGAGGAGTCAGGGTCCCTTGGGCTTGTGGAGAGCGGCGTCTCCGAAATCTAGTCCCTCTCCACGGTGGCGGCTGTCTTCCTCCTCGATTTCTGCTCACGCCTACCAGGCGTGGTGGGCTCCAACTGCGCAGCCACCCTTTGGGCAGGAGTGTACTGGTTAAGGGAAGGAATCCTAAAGTCAGACTGCCCGGACGGAGATGCAGCTCAGCTGTGTGTGACCTGGGATGGCCTGGGACAAGTTCCCTATCCTCCGTACCTGTTTCCTCTTCCGTACCTCGGGCTAACTGCACCTGCCTCACAGGGTTGGGAGAATTACGAGTTAATTCATGCAGTGCAGCCACTGTAGTGTCCGGCCCCAGGTCAGTGAAGGGTAGCGGTTTCCGCGCTCGCACCACAGCCTGCCCTCTGCGCCCGCTCATCCCCTCCTGAGCCCCAGCCCAGAGGGTCCCTCACGGGTGGTCGTAACCCTTCGGGCGGAGGCGGGTGGCAAGTGCTGCCGGCCTGGCTCCTGCCCCACCGCGGGCAGGGGCTAGCTGCTTCCTCCCCACTCCGTTTGTGAACACAGCCCACGTCCTCTCGGCACGCCGAAGCCAAAGCAGACCGCGAGAAGCCCCAGATGGTGGGCATCAGCAGCATCGCGCTGGCCGACAAGTCGGAAAAGATGCAGACAGCGAAAGCCCCTAAGAGCCTGGGAAAGAAAAAGGAGAAGCCAGGGGTAGGTGTGCTGGGCGCGGTGGGGGCACCGCTGAGGCCCGCAGCCAGCGGAGAGGGACCCCAGCGGGGCCTTTGCGGCCCGCCTCAGCCCCGGGCTTCCCCACAGCCGCTGAGCACCCCGGGGGTGGGGCATCTCTCTTCTCGCACCCTCCGCAGGAAGTGGTCAAGAAGGAGGAGAAGTCAGGGTCTGGGCAGTCACCCACACAAGGCACCCCGAAGAAAGAAGATACTGCCAAGTCAGCCAAGGGGAGTGAGTGCGGGCTCTCCGGTACTGTGCAGAGGAGGGGAACCCACCGGCCGGGGTGCAGGCAGGCTCTGGGCTGGACGTGCCAGCAGGGGCCTGGCCCTTGCCTCCCTGGCCCTTGTGTCCGTCTCACAGTGGGATGATGTGCAACTCCCTTCTGCCTTTCCACAGCTCCCTGGAGCTGGACCCCAGACTCTGCCCTCAGAAAAGGAACCCACCTAGCTAGCAGGGGACCCCTTCAGTGGTTTCTGTTACACTTGACCCTAAAACCTCAGAGTTCTGGGTGCCTCCCTGCCACATTAGCCCGCCCCTCCTGGTGGGTGAATGGTATCATTCTGGCCCTAGAGGTGACCATCCCTGAGCAGAAGCCAAGCAGGGCGAAAGGGACCAAGACAGGGAGCAAAGAGAAGCGCAGCATCCTCTTGGAATCCGAGGTAAACTGCGGGAGAAGCAGTATGTGGGGGGTCCGGGCCTGCTCGCCTAGGAGCCCCCGCCCCAGCACCTGCTGCGTGGGGTCTTCAGCCCTGTGCTGTGGCAGCAACCACCACCCTTCAGGCTTCACCTTTCTCTACCGTTTCCACCACACTGAAGCCCTACCTCCCAACCTATGGGCATATCGGAGCTCAGTTCCCTCAGGCCCTTCTACCTTTCCATGCCCAGCTGTAGCCTACGCATGGCATCTGCTGGCCCAGCTGACCCCCAGCTCCACATCCCCATCTCCATCACTTGCTTGAACACTTGGACAGGGAGCTTAGTGCATTCTCTTTTGCCCTTTCCAGGGCACTTTTTAGTCCCGGCCCTTTCGGGTCCTTTATCCTTTGCCTAAGGAGCCTCTTTCCCGCTCCTTGCTTTGAAATGTGCCCGGGGTGCTGGCTACACACACACACACACACACACACACACACACACACACACTGCATAAATTCCCATCAGGAGACCGCCCCCGGCTCCTATGATACCTCCTAGGCAAGAAAAGGCCCACCTACTTTTAGGCGTCTTCCCTGTCACCTGAAACAAGCTCTCAGAGAAGAGGAAGTCAGTCAGAGGGAGCAGAGGTGGGCTGTCGGTAGTCCCCACTTTGGTCCTGGCCTCCATGTGGAGCGTGCTGCGTTTCTCATCAGGACAGCAGCAGCAGTTTTCCACTCTGCCTCCAGGCGCGCATGGCCCCAGGTGTGAGGAGTACTCAGTGCTGTTTCATGCATCTGCCATGTTCTTTGCCTGGAATACCTCCGCCACACACCTTCCCACTATAGCTCACATTTCTGGCCCCCACCTTGGGCTGTCTGCTGTCTATGTCCCCATTAACACCTGGGATTACCTCTTCAGGGGTCACGCCATGCCAGGTTCCCATTTCATCCTGGCTCCCCTCACCAAGGAGCTTCTGGAGGGTATGGGCACATTATTTATCTTTGTGTCCCCAGCACATAGGACAGATCCTGGACTATAGCCGGCCCGCAAAACATGTATGTTGAATGAATGACTGAATGGCCTGTTGACCAGCTCCCTTCTCCTCTGCTGCAATTAGTATTCTGCTTTAGCAGCTGGTTGCTGAAGCTACTGAGATGATTAACCCTCTCCTGGAGCCAGTGGAGCATCGAGATGGGAAGGTTTTCATGCCTGGGAACAAGGTCCTTTTGCACCTCAACCTCCTCCGTATGTCTGCTAACCTCGTCTGCTCTCCTGTCCCCTGCCCCAGGACTAAGACCCTTAAGTCAGAGAGGGCCATGCCACCTCTATGGAGGAGAGAAAAGGAGAGTTGGGTGGAGGGTGGGTCACAGGAAGGGAGTGCTGGGCTTCTGAGTCTGGGATGGGGCTCTGAAGACCAGGCTGCAGAGGATGCTGAAAAACCACTTCTGCACCTTCCACCACCAGGAAACCGCATCACAGAGGTGGGGCTAGAGGGTTTCCTCACAGCCGTACAGTACCAGGTGCAGTTCTCCAGGTCCAGGAGCACATCCAAGGGCCCAACGGGGCTGTTGTGGCTGTCCCTGGCGGTGAGTCCCCTGCCTCACAACTGTGGCAGTCACCTTGTCTTTAGGTTCTAAAGTCCCAGCCCAACACCTGATTTTTTTTTTTCTTATCGTTAACAGAATTGCCATTCCTCTTTGCGTAGATCAGCAACCTGAGTGCCTTTTTCCCTCCTAGAGCAGTGGTCCCCTCTCTTTGATAGTTGGGGCCAGTTTAGGTGAAGACCAAGGGCTAGGGTTGAGAGAGGGGTGCGATTAAGGCTTGGGGATGTTAAGTCCCACCTCCTGTCAATCAGCTGCAGCACCAGAATCTGACAGGAGGCGGAGCTTTGTTTTTGCAGCTCACCTCTAACTGGTGCTCAACTGTCCCAGAGGCCTGGTCCCTTCAAGGCTATGGACTAGTGCCAGTTTGGCTCGGTAACTGGGGACCCCTGTCTAGAGGACTGATTTTTATTTCTGTCAGCTGTCAACCTTTCCTCCTTCAGAAAAACTGCTTTGACCCACAATATCCCACATACATCATGATCCAGGAGCTGATGCTGCCAAGAGACCCCATCAAAGTCAAGCTCAGGGATGAAGAACCCCCAGCTTCATCTACTTAGGCCCCTACTGCTTACTTCCCTCAGATTCTGGGCCACAGGTACACTTCCTGTTCCCATGTGCACGGACTGCTCCAGGGGAGATCTCAGACCAATAAAGCCTATGGTCTATGGCTGTACTTTTCTGTGAAGTTGTTTGAAAGTTTCTAGAACAACTTGAAGCACCTGCTCCTATTGTACGGCCAGAAATGGCAGAGCAGAGATGGTCTGAATCACTTCAGTTTTGCTAAGTATAATAACCTCAGTTCCTCTTGCAGACTGGTTCTTGCTTGTTCAGCTATATCACTCCCCTACCCTGTTCCTCAGAAGACCAGTGCTCTGTTAGGGTTTGCATTCAGCCTTTGGTCTCAAGGCAGAGGGAGGAGGTAGGGTGAAAAGTGGACACAGGCTCCATTCTCCAGCACGCCCCACCCTTCCTCCTATCTGCCCGCCTGAGTGTCTGACTCGCTTGGGAGGCCAGGGCTCAGCTTAAGTAAATTTATAAAGCCTTAGCACACACTCTGGAGAGGGTGCTAACGCCTCTGCATCTACACACACAGTGAAGGCTGAGTAAGCATAACACAACTGTCAGCTACTGGAAGCCAGAAATACCCCGTCTATGTGAAGTAACCTGACAAGTGCCCGGACAGCACAGGCCTGGCACCGGGGTAGCCCATGCCTACCTCAGCCCTTCTCACCTCTGAGCATACTGAACTGCTCCCTCTCCCCTCATTCTGTTGCCTCTGCCTAACTGGAACTCACCTGCCCTGCCTAGCCATCACTTGCTGCCACAGGCCTCTGCCCATGAGCGCCTGCTACCCGCTTCCCCACTTATGCCTGCCCAAGCTCTCTGATGACTCGGTGAACTCTCTTAGCCTTGTTCTTCCTTTCCCACTCTGTATCCCAGTCATGGTTACAGCCCTGGGGATGTGGCTGTTAGTGGGGGACGTGGGGGCTGGCCAGACCAGAGACCACAACCTGCTGCTGAGAACAGCTCATGCGGCTCCAGGACCCTGGGTCTGCTGCTCCTTTGTGCTTGTGTGTAAAATGAGTTTTCTGCCCATGGCGGGGTAGGTGGGCCTCCTCTCTGTGAGCCCACATGTGAAGCTCTGGGTGAGGAGCTGGCAAGCCCTGGCTGCAGGTTGGAACCAGGGTGGAAGAGCTTCCTTCCTGTGTTCCCTCTGCTAGTCCCATTAGTCTCGAGGGACAATCTCAGCTGGTATTTTTGTTCACCATGGTCCCAAGAATCACACATACCACCACCACAATTAAGAATATTTAACTTTTCTTAAAAAAACTTAACCATGAAAGGAAATAAAGAGTATACATCATCTTAATGGCAAAACAGTCATTTCCATATCTGTACTTTATATATTATATATATTTATATATATATATATATGTATATATACACCTAGCACAATGTATATATTCTATTCATTGGTGCAGAGTGGTGTAAGGACCTGGCAAAGGGCCAATGCTGTGGTGGCCCCTGGGGATAGTCCTGGATCAACTCAGGAACTCCAGCATTCAATCCCCTACCACTTGGGGTCCATTTTCAGAACTGTCCCTACTACACTGGTTTTCTATAGCAAATGGCAGGAAAGGAAGAATGCGGGTAGGGAGTTCTGCCCAGGCCCCACGTTCTGGCAAACCAGGGCATCCACCTAAGAAGACCTATAAGGTGCAGTAGCTCAGAACCAGACTGCAAAGGAGGGGCTCTGGAGCTAGCCGGGCCTGGAGGCTGGGAGCCCTCCCCACGCATGGGGGGTGGGGGGGGGTGGGGGGTGGTGGTGGAGGAGATAATCTGGTCTGGCTCCACCTTTAGCCCTGATGAAGAGGGGGACTGTGGGCCAGAAGGCATGGGTGGTGGCCCTCTTTCCTTAGCAGTCCCTTCTGAAGCTGCCTCCCAGCACTCCAAGGACAAAAAAAAAAGAAGTTATTTACAATAGCAAAGATGCACATACAATAATACATATTTATAGAGAACCAAAGTGACAAAGAGAAGCAGGAAGACACCCAGCTCTGCCTAGGTCCTGTGAAGCAGGGGAGGAGAAAGTGCATTATCTGGACGCCTCCTTCTTCACTTGCACATCAGAGGGCACCAAGCACACAGTCGGCACTTGTGTGCGGCAAGGTGGACCCCTGTGGGTCGGGCCTTTCAGATGCAATTCACATGCCCCGCAGGCCCAGGCCTTGGAGGGCTGGGCTGAAGGGCAGGAAAGACACTGGGATTTGACTTTGATCTGAGCTGACCAAGCAACATGCAGGTCCCTGGCCTTGATTGTACCGATGTCCCCAGTGGCTCTTCTGTGGGAAGTCTGGTGTCTCCCCATGATGTGGCCCTGCCTCAGGCCAGTCCCTGATGGAGGTGTGGGGTGCAGAGGATTTGGTTGTTTGGATAGCTACAGTCCTGGTGATGTGACTGCTTCTGTGGTGCTGTCTTCCAGGGGGGTGTCGGAGCCTGTGGGAAGATGACAGGGATGAAGAACCAACCAGGCCTGAGTTGACCTCCCTGTGCTTTGTCTAGAAAGCCCTTGAACAGGACTGTGCACGAACCCTTCCATCAGCCCAAAGCCCCTAGACTAGCCAGGTACTTGGTGTCTTCCTGAGTTAGGATGTGGCTGTGTCCCTGGCTTACTTATTTGCTTCTGAACCATTTAATAAGTACAAGATGTGTAGACAGATGTGGAGACAGGCTATCTCGTGGGTCACCTTCCATAGCACAGGGAGACAGAGGTTCACTCCTGGTTCCCATTTTTAGGGGTGGTTCTACGAGGTTCCTATAAAACGTCACTTTCTGGAGTTGAACCAATGAGTTACGTTATACTCAAGGTTAAATGGCATCCTCAGAACCATCTTCTTCTCTCACACTGCTTGGTGGCCCACCTTTGTGAGCTGGGGGACCCTTCCCTTCCTCAAAGCATCAGGTGGAAACTTGCCCACTCACCATCCTCGTGGTAGGATCCTGGATCACGGATGCTCCGGGAGTCAGAGGTCAGGGCTTCCTTGGCCGGAGGTGAGAGGGAGCTGTCTGTCCATCGGGCTACATCTGTATGAAAACTGCCTACAGGTGTGGTGCCACCTGAGGATTCCCCACCAAGGGACTTGAGCAGCTCTCTGTGGGCCAGTTCCATGTCCTGAAGGGGCAAAGGGCAAATATTGGCTCAAGTCCTCTCCTCTCACCAGCCTCTGGGCAAAGCTCTCTCCCATCTGGGCTGGGCGGAGGCCAGGTCTAGACTTTCCATAAAGGCTGCTCTTAGGGAATGGGCTTAGGTGACAGACTGAAGGCCTCCGGGGACCCCAGCTCTGTGGTCCTCACCTTGAGCCTGTTGAGCTTCAGAGTAAGCTGCTCAATGGTGCGGAAGATCACATTCACATCCCTGAGGGTCAGGCTGGAGGGAGAGCGGCTGGGGTGCCTTTCACCTCCACTGCTTCCCTGCAGGTGCGGCTGAGGTTCTGTCTGCCCCACGGGTAGGCTGTCAGGATGGGGAGGGCTTGTGGGTGGCCCGGAATGGTCGGTGCTTGAATCCAGGGGTCCTGCTGGCATGCTGACATAAAAACAGTTCCCTGTCCCCATAGCAAGAGAAAGAGATTAGGAGGCAGGCAAAGACCCATCTAAGTGGTCCTCCCACTCCCTCAGTTCCCCACACCAACAGACACAACTGGCCAGGAGAGCCTTCTTGGGCAACAAGGCACATGAGGCCTCAGTCTGCCTACTAGGCTGTTCTCTCTCAAGATGGCAACTTTGCTCAGGGTAGCCACATGCCAGGGAAGGTGCTTCGTGGTGGAAGAGAAGGGAGAGGGTCAGGTGGCAGTGTTTCACTTGGGGAAACAGGGAGTGGCTCCCATCCACTGACGGGAAGGGAAAGGTGATACTGGGCTGACTTCTGGCCCTTTGGAAAAGAAGGCAGTTGCCTTGTTCACCCTGCCTCAGTGTGACATGGGCCAACCAACTTCAATGCTATCTCTGTTCCACACGTTACAACCCATCAGAGGAAGGCTACAGAGGGTCCCTAGCCAGCAGGGGTAAGCACTGAGGAACCTGGGAGGCCATGTAAGCCTGTTTCCACCATGGCACAGGAGTGATGGCTGAGGTTACGCAAATGGCTGCTCAGAATGTCAGGTTAAGGACAACCAGCCCTGGGCACCGGCCAGCTTCTGTGCCTTGCCTCACAACCAAGCACTGGCTGTTGAAGCCTATGCTCTCAACTGGGCCTGCAGAGCTCATGACAAGTGATCTTTGAAAGCTGGAGATTAGATTCTGGAGCACAAGGTCTTGCATGCTACTCCCACCCACTCCAGATGGTGAAGGGGTACACAGGGTGACGAGTCACGCAGGGCCTCAAGGACAGGGCCTCACTCCCGTCTTCATCTCTGCCTGGATTTGGCTCCAAGGGAAGTTGATTACCCATAGCCTTTGTTCCGCCTTCCACTTCAGGTGGCTCAGGTGCTGACTGGCCACTCTCTGGTTGTGCAGGGATGACCTTGCTGCCTGCCACCTCAGCTGCACCGATAGCACCACCACCAGGAGGAGGAGAGGCCAAAAGACAAGGAAAGGGAAGGGAGAGAGAGCAGGCAGGGGAGGGACAAAGATGTAGGGCAGTGGAGGAGAACAAGAGAAGGGGAAGAGGGCAGTGAGCATGAGATCGTATGTGATCACACCCTATGTTGGCAGAGAACTTTCCATCACCTCACCAACAGAGAGGGAAGGTCAGCTCCCAGAAACCAGGAGAGGGCAAACCTCGGCAGACAGGGCAGGAGGCAATGCAGGGCGAGCACGAAGGGATAGGATGCCTCCTTAACACTGTGAAGCCCATCCCAGCTTCATGCAGCATGGCTTTGCTCATCTCCCCCAACACCTACCTCGGGCCAACTCTCTTCTCCAGCTCACGCTGCCCAGTGCCTGGCCTCCCTCCTCTGGCCTCGCTGTCTTTGGCCTGTCCTAGCTAACAAAGCTGGTCTTAACCTCCCTGTGAGCTAGTCTTGTTGCAAAGCTGCGTGGTCTCTCCCATCTTGTCCACTCCCTCCCCTGCTAGCTGCGTCTCCACTCTCTTTGCTGCTGCCACCCGGGGCGACTGGCTGTGAGCACTTGCCCTTGTCGTTCCAAGTCTGAGGTTCCTGAGAAGAGAAGCCACACCTTTTTCTCAGGACTGGAAAGTTGGGCAAGAGCAGAAACTTTCACTGGTTGTGATCTGTCCTGAGCCGTAGGAAATATCCTCACACACTACTGTATTAAGATCAGGGATGATGAGAATCTTGTCCAGGGCCACACAGTTGTTATATGCAGAGCTGGGCTCTAAACAATCAGCTATTTGACTCCAGAGCCTTTGAACGGTATCAGTATGTCTCCCCCTATCCATTTGCAGTCTCTGCTCACACAGGACCCGGGATAGAGGCGGGGAATGCAGCAGCTATCTGAAAGGCCTCCCCTCTTACCCCAGGGAGTATGTTCATTTTCCTAATGTACCCTACCTTTTCTTACAACTTTGTAGCCTCCTGCTGCGTCAGTGTTTGAGGCCTCTTCAGCTGCATTCCTATCCAGCTCAGGAGACTCCCAAATCCCAGAATTTCTGGTCCTCGGGGGTAGGTGTACCAGAGAGTAAGCCACACCCTTCTGTGGACCTGGCAACTGGGTGCTGTCTCTGTCACTCACAGTGGGAGCTTGCCCTGGGGAACCTGGGTCCCAGGGATGAGAGATGATGTTGGTGATGGAAGGCGTAGGTGTCAGGCTGTCCTCAGGCTCTCTGGAAGCCTGAGTTTCCATGGTGTGACCGGGCAGTAGGGTCCACAGGATCAGGTGTCGCAGGTTCTCCACTGAAGAGGGACAGGATGATAGCTTCTACAGGGCCAATGCCGCCTCCCACCCTGCAGTATGGTCAGCACTTGTCTCTCCTCAAGCACAACCAGGGGAACCTCTGACCACAGGCAGGTAATACAGCACTGGCCACGTGACTAGGGGAGAGGTGCTGAGGATGGGTCCTATGGACTTACCATCCTCCAGGGCTGCGTCAGCGAGTCCTTCCAAGAGCAGAGGGCTAGGGAGGGCCATGCTGGCTGGGTCCCTGGTCCTCATGCCCCTGCTCTCTCCATTCAGGGAAGTACAGGAAGGAGGAATGACATCCATTGCCTCTTCTTCCTCTGTACTACCCTCTTGCCCAGGTTCCTCTGGCAGCACTGGCGGCTTCCCTTGGACTCGCTGAGGGGGTCCAGTGTCTGTCATGGGTGAGAGCAGAAAGTCAGTACGGGTGAGAGGGCACGTGTGAGATGAGCCCGGGCCCAGTTGTGGATGCAAGGGATGGACATACGGTGCACTAAGGTCCGCAGAAGTTTGCTAAGTGCCTTCTACATCCCAGCCACTGCCTGGGCTCTTGGTATGTATCAAAGAAATACAAAACAAAAATCCTTCTTGGGGCTAAGGGGACAGCAGCTTGGGACACAGAGATATAAAATGAGTGAGTTATGCAGCTTGTTAGAAGGCAGTGAATGCTACGGGAAAAAAGACAACACAGCAGGGTATGGGCATCAGGAGTGCTTGATACAGCACCGAAGGGTATGGCTACAGAAAGCGTGACACAACAGGGACACGAACAAAGAGGTGTGGGAGTTAGGAGGAAAACACTACGTAGGACTCAGAAGAGTGGCCCAGCTAGGGGGACCAAGACTTTCCTCTACACCCAAGATTTTAAGTTATTTTGAGAATTGTTCCCAGCTCCATCCCGTCCCAATAATTACACCTGAATTACCCAACTGTGCCTTCCTCTCTGCACTGCCAACCCTGTCATCGAGGGAAGCCTGGTCAAGTGAGCACATGTGTCTTCTTATCCCAGACTCTTCTCTGCTCTGTTTCTTCTCTGCCTATTTTACAAAAACCTGAAACCTCTGACTCTGAAGAGACTCTCCCATCTCCCCATATTCTCACTGATCTGTGCCTACAAAACACTGGATTGGGCTGGGCTCTCCCAAGACAGGTCAAGGGCCATACCTCCAAGTAACTCCACAGGTTCTGGTTCACTATGGAACACCTCTGAGTCATCATCCATTTCCATCCTGAGGGAAGAAACCAATGGTGTCAGACAAACCCACCTAGTGGCAGCTCTGGTCCTGCCAGAGATCACAGAGATTGAAAGGTCACACAGTCCTAGCCTGGGCCCTGCAGTTACAACATGCAGTGAAAAGGCAGCATCTGAGAGAGGGGTGCTGGCTTAGCCCCTCTGGTCCTCCATTCTGTAGCCCAGTTCTACTTCTGGTTCAGTCTCCATTACAGTAGCCAAATGGGAGGTGGTGGCTGTGGGTGGGCAGGGACAGAAAGCAGAGAAGTGGGCACATCTGTCCATCTGCTGGAGCTCAGGACTACACTTTCCCACGAGCATTTCCCTGCTAAAGTTGCCCACCCCAGGGGTGAAGGGACCAAAGCAGAAGTAAGCACAGCGCTTGGAGTGGGGATGGCTTAGGGGATGACTGAGCACTGCACCTGCTGGGGGTGGGACCATGGTGGGCTGGCTCTGGGGGGCCAGGAGGCGGGGGAGGGATGGGCACTGGGGCAACTCCAGGGTGCCTGGTGGCATTCTGCACAGTTTCTTCTAGGAGCTCCATCCATCTGTTCCTCGGTGGAAGAGAGGATTGGTGGTGAGAACAAGGCCAGGCACACAGCTTGTATGCAGCAAACCCCATTACTCCAAAGCTTTACCGCCTTTCACACTGGGCTCCAGGGTGCTCTGTCTGGCAGGTACCTACCTCTTTATGTGCTCACTGATGGCTGAGTTTATATGACTTGCAGCTACCAATTACTGGATAACAACCCTCTGTTACGCTTCATGATAAGTACACTACTCTTTCAGATGTAACAATATCCATATTCTACAGATGAAAACTCCAAGAGTGAGAAACCATTTGATTCAACCTATCTCCTCCCACTGTGCCACACGACCTCTGGCCATGGCTGCTGGACACAGCCTGGTGGATGGTACAGTTGGGGAGAAGGGGCCTGAAAGGTGCATGGACTTAATCCTATTATTCCACAGGGTGGTTGTGATGACCCCCCTTGTAGCTTATCTATGCCTTTCCTAGCTCCCACTTCCTTCCCAGCTTCTCACTCAGAGACAGTGTGGGGACCCACGCTACCATGATCATACACACCACCCAGGTCCCAAGGGGACTGCAGTTACGTGGGACCCCTCAATCAATTCTCACGTGTTCTTGTCTGATGATGTCAGTGCGACCAGCTCATAGATCTGGGGAGGGCCCAGCTCAGAGGTACAAATGATGAAGAAGGCCCGCTTATCTGTGCAAGGAAAGGAAAGTGTGCATTGAGGTGGCAGATGTGACAGCAGTCCAGACTCAGGTGACACAGGGCAAACTAGAAGCCCTAATTTTCAACACTGATGAAGAATACAGCACCAGGGGCTGGAGAAGTGGCACTGTGGTTCAAGTGCTTGCCTTGCAAGTACAAGGCCCTAAGTTGGATTCCCCAGCACCACATAAAGCTGGGCGTGGTGGCGCATGTCTGTAATCCCAGCACTCGGGAAGCTGAGGCAGGTGGACTGCTCTGAGTCCAAGCCCAGCCTGGGCTCTATAGTGAGTTCAGGACCAACCTGGGCTACAGAGTGAGACCCTGTCTCAAAACAAAAAAACAAACAGAAAAAAGAAAAAAAGAATACAGTACGAGATAATGCTGGGCTATCAGAACTACTTGACCCATCAAGCAGAGATGGAGGCAATTCTTGGATCCCTAGCGTCCTCTTTCATGGCTGCTCCCATTGCCCTTCTCAATGCAGTAACAGTGGGACTGATATGTACAGTGATTAGGATTTAGAAGACCTTTTCTTCCCCACTGCCCCTGCTGGTGCCCCTACATGGTGGGTGAGTAGCTGTCACCACACATTCAGTTGAAGGCGAGCCTAGGGGATGGGATTGCCCACCCCCACCCCACTGTGTACTCTTGTGCACACTGCACTCCTCCCTGCTTCCCTCTGATTGCTGGCCTCATCCCTCTGTCCTAACCATTCTCCACTCAGGGCACTCTTGCAAGGAAGGCTTGCCCTGCTTTTCCTGTCCAATCTCAATCCTCTCAATCATGCTCTGACATCTCCACGGGGGCTGGAGGAATGGCACTGTGGTTAAAGTGCTTGTGTCGCACTTTTAGGTGGGATGCACACCATCCCACCTAGCACTGTTCCCGAGGGCTGACCACCCACTTCAGGTTACCCATCTTTAGCCTAGTTCTCATCCTGTCCTGCACCCTCCTCCATTTCAGACACCATCCTCCTGCTCGACTGGGTCATAGAAAGGAGCACAGGTGGACAGGTGGGTCCTGTAAGGACTCAGGTTGGCTCCGCATCACCCAATGCTTACTGGACATAAGTAACAGTGATGGCCACAGACCTGTAGGGCAGTTGAGAGGTCCCTGGTGTTTACCTGTGGCCACTGAACGGATGAGCACAGCATTGAGCTTGAGCACAGGACTGAAGGTCTGTTTGCTGTCTGAGGAGCCCGCAGCTGTCTTGCTGTGGCACTTTAGCAACAGCCTCTCGTCCTGTCTCTGCAGCAGCACTAGTAGGTCTTCCAGCAGCAGCACATGGAGGTCTGGGGGTTGAGAAGTATGGCCGTGCTGCTCACTTAGCTCTCGTTAGTACAAGAGGACAAGAGGATCTTGGATGCCTTTCAGCAGGGTATAGGCAGCCCTGGGACTCTGGGGACCCCAACTGCTCCCTCTCTGATATTCCCTTCCCACACTAAGCTTAGGAAGCCCTGACTTGTCATCCCGCTGTGTTGCAAGCACTCTGGGCTGCTTCACCAACCCTTTAAGAGTGCAGCTTCTAGGGCTTAGGTAACAGAGATGGGAGGAGTCCCAGAGAAGCCCACCCACCACAGATCCCCTGGTGTCTGTTCCCTGGCACATACCTAGGGTCTTGTCTTTGCTGATCCTCCAGGTCAAGGGCCCTTCATGGATCATCTTCCTGGTTGTAAGATCCAGGCTCTGTGAAGGAGGCACTATAAATTAACATATACCTGGCAAACTACTTACTATATGTGGATACTGTTCTAAGACCCTGGGAATCAGTGGTGAATAAAGGAACAGTCTTTACCCTTATGCTCTTCAGGAGAAACAGAAAAGAGAGTAGGTAATTTGGAAGCCATGTGATCTACAGTGGCTCTGACTAACGTCTCTCACCCAGCCCCTACCACAAGCTATTTACATTCCAAAGAGACTACTCTCTGTTCTCCTTGCCCTTTCCATCAACTTTAATCCCTCTCAAATGATTTCCAATGTTGCCTCATGTCCTACCCTGTGCACTCCTCTCTCAGGCTGAGTTCTTTGGTTTTCGTGTGTAACCAACCATGGGGATGAGCAGGAGTAATGGGGATTGAGCCCAGAGCCTTCACAGGGAGCTACAGCTCAGCCCATTTTATTTTTTATTTTGAGACATGGTTTTGCCAAGTTGCTAAGTTGCCCAGGTTGAGCTTGATCTTGTGATCTTCCTGCCTCAGACTTCCACTACGATTACATGCATGTACCACCAGGTCTGGCTCAGATTTGAGTTCTAATATCTAGGCTTCACTGGTGGGTCTGACATCTAGGGATGATGACAATAATAAGAGTATGTCTCCCAGGGTCTCACCGCCAGTCCATGTCTCCTACCTCAGACTCCCCAGGATCTGCCCAGGGAGGATGTGTGAGGCGCTAACTGCACTCTAGCCTCTGCTTCCTACCTTAAACTCTGCTGCCAGAGGGTTGCTGGCCCTTTCCAGGGCAGTGGCATCCAGGCGTTTCTGGTAGCCCTCTAATCGGTGTCGGTTCTCTGTCTGCTTCACTGCTTCATTCACAAACTTGAGAATCTCCCGGCACTGGTCTCGGGCCCGACAGAGCTTCTCATGCTCAGATGTGCCACCTACCAACCAGGCGAGTGGTAGTGACCAGGGGTCCCTCCTACCTCAGGAATGCATCAGCATCAGATTTTACCTGTCTATCCCTACTATGGTGACTGGCTTGCCTCAAGTCAGCAGGCTGAAGTGGGGACACTCTACCTCACTGGAGAACTGGAGAGGCCATGTTCTACCAAGTATCCTTGGCAGCCCAGTTTCAGACACTGATTATCTCTGAGAATTTTTGCCTAGACCACAGCTAGTCCTACCATGGGTAAACCCTGAGAAAAGTGCCTCAGAAAATACTGGTTCAGACCAGGCTGAGGTTCTTATCGCCTTTCCACCCTGACTCCTCTGTGTGCAAAACACAGGAGAATGAAAAATGCTCAGGAACTTAGGAACAGTAGTGGCCCAGGGGTAGACCCTCTTGTTCAGTCTGACCCATATTCCTCTTGTGTTACCATATCTTTATGCACTGCACAGAGGTTTCTAGCCAGGGGACAGATGAAGGCTATGTCCAGCATGACCCCCGGTGTGAGATCACAGGGGTCAGCATGCGGGTCTACCTGGCGGTTTCATGATCTGTATAAAGGCCTTGCTGAGGCTGGTGGTGATCCTTACTCTTCCCACTGCTGTGACCTGTGCACTTTCTAAAGCACACTTATGATTATTTTCTTCAAGAGTCACCAAAGATGACAAGGATGATGATACCAGAGTCTAGGACTTGCTAAAGTCACACAGTCCTGCTGACCCCTGGCACTGGCTCCCGATGCCCTACCCTGTGTATGCTTGATGACATTTTCAAGCAGCAGTGGGTACTTAGTGAGTCGCTGCATCTCGGAGATGATGAGGTCTCGCAGCTGCAGCCGTCGGCACTGAGGGTGGCTCTCAGCCTCCTAGACAGCAGAAAACACAGAGGAATGAGTCAACTGTGTTTAGAACCTGGCTGAAGGGTTTCAGGTCAAGGTAGGTGTGACAATGCCAAATAGGTCTCTAACTCAGAAATGGTGATGGAAGAGAACAGAGACCAAAGAAAGGGATATGGTCTCAACAGAAAGGCAGGTGTCACTCCCACTGTACAGGCAAGAAAACTGAGGTGGATTTGCATGCACACTAGTGCTGACAGCTAGGCCAGGCCTGTGACTTTTAATCTAATGTCTTTTAACCAAGGTAGCCTCTTGTTGGGGTGGTATGGATGGTGAAAAGTACTGTGGATATTCTCCACACAAAAAGAAGAGGCGCAGGGCCAGGACAGGGTATCAGGAGGTCCTTGGAGAAGCTGATAGAGATGGGGGTGGGGGGGAGGGGAGTTGAAGCATAGTCCAGGACATACCTGCATGAAGAGCTGGAATCGGCTCTCCTTGCGCTGCTTGGTCTTGATCAGCTCTAGAGCTATTGATTGATAAGAACAGAACCGTGCAGCCACTTGCTGGAGCTCCTCTCGGGCAGGCCCATCAAACTAAAGAGGCAGAATGGACAAAGCCCAGGCATTACGCTCCTGCTAGGTACCAGTCTCCTGGCGAACCACTTCTTTGCTAGCCATGGACAATGGGACCTCACTTCTTCTAATCCCCTCCTGGCCTTGGAGGAAAAGTTTGGAGCCATACCCGAGCTAGCATGAGGTCACTGATTTCTGTTATGATGGGGCCCTCCTCACGAAGTTTCTTCATGGCTTCACACCAGGAATCTTGAGAGAAGAAAGAAGAAACAGAAATGCTTGGGGTTGATGTACAGTGACAGACTCTTTATGCTGGAAGAAAAGAGATCTTTGACAGCAATGTCATGGGGGAAGAATCTTGAACCATTTTACTTTGGGGCCGTCTACCAATTTTGTCTGCTGGGGGGGTTGGGACACAGGGCTACTCTGGAACAGAAAGCCTCAGGCTGGCTGAGAGCTGAGTGGGTGCAGCTGCTTACTGTGAATCTCTATAAGCTCAGGCAGGTTAGGGAAGAGCTGGGCCAGCTCCTCCCGGGGCATCAGGTTCTCCTTTTTCATTCGCTGGTAGAAGATGAGGTCCAGGACCCGCAGAGTGCGCAGGTGGGAAGCTTCTGTCACAAACAGCTCTGAGCAGTGGTTATGGTAAGAGGCGTAAAAAAAGACATGGGGAAAACAGATGAAGTATCTAGAGTCACAATCTGTTTCCCACAACACTATTTTGAGGGGAACAGGAGTGGTGGTTTCAGATCACAGAATGTTTTCTCTCACCCCATGGCCAGAACTGAGGCAATCAAGCTGCCAGGGTCCCCATCCTATGCACCTCCCCATTTGTGTCCTAGGCTTCCCAGACCTGTTCTTATTCAGAGGGATGTAGCAGAGACAGGGCAAGTGAAAATCTTCTCACCATTGATGACCTCCTGCCGGTCAATCTCCCTCTGGGTCAGCCCTGAAACCACTTCTTTGCCCACGGTGTGCTGCCAGTTTTGGGCATCTGGCTCTGGCTCCAAGTCAGACAGCTGTCCCAGATCATCCTCTAGGAGGTGGGGAAGGAGGGCATCTGGGCAGAACCCCAAACTGGGGGATTCGATGCTTCTGGAGGAAAACGGGCAGCTCAGCCTCACACTTGGGTTGGTCCCTCCTGCTGCCCGTGCTGTGAGACACCGTAGCCAAGCACAGATGGCCAGAGATACCAGAGACACATCACTGGACTTGACACTCACCTGCGGCCCATTTTGGGTGTGAAAGGAGGGGTTGGGTTCTCAAGAGACCTGTTGAGGGAATATCAACTCTCAGCAACCCCATATCCCACTCCTGCCCCAGAAGAAGTAGGTGGAGCCAACTGAGCCCACCTACCTGGTGGAAAGGCTGGAGGCGGAGGAGGAGGCCGACTGGTGGAGGCGAGTGGCCTCTGCAGCAGCGTCCATGTCAACATCACTTCGAGAGCGCGGCACATTCTCCACCTTCCGAGTCCGCTTCATCTCTTCCCGGCCCTTGAGGCTCTCAGAGCGACCCAGACGAATCTCTGAACGTGAACTGGGGGGGAAACATGTAAGAAACTCAGTCAGCTTCCACTGCTGCCCCATCTCAAAGTGCCTTGATCCTGCAGGCTCTCCATGTCACCCATCCTTCCTTGCCCAAACACCATTTTTTCTCAGAGACAAACCACTCTTGCTGCTTTACATGCTCCTCTCTCTCCCCAGCAAGTGTGATGGAGTCTCTACTCTTCATCTTGACCTAACACTAGGAAGGATCTCAACAAGAAGACGACACTGGGGTCTAAGAGAATGGGGCCTGCACTGTGTTGAATGTCTCACAGGAGCCTCCGGCCCTGCGGCTATTTAATGCTTAGTCTATCTCACCTCTGCTTGAACATCATCACTCCCACCTCTGACTCTGCCTAAGGTCACAGATCCTTTCTCTGAGAAGATCTTCATAGAGGGAGGTAGAGTCATCATCTATATACAACAGTTCTAGGATTCTCCATACTGCCTATCAGAAAATGCTATCTGCTGCTGGACTCTGGACCAGCTGTGGTGAGGATTTCTCTGATGCCTTTCCTAACAACACCCTTCCTGAACTTTCATATCTTCTCCAAGGAGCAGACAGGCTGAGAAGGCACTCAGGCCTGGTTACAGATAGGCAGGAGCCCATCTCTGCCTGCTGTTCTTGGTCACTGAGTGTCTAGTGCTGGATAAGACGCTGATGACTGGCTGCTGCTCTGTCCTACAGAGTCTTGTACTACATCAGCCCTGAGAGAGCTGGCATGCCTGATCTCTAGCTGCCCCATGGTCCCCCTAATCCCCTGCTGTGTCCCTGCGGGATTGTTCCTTTGTTGACAGGATCACTAATCTACATCCTGTGTGGCTTCTGGGCCCACAGAAGGCCTGAGCCATCTGCAGAGCTCTTCCTAACACAGCAGGCTGCTGCAGTGAGGGAACCAAGCGCCTTGATCTCCACTCGTCATGTCTTTCCAAAATGGAAGAGAATTTTAAAGTGGGGCTCACCCCCTGTGGCCTGAGAGTTTGTCTGCAGGACTAGAAAACATATTGCAAAGTGATCCCCTACTGAACTTACCCTTCAGACCAACTCAAAACATTGCTGACAATATTCTTGATAGGTCCCATAAAAACACAAACCTCATCTGGTGGAATAATGGAGCTGTTACGGGTCTTTTGCAAGTACTCAGGAATAATGCTCTCACCAATAGGCAAGGCATAAAATCTACCTCTGGCCAAAATTTTTATACCTACTGAGCATCTACAACAACCCTGCTGCTAATACTGTTTTCCCAAGATTGGCCAATGATCAAATATAAAAGCTTCTGCTTAGAACGGCTTTAGGATCTGGCAAATGTCTTTAAGTAGGGCAAATTTACCTAGAAAGGCCAACAATGCAAATTTGTAAAAGGTCTCAAGTGTTGTCTCAAAGTGTTGACAATGTCTTGTAATCTTATGACAGCTGACATATTTACATGATCATGATTGTGCATACCAAAGCAATGATGTAACTTTTGTTTTTAATTTACTTACTGATGTTAAAACTTAACCTTTTCTCACTGTCCAAATATTATTATTTTTATGGTTCCTAAATCTTTGTCAATTTTTACTGTGGTAAAAATTTTTTAACATGCCCTCAGTCTTTAAAGCCTTAATATATACTGGAACAAAGAGCACTGCACCAGGCAGAAATGTCTGACCTACAGTTTGATAACCAGTGATTCCAAAGGCCAAGGGACTTGAACACCCACACTGCTATCTAGTGACCTGCTTCTGTGTCTGTTCTATTCCAGCTCAGCAGCTCTCATACTTTAGAGTACAAAGAATTATTTTCCTGTACATAAGACTATAATACCACATCTCAGGGGGAGCTGAGGAACCAGAATAGTTTACTTTTTTTTAACTACAATCTTCACTTTTAACACTGGCTACAGATTTTTAGGTATGATTACACTATTATCATGCTACAGTCAAAAGCAAGTAAGTCCTAGAGCATGTGGTAATATCAGCAGCAAAGATTCTAGTTACAACCTAATGCAGCTATAGAAAGTAAGAGATGCTACAGTCTCATTTTTACTTTTCTTCTTGAAAAGGAAGAACTCTATTTTGGATCAGTCAGCCCTGTAACTCTCTGCTGAAGTAGAAATCTCAAGCTCAGTTACACTGTCTTTAAAGGGTCCAGCAGAAGGTCCTCTCTAACTCTTATTCATAAACAAGCAAAGACTTTCTCTGCCTGCCTGGGTCTTTTACTTTTCTGAACTTTCTTTGCCTTCCCCAAGCTGCCTTTTCTCTCACTGTCATTAGGTTTCCTGATCATCTGTTGCATATTACAATCTAGCTAAGTCTTGGGGTGGAGGCTATTTAGTAGTCAGAGGGGGGATCCAAAGAGAAAAGTTAAAGCATTTGATTCCACATAGGGTTCTGTCTGCACTTCCACTGGCCCAATTACCAACAAATGGTATGTTACCTGAAGCTCTCGGGGGAGGGGAGGTTGTGGACAGGGGAAGAAAGTCCTAGAGCAGGAACTTCAGAGTCCAGTGAAGAGGGATGAGGCAGCTGGAATTACGCTACCCATGCTCCATATCTGCAGAAGCTGGCAAGCCCACCCAGCCATCGCTACCTGTCACTCTCCAGCAGGTCCTCAGGAAAGCTTCCTGTCGAGAGTCGCTGTGTCCCAGGTTCTGGGGCATCATACTGTTGGCTGTTCTCAAAGTGCTGAATGATGTTCCTCACATTGCCTGGCTTGACTGCAGGCAAAAAGAGAATGAAGAACACTATGCCTTCTGTTCCAGAAGACTTCCTGGGGCCCTCACTCCCCTCTATCCCAGAAGACAGAGCAGTGAGCAAGCATGGATGAGAACAGCATGAGACCAGGAGGCAGGAGACATGGCTCTTCCACGGCTACACCATGGGGCCCTGAGTAGCCACTCTTATCTTTCTAAGCCTACTCTTTCCTCATGTGTAAAAAGCAAGGGTTCAGAAGCACATTTTGTATGAAGTCTTTCAGCTCTCACATTCTTCATTACAATGATGCTTCCGTTTGAAAACCACCACTACGTTTTCCCCAGCAGCCACCTGATGGGGGTGGGGGGGCGGGGGGCGGGGGTGGGGTGGGAAGCCCAAAAGACCAAAAACACATTTATATAGATTTGGCTATACTGCCAAATCCTATCAGGCATTTTTCAAACCTTTATTACTTTTGTTTTACCCTGACTCTTCTTTCTGTTCTCTCGGCTCCCCACCTGCCACACCACATTCCATTATTAAAAAATCAGACCCTTTTTGTGGGTCTGAGAAATGACGATAGAGGAGATATGTCACTCTCTGACATTCTAATTCCAATGTCTTTCCAGGCTGAGACAGAGGGAGCTGGTCTTGTTTAAGGAGGAA
Organism: Ctenodactylus gundi; assembly: GCA_004027205.1. NCBI lineage: Eukaryota > Metazoa > Chordata > Mammalia > Rodentia > Ctenodactylidae > Ctenodactylus > Ctenodactylus gundi. Next base: position 130,782 of record PVKB01001831.1, on the reverse strand, counting down.
GAAAGGACACAACATAGGAGATATTATCAGAGACCCTCCAGAGGAAAACTTAAGCCGAGGTGCAGCAACTAGCTCACCTTTGGGTCAAACCTCGGCTCTGAGCTCAGCAAATCTGCAGCAGGGCTTGAGCTATAAACGCTGTTCTGCCTGAGCCCAGTGGATGAGAAGGCAGCATAAATGCCCTGGCATCTAGGCCTGACTGTGATCAGATGAAACCACATCAGAGACTCTGATACTCACATGTGTACACTTGTAAACCTGCCTGTTTCAAAATCTAACCTTAAGGCAAATTTCCAAGCCAAAGAGAAAAATATCTGGCTGCTCTAAGTTTACAACTCCAGCCTTGAAACAGGTGGTTAAAGGCAGTACCTTTTTCAACCACTCAGTGGCTGTATGTATGTTTTAAGAAGAGGGGCTATTTTACCATTTGGAGGTTAGGACCAGATTTAACTACCCCAGTGTACCTGGATGCTGGGTCACCACAGTCCCAAGCTGCCCTGGCTGTGACCACGTGCAATGTGGATGGTGTTGGGGAAATCCTTAACTGACAGTCACCAGAGGTCCAGTGGGCAGGGCTGCCTAAAGGCAGCGGTATAACCCTGAGATGTGGTATGACTCTGAAACCCAAAATAACGATGGGAAGCAGGTCGAGGGGAACATATTTTTAAAAATAGTAAAGTTTTACCAGTAGCCATTGTTTCCTTACTCCATACTCTAAAAGGCACTGGAACTAAATGTTTCTAGTATATCAGAAAAATAATGGTGAGGGTCTATGACCCTAAAGTCAAAAAGCTTCCCACATTTAGGCATTCTCCAATGTGGACAGGCATTTGGTTTTCAGGTATAGATGGGCATCTGTTTGATGGTCTGAGGGTTTTAGACCAATGGTATAACCACAGTGACAATGTCTCACTCAAAGGCGCCTGGGGACCTTTTTCTGATCCAGGAATCAGCTACTTAACTGTACTTCAGGCATTCCTGCCCCTCTCAAGCTGATACAAAGCAAACTGCTGGGAGGAGCCTCAGCTTCTTACAGTGTGCTGTTGCCTAAGGCCTCTTCCTTGGCAAGGCTAATGGGTACAATCTATCAAATTTGGATGGGAGATTGGGAGTGTAGCTCAGTGGTAGAGTGCTTCCCTCACATTCCCAAAGCCTTGAGTTGGAAATATAAACCTGGATCTCATGGCCATTTTTGTTTTACATAAAATAATTTGTTTCACTGTGGTATAAAGATTGTACCTGGGGCCCTGCACTGAGCTACTCTCCCAACCCTTCCTATTTTTTTTTTTTGAGATAGGGTCTTGATGTTTACCACCTGGTTTGACATTCAGGCAATACTGCTTTAGCCTCCTTGTATTATAGGCAGTGCTCCACCATACTTGGTTGAAATAATTTTTAAATAATCACGTTCATCGTTTAAGATGGCATAATAAAAGTGGACTGAGTGGCATATGCCTATAATCTCAGCTACTTAGGAGTCTGACATAGGTTTGCAAGTTTGACGCCAGACTGGACAGTTTAGAAAGATCTAGCACCCCAAAAAAGGAGTGGGGGAACATATATGCACTAATTTCTCAAGCAGATTGTTATAATTATGTATCACAAATACATACCAATAAAAAGAAAAAAAGGGCTGTCGATGTAGCTCAGTGTGAAGGCTAGGATCCATCCCAATACTAGCTGCTCCAACACCAGAAAAAAAAAAAAAAAAAAGGAAAAAGGCCCAAAGATGTAGCTTTCTGTACTCCCTGGGCTCAATTTCTAGGTACTGCAAAAACCAATCCAAAACCAAAACAAACAAAAAATGGTATAATGAGTATAGGAATTTAGTAACTTTTACAATAACCTTGAGGTATTTTGTCACCTTTGCACAAAATACATTTCTAATGACGGAACAATTTCCTAATGATCTTGCTGTTCTCTTTACATGTACCTACCGTATGTATAATACCTAGATAATAGTAGTCATTTAATTGCATACAAATGAACCTCATTGGTGGGAATAAATGTGCCTAATTCTGTGACATTCTGATTTAGGTTCTAAGCATCTTGTTAGTTAATGCATATCATTTACTTTATATTTTGATTACTATAACATTTTTATGGTGGGAAGGTAGAACCCAGTGCCTGTGCATGCTTAACATGAGCTCTGTCACTGAGCCACACTCCAGCTCTTCACTTAGTATACAGACTCTGTAAGATATCAGGCCTTCTAAAATACAGTTAAAGCTCTTTTTTAATTTTCTGTTCCTTACTGTTGAAAGAGCCAAAACTGAGAATCATAACTTACTGTAAGACAAAACAAAACAAAAACCCTCAAAAATGAACATTTTTATTATGTCAATTAACATCAAATTCTGGGGCACTCCTGTTTCTACTTCCCTGTGGACACCTTGCCTTGTAAAGGTTTCCTCTTTTGTGCAGAACCCCGAGCTTCTGGAACCTCGCCCATGGAAAGGAAGGTGCGAAAGGCCTCTGGCTGTGGGAAAACTGGGAGGGCCTAGAAGTCGGATCTCTGCCAGAATGGCAGGAAGCTCTATGTGGTCAGAAGCCAGGTTTAGGCAAGCAAGGTCGCAGAGCCAGCACAAGGGTTGTTGGAGCCCTATGGATTCCTGTCACAGTAACTTACTTAGTAATGAGGAGAAATACATAAGAGAAATGGGGAGAAGAAAGCGAGGGAAGAAAGGGAGGGAGAAAAGGGGATAGGATAGGAGAAGGAATAAGATTTGGGAGCTGGAAACTTGATGCTAATGCAAAGACAAACCCAAAGAAAATGGTCCTTTTACCTTCCACAGGGGACAAGGGAACATGAAATGCTAAAAGAAAACAAACAGAAACAAAAGTAAACCATGAAAAATCAAATTCATGTTTTGAGAGTCAAAACAAAAATTATATCAAGCTGGAAAATGAAAAGATATGGCAAAAATCTAGGCTGTTCTAGATGAGTTCCTTCCTTCCCCCTCCCTCCATGTGACAATTTTAGAAAGGACACCAGGCCCACTCTGTTGGCCCTCACAGATTCCAACTGATACTCAGATTTAAGAAACTGACTGTGAGGGCCAGCAACAATTTCCAGACAGGTGACACACAGCTGGGAAGAGGTCAAGGATAGGGTCAACTGAGTTTTAGATTACTGATGGCATAAAAGGACCGCAGGGTTCCAACTTGCCTTCACCTGTCTAGTTCTACTTAACAGGAACTCCTATACCCTATGAAGGCCCAGAATTGTTCCCAAAACCTAGGATCACAGGAAGCAAATGAATCCTACAGATGAGAGTGAAGGGATCGCTACATGACACACAGCCACCTCTGTCAAGGTGAAAACATCCCTTCATATGGCTGATAGGAAGCTACATTTGTTCTGAGTTCCCAGACCAAGACCCACAGGTTCTTGGGCTCTGATACATTTGCATGCATTTGCAGGGCTCAAAGAGCCCTGAGGAGATATGCCAAAGGGAGAACGTAGCAGAATGATGAGAAAACTGCAGTCTTTGTGTTGGGTCTGTAGCGCACGGGAACACAGGAAAAGCCCCTTCACCAACACACTGAAATGCACAGGGGCTGCGCTCCCTGACCAAGGAATGTGGAGGGCGCTGCTCGCCAAATACTCACTGCTCTGAGAGGAACTTTTGGGCTTTGCAATGTACTTGAGGATAGGGTTTCGCTTCTTGTCCTCCAAGGCATCTTTTTCTTTCTTGGAATTGCTGCTCTGCTGAGAAGGAGACACTGAGGTTTAGAGGAGGTCCTCACTCTGAGATATGGCTGCTAAGTGTTCTGTCCCTGCCCAAGACTGTCTTTAAATGACTGGAAAGTTAGCTCACACTTCTCAGCTAATGTGTATGTTCATCCTGGCCAGGTTTCAAAAGGTTGCTCTAACCTGTGGATTCTCCTGATTCCAAACCCCAAAGTGGAGGGTGCAACTCAACAGCTGCAGAATGGCTCGCTGGTCCATCTCACCCCAGATACCTGCTCTGGGAGAGGATATGTGACTGGGGGAATCTTGTTACCTTCTTGGTTTTGGGAAAGAAGGGTAGCCATTTGTCCTTGTCAGCAGCAGACTGGGCCTTTTCTGCTGTGTTGGAGGGTCGTGCCTCCCGAAGACGGATTCCAGCATGGCTCATGTAGGTATTGAGAGCAAAGTCCATGGGAGCACTGTGGGAGAGAACAGCGTTGGCAACCAGAATGCTCAGCATGCTTCCTGCTGGCAGGGGACAGAGCTGAGGCTCTGCTTCAAACACTCCCCTCACACCCACCCATTGGGATGGAGAAAGGTGTTCAAGGAGAACTCTAGAATACTTGAATGGGAGAGTAGGCTGAATTTGCCCAAAAGTTTTGGCTGGCTTGACTTCTATGAGAAATTCCTGGGCAAAACTCTCCCCAGTGAAGGAATGCTGGCCACTATCCTAAAATGTAAGGAAACAACGGCCTGGCTCGCCAAGCCATGGGCAGACCTGCAGGATTGGTTAAGTCTGCAGCACACACACACGTGGTCGTTTAGGGGGAAGGAAGAAATGCCACCCCGTCTCTGCCAAGGCATCTTACCTTCACTACCCTCCATTCTTAAGAACAAGGGGAAGAAGAGATGGAAGCAGCTGTCAAGGAGCTTCTGCTTGTGACAATGATAGTGTCCAGAGCTCTGTGCTTAAAAATGTATTTGGTCTGCAATTCAGTGGACAGACAGTCCACTTCATGAATTCAATGCAGCCAAGTTCCAGTTCTGGATTTCACTGCCTTTTTAAAAGAACTTTAACCTCATCTTCTCTCCCTTCTTAAGTGTGAGCATGCAGGGAATGCAAGTTCATTTAGTATCAACTGATGAGAAGCAATCAGATAAATACACAGATTGAAAAAAGCTATTCCAAATTCAATCACAGTATGTGCCAAGAGTGAAATGTGTTACACTCGGCTCCCTTGTGCAGGTGATAGTAACAGGCTGACTCCACTATCACTGCGACTTCTTGAAGTAGCCTAAGGGAAAGAAGCAGGGGGAAGATGCAAGACTACCTTGGATCAGGAAGTGGAAGCAGGGCAGGGATGTGAGAAGTGAGGGAGCCTGGCATCTTCACATAGAACAGACCCACACCCTAGGACCCCTGAGTACTAGAGGTCTGGATCTCAAGAGCTGTGCTTAAAGCCACATGGGATCTAAACTCATAGTCTTACGATGCTGGGGACTCCTTTGTGGGTGGCAGGAATGGAAAACATAATAGTTCAGCTCCATTCTTTCCCACCTTCAAAGTGGCAAAATAATTACACCAGAAACTCACCTTCTGTCTTCCTCGTACTTGGACCTGAAACAACAGGAAGAACATATGACTCAGGCTTTAAGACAGGTTGGGCATCTGGACAGGGCCTGGGAGGGGCAAGTTCTTAGAGAAGGGAAGGGAGTGGGGGGAAAATGGGAGGAGAGTGATCAAAGGCCAGATCCAGGCTCCTTGGGTTTAGAACCAGCTTTGGGCTCAGGAGGAAAGAGTTCTCATTCCTTGGGGATTCACTAGCAGAGTGACTATAATGGTGATAACATCCTTCTAGCTAAAACAAAGGGGGGTGAGGCAAAGATGGCCTCTTGCTTGCCGCTTCAGTGCGTGAAGTTATGAAGAGTATCCTTCCAGGGCAAGCTGGGTAAGTGCACACACTGAGCCAAAGGGAAAGACTGTGACATACAAATGTTAGTAGGCCAGGCATTCCCGTCTCAAAATAATCAAGATGCGGTACTGTTATCCACATCTTGAGCCACCGAAACTCTGCTGCTGTGACTGGAAACACTGTAAGCACAAGTCTGTGTTGTCAGTAGTTACTCCTTGTAATTCTGGCACCTAAGATCTCAAAGCAGCCTGTTAGACTGTGGAACAGCTGGGATGATTACAGCTCTCCAACCACTATGGGAAACTAAGGCTCAGGAAGATTCAGGGCCTGGATGAAGGGCAGAGGGTTGTTTTTCAAACCTATGAACTCAATGTGACCTCATCTCCAGCCTAAATAAATGCTATATTCCTTACCAAATAAATGCTAGATTCACACATGCAGCTGCACTCTTTCAGATCTGGTCTGAGTTCCTGAGAGAGGCCTGAAATTTACAGGTCCATACAGAGCCCATTTCTATAACAAAACGCTTCCTATACCAAACGTCTACCTTGGCTGGTCTCCTTGACAAATGTTTTTCACTCACTAAACTTCTAGTTACAATCTTCCTAGAATCTGACTTCTCACAGACTCAACAGTTTCTACTCTGGTCCAGCTTCTGCTATCCTTTCCAAGGGTTCCTATGAGCCTCCTACCTGAAGTCCCTTGCTTTTCTTCCCCTCACCCCCAGGCCCTCTCCTCCAACTCCCAGGACCCCCACTCACTGAGCGAATGCCTGTGTCCTTGTTATGGCAGATATTGGCTCTGTGGGCTGCCCTTCCTGTTAACTCTGACTCCATCACTTGCTTTTCACTGTTTTCAAGCACTGTGCCCTGAAGACTCTTCCCCCAGGTGTTTTTCAGGGTAACATTCTCACTTTCTTCAGCTACTTGTTACTTTATGCAGGAGGTTCAGCCTGACCACCCTCTTGAAAACTGCAATCCACAATCTACTGAGGTGGGTACTCTGAGCTCTCCACACCCCACACTACCTTCCTCCCCTTAGTGCTTTGTCATTTGTAACACACTACATAACTTATTTACTATGTATCAATGCCTCTTCCCTCCACAGTGTAACCTTTACAAAGGGAAGAACTACTTTATTCACAGACACACTAAGAGTATCCCAGGCAGAAGCATCTGGCACACTGCAGGACACCGTTACATTTGCTGAACTGAAATAGCACCATCAGTTGAGATTATTTGTAATCATCTAAGTAAATATCTGTCATTCTGTAGTTGAAGACTAGAGATTGATGAGTTTGACCAAAGTCACATATACTTAGTGAAAAGTTATAATGGGGTGAAAAATTGCTCCGAGGCCTGCAAGCATCCTCAAAAGCCTGTGTTGAGGTGCCCTATGCTTTAGAAAATAAGGGTCGTGAATTACAGCAAAAACAGCTGTGCCAGAGGCTGGACCCCATGTAACCGGAGGTGAGTTACTTTGGTTTTCTGATGTGATAAGTAAAAAGTGTCTACTTCCTTTAAGCCAGGGCTAGCAGCCTTCTGAAGAAACCTTATCCACTGGCAACTGGGGGCCTTGGTCTGACTCTTAGCATCAGACCTGATCTTAGAGGCAGAAAGTGAGGTAGCAAAAGGGAAGAAAAAGTAGGTGAAAGGGGAAACAGAAAGGTCAATACACTGCAGGAACTATGCCTGTTCAAATGACTTTCAGGAGTCCCAGGAACATACAACTCCCCTTAAGTGGCAGACCGCAGCCTTCAAAATAGAGCATGAAGGCTTAGCTTTCCCTGTCTCTCAGGGGACAGAAAATCAGAAGAGAAGACGACAATGGGCAATAGACAACAAGATCTGCTGACCCGCTCAGCATTTTCAGGGACTGGGAGTGGAACTGAAGACTCACAAGATATCTCCAAGGGCGGCCAGCTGCTTTTCGGCTACTTGGCGCTCTCGCAGAGGATCCCCATCCAGGTCTAGCAGGTCATTCTCACCATACAGGCTGCCCAGTCCCAGAGTGCGCTTTGTTCTACACCAGAGACACAGATTGGAACAAATATACACAACAAATACATGAACACACACACACAGACACACACACAGAGTGAGGCAAACACACATCACAGAGATGGTGAGAAAGTCCAAGAGACGTGAGGAGAGAAGACGGTGAAATGGGAAGCTGGGCAAACCTGTAGTCATATATCTGTTCTTGGATCTCAGGCATGGCTGCCTCCTGAGCGTCACAGAGCACACTGCGGGCGTCCTCGCTGTTCCGTAAGCGCAGATCTGTAGGAGCCCAAGGAAAACAGAATGGGTAAAGTGCTAGGGGCAGAGGAGGGCATTTATGCTGAGTATCTCAGCAGCCTCAGCTCCCTGAGAAACGGGGAGAAGAGGCTGGCTTTATGCCCCATAAAGGAAGGGGCAGGCTTCCATATGAAGGATTTCATTTGGGTCATTTCTGAACTCAGAACAAAAATCCTGAGCCAAGAGCAAAAAACTATTTTCTGAATGTCCCATGTATCACCAGAAAAATACTGATCCCCTTCTGATTGGATGTGTCCAGATGGTCTGCTCTATCATCAATGAGCAGCTCTCAGAGGCTTGTTGCTCCTACTAGCCCAGGTCAGCTCACAGGGCTAAAACCGTTTCATTCCATATAACCAAGAGATGTCTCCCCTCCTGCCCCAGCATCTAGCTTTATCCAGTTCCTCTGAGCAGCCGGCTCATGTTCAGTTTTGGAGCAAGCCCGGTTCCTGTCATCTGAGCCATCAATCACCTTTTTTCCAACTGCAGCTTGCAACTTCTAGCCTCTAAAAAGCTGCCTAATGTCTCAAGTTGCTATTTCCTTTATAGTAGCTCTCTTCAATGTTTCTGGAATTAGAAGGGGCTACACAGTCACTCAGCCCAACAGGTCCTCATTCTTACTGTCAGTAAACAAAACCTCCCCAAATCCAAGCCGAACACACAGAAAACACTCCAGGGATTCTGACTACTATGGTTTGGACCCGGAATGCATCAGAAGCCTCAAATATCTGGAAGGTGATTTAGATCACAGGATTAATTGGATGTTCTGGCCTGAAGATGCCAAGAGGTGGAACCTGATCGAGAGGGGTGGACTGCTGAGGGTGTGGCCTGGAAGGTGTCTTAGTTACTTTTTCATTGCTGTGACCCAATACCCGACACCCACAAACTCAGAAAAGGAAAGGTTTATTTCAGCTTAAAGCCTCGAGGGTCAGTCCATTCAGGGGTGGCCGGCAACAATCGAAGTACACGGCAGAGAGAGAGGTGGAGGCAGCTTCCCTGACAAACAGGAAGACAAGCTGAGGCTAGTTGAGACTAGTCCCCGTCCTCCAGGAAGGCAGGTGCAGCTTATGTATCCTTTCAGGTCTCCGCCCAGTAACCAGTCCCTCCTGCATCCAGGTGTGGCCACTACACACCGTTAATCCTAACTTAACTGCAACCCACCCCTCCACATCAGACCCCAATCCACCAACATCACATGGTTCCATTAAAATACATGAGACTTTTGGGGGACACTCCAGATCCTAACCACAACAGAAGGGCATGTTTTCCGCTTCTCCCCCAATGCTCTCCTTCTTTGAGGTGCCTTAAGCGGGTGTTGTCCACCAGACTCTCCGCCACTGCCAGCTGACCATGGATGGGCTGAGATATCTAAAATGGAGCTAAAATAAACCTTTTCTCCATTACATTGTGGGTGTCGGGAATTGTGTTCTAGCAATGAGAAAGTGACTAAGACAAATTCTGCAGGAGAGATGAGGTAAGGTCCTAGTCTCCATTTTTAAGAGTTCCTTAAGGGATTCAGATGACTGATCAGACTTAGGAACCCCTGGTTGAGTCCAATTTACTCTCTGTACATGTGGCCCAACTGGGTCTCGGAGAGGTCACACAGAAGGTTAACAGAAAACAAACCCAGATCTCTTAACTCCAGGTCCAGGGTCTTCTCATGACAGGTTCCTCGAGGCAGAGGCAGAGGCAGAGTGACCTGCTGTGTAGAATCTGTCTCACTCATGCCTGTCTATAAGCTGCTGTGAGAGGTTTTGGAAGAGCTAACTATTCTGTGGATCTTTTCCCCTATATGAGGACAGTTGCCAGGAAGAGAGCATATGCTCCCTCTGTCTTCTGCAGCCTCTTGAGAGCTCAGGATATGAAAGGAGATGAACTGACCAAAGACTCAACTTACCAATTTCAGCCTGCAACATCTCAGGAATCTTCACTCTGAGAGGCTATGAAACAGAAGAGTGGGGCAGAAGTGGTGAGGTTACACACTCCAGGGACAGAATGCAGAAGGGAGGGCTTCACAAGGCTGCCTTCATTTCCTTTATGCTCTTTTGAGGGACCAGGGACTAACCAGGGCAATCCCTCCTCTCCTTTTTGCCTACATCTATCTTTCTCCCCTCTTTTCTCTCCAACTGTACACCTGGATTCTAGGCTAAGATTTTGGGAAATGGAATCTGAGGCTACAGGGAAGGTTGGACTATATTCTAAAAGGACATGTGGATTCATGGAAAGGGGATATGGTTCCAAAAAATGAACTGGTGGTAATTTGGTAGGAAGAAAGAAACGCTTGCCAGGTTACTTGATAAACTCATCCCTCACTCATTCCCAAGGGAAAACTGGCCTTACGTAACCTAGTCTGACAGTTACCATATATCTTAGCTGTGCTGCCAGAGTCTCTGACACTTAGATTACCACAGTGGTTCCATTCCAACCAACAGAAAGTAACTGGCAGCTCTCATCTCCTTACTCAAGAGCTGCTTAAGGGACTGAACAGAGAAATATTGAAGAAAATCTACTTCTAAGCTCATTAAACCTAGTAGCTTATTGCCAGAAGAATAAAGCCACTCTAGGATTAGTTTAGCTAATCAGATACAATGTCAAGTTGAGAACTACCCTCAGTTCCTGGGATCAACACTGAGGTGCACACAGTGCTCATCTGTCCCAGGTACTATGGGTATGGAACTACTGTTTTGGGGCAGCAACAAGTCACACCAAGGATTAGAAACTTGAGTTCCTTTTTATTTCTCCTGATCCAGATCATCTGCTCATCTTAGGTTTTTCCTTTTTCCTGGGGGAGCAAGGGGACAAGGCTGGGGAATATCTCAGGCTAGTGGAATCTCTTTTTCCAAAAATTATGGACAGAAGCAATGTGTATTCTATATGTGGAACTAAAGAGGTATACAGAGATGTCAATCTTGTGAGAGAAGTTAAGGTCAGTATCTAGGAATCCCTATCCCTTGGCCTAGATGTCTTTTTACTTCCTCCCTCCCTTCTTTCCTCTGCGACAGGGTCTCGTTCTATAGTCCAGGCTGATCCTGAACGCACTATGGAGCCCAGGCTGACCTATGACTCAGGACAATCCACCTGCCTCAGCTTCCCGAGTGCTAGGATTACAGGTGTGCACCACCATGCCCAGCATTATATGGTGCTGGGGAATTGAACTCAGGGCCTTGTCCTTGTAAAGCAAGTGCTTTAACTGCTGTGCCATTCCAGCTCACCTAAATGTCTCTCTAACAACTTGTTTCCATTTGGCTTGAAGATTTTGCTCAGTTTTTCTTCTGCCTCTGAGTGGTCCAAAGAGTATAATGAAACTTCAATGCAATTTGCCTTACCGCATTTTTTTCAAGGAAAATATTCCAGATGTCTTTTCCCAAGCTCCGGGAATCCTTGGGGTTTGTCTGCTGATAAACTTCTGCACACAAGTAAAAAAGCTAGGAGAGAGAGAAACTGGGTTACAGCACTAGCTCTCAGCCAGGGGTGACTTACCCCCAGGTGACATTTCATTATGTGTAGACATTTTTAGTTGTTACAACTTCTAGGAACGTGAGCACTATCTGTATTTAGTCAGAAGGGCCCAGGGTATGGTTAGATATCCCCAAATGCACAAGACAGAAATTTTTAAGTCCCAAGAGTCAACAACATTAGGGCTAGAGGAACATCACAGCAGTTAGTATGCTTGCCTATCAAGTGCAAGGCCCTGGGTTCGATTTCTCAGCACCACTATTAGCTGGGCATGGTGGTACAAGCTTATAATCCCAGCACTCAGGAAGCTGAGGCAGGAAGATTGCCTTGAGTGTGAGGCCAGTCTGGGCTACACAGTGAGTTCAGTACCAGCCTGGACTGTAGAGTGAGACCCTGTCTCAAAAACAAAACAAAACAAACAAAAACAAAACAAAACAAAACAAAAACAGTCAACAGTGTTGAGGCTGAGAGACACCAAGTTAGAGTTATCCAGAAACCATTTATAAGGTAATCCCTTCCCTTTCCCACATGCACATCCTCAGGGTAGGATGGCTTGCTCCTCTATTCTGGGCTCTGTCCATACTTGATAGCTTACTTGTTTCTGGTACTCTTTTGTGTATTACTCCCTAAGTATTCATATTTTATTTTTCTTTGTGATATGCCTGTCTTTTTTTTGCGTGTGTGTGTGTGTGTGTGTGGGGGGGGGTCTTACTATGTAGTCCAGGCTGGTCCTGAACTCAAAATGGACCTCAGGTTGACTTTGAACTCATGGCAATCCTCTTGTCTCAGCCTCCTGAGTGCTGGGATTATAGGCATGCGCCACCATGCCCAGCTTGTACCTGTCTTTTTAAGAAATGTTTCTGAGTTACCATCACTTGGAACTCACACATGGGTGTTCCAAGAATTGTTGGTGAGCAAACAGATGCTCATTCTGGTTTCCAACGGTCACACTGCAAAAGACAAAGCTGCACTCTTTGCCTTGTCAAAGGCTTATGGAGAACACAACATCAATCCCTTCCTTATCACGTTCCTTTCTAGTAAGCTAAGCAAAAGCAGGGAAACAGCAGGCTGCTGGCTTCGAACACTGGTGCAGGGGATCTGTGGGATCCCCACCGTCACAGGGCTTGTGTGTCAGCTGCACATTGAACACTCTTCACTACCTCGCCTTCTGTCATACTTTCTTATGATACTGCATATCTGCAAGAGCCATTTTTGCAACTCTTCAGGCAATCAGCATCTACCCCTTCTTCTGAAAAACTCCAAGAAATCTTCTCCAACAAGACTTCCAAAATGGATCAAGAACGACAGTGTTCTTAGCCTAGCTCTTGTCACTGCTCCTCAGGACATGCAGGCGTCAGCTGAGCCACGCAGTACAGAATCCCTCTGCTAGGATTCCTCTGCTTTTCTATTCTGTTTCTATCCTCAAGATTCCTTAGTATACCCATGGGTCAGACTTGTAATGTCTATCAAACATTTGGAGATCATGGCCAGAGGTCAGAGATTCTCCCTGACAAGCTTGAGGCTATTACATTTAAGGTTGATATCCTGACTTACCAGCGGACTGGGGTCTGCCTGAGAGAAGATATAACGCAGGAAAACTGCCAAATGAGCTGGACGTGACTTCAGTTTTTCAAGGTCCTGGAAGATGATGTCGCTCTGTGAGGCAGAAGGATGAGAATGCTGGGAGGCACAGAGGTGGGAGACAGCCCATTCTGCTCCCAGCATGCACTCAACCCCCAGGGGACTTCCTCCAGGCTCCCAGGCAAGGGTGGTTTTCACGACAGAATGATGAAAGGAGAAGCCCGGGAAACTGTTACCTCGTTGTTGAAATAACCTGGGTCATAATCTTCCTCTGGACCAATAATTAAAGGCTTTGGGTTTGGATCTATACCCTGGAGAAGAAAGTCAAGTTATAGAGATAAGAGGATAGAGAGGACAGAGCCCTCTCAGGGGAGTCTGTTCAGTACAATACAGGCAAGCCACTGAGGCCAGACACCTCACTACTACTCCCAAGTCTCAGAGCACAGATGGGAAGATTTCTACTTGTAGGCAGTCAAGTGCTTCTGTGTGGAGAACAGCAGACTCAGAGCAGCCTCGTCAAATGACACACAAAGATGGGAAGTAAGAGAAGGTTCTCTCTTCCTGTTTGCAGGAGATTTGCGGAGGGAACACCAAAGACAAAAGGAAAGCTTCAAGTGCCTGCTGTACAGCTGGGCTAGGGACTCTGTTGTTTTCCTATATAGACTAGCCATTACCTTTCACTTTCAATACACACCTCCAAATCTAGGATGGGTGACTCAAAGGCAGCTGTGTCACCAAAAAGTTCCTAGTGCCACTGAAGAGCTGTGTCCCTAGGAAGTACCAGTGGCTCCACAACTTTCAGAGGGCAAGGGGATGGGGCTGAATCTTTTCAAACACCAGTTGTATTATCTCTCATGTTTGCCCAAGAACCTATTGTTCTGTAAAAATCTAAACATTGGACCCTTACTTTCAACTTTCTTACCCCTCTATGCCAAGCATGATCTTTATTTATTTATTATTATTTTTAAAGACAGTCTTGTAGTCTAGGTGGGTCCTAAACTCACTATGGAGGCTAGCTTGAACTCAAGACAATCTTCCTGTCTCAGCCTCTTGAGTGCTAGGGTTATAGGTGTGTACCACCACACCTGGCTTATGCAGTGCTGGGGAACCAAACTCAGGGCCTTGTACTTGCTAGGTAAGTACTCTAACTATGGTGGTATTCCTCTAGCTCTGCCAACCATGATTTCAATTTTAATAAAAACCTAATTCTAGCTGACATGTCATTGATTACTTAGGAGACAGACTTCATACTACATGAACTTTTCAGGTGCCTTACTGGACAATTTCTTCTCCTTAAGATTCCCTGAACCTTCTCTTAAAGGTTCAAAGTTCTTATTAACATATCCTATTAAGACACTGGAATTATGCTATATTTATCTTATATGCACAAGCAGGATTTTAAATAGCAGGCCGAACAAATTCAAAGGAGAAAAAGAACACCAATATCATTTATTTAGTGCATTCCTATTAATCACCTAAGGGAAAACCTCCCCTTGGAAGGGAATGTCAGTCCAATCTCCCTCGGCTCGTCTTTTTGTTGGTTCTACATAGGGTGGGACAGGACTAGGCAAAGTGGTCAGGAGAGGAAGTAGTCTAATATGGGGCTCAGGAGAACTAAGCTAGTTCTGACTCTGCCAGTAATCAGTCATGCCTCTAGAAAGTCCCTCAGCTTCTCTTTGCCTCAGTTTCCTCTCTTACCATGGGGATATTCTAACTTATCTTCTCTCTTCACTGCTGAGTACCCACTGAGATTTTTTATAAGGGGTCCAGCCCACCATGGGTACACAAATATTTAAATACATGCTGGACAGATTTTCCTACCTTTTACCTGACAAGTTCTATGCACTCTACCTCTTGATTAGCATTTTCTTTTCTTCTTCTTCTTCTTCTTCTTCTTCTTCTTCTTCTTCTTCTTCTTCTTCTTCTTCTTTTTTTTTTTACACAGTACTAGGTATTAAATCCAGGGAACACTGAGAATCATCCTTAGCCCTTGAGACAGGGTCTCACAAAGTTGTCCAGGCTGGCCTCAAACTTACAATCCTTCAAGAGCTCAGGGATTGTTCAAGGGCTAAGATGATTAATGGCTCAGCCTTCCAAGTAGCTGGGACTATAGGCATGTGCCACTACACCTGGTTTAGAATTTTCTGCTGATGACTGCATAACTCTGGATTTAAGAAAAATAGAATTCACCAAGGCCACAGATCTATGTCTAACACTTTGAACTCAAATTGAGTACTATAAGCAGCTTTGTGTCCTGGGTAAGTCTTCCCCAAGATGGCAAGCAGAAGGCAATTTTGACTAGTACCATTCCAAAGCATTCACTTACTATTAGTTCACTAAAAATTATCAAGCACATGCTGCTGTAGTTTGGATCTTGAATATTCCCTAGAGGCCTGTAAGTTAACGGCTTGGTCACTAGCCTGTGGTGCTACCGGGAAGTGGTGAAAACCTTAGGAGACAGAGTTGGTGGAGAAAGTTAGGATACGCGGAGAGCAGGCTGTCCTTGGAGGGGCACTGAGAGCCCAGCTTCTCATTCCCCACTCCTTCTTTCTTTATGGTGCTTAGGCTTGAACAAGAGCTCTGCCACTGAGCTACACTCAGGACCTTCTTCCCTCTCCTTGATTCTTGGCTGCTAGGAAGCAAAAAAGAACTTCTCTGCTGTATGATTCCACCATGACGTACTGTGCCGTTACAGGTCCAAAGCAAGAGGGCCAAGCAACCACGGACAAAACCTCTCCAACAATCAGCCAAAATAAATCTTTCCTTTTAGGCTGATTATCTCAGATCACAGTGATGGAAAGACGATATACCATTATGTGCCAGGCACTGTGCTAAATGTCTGACGTAAGAAGACAAGTTGAATCTCGTAGCAAAGTTAAGACTTACAAACAAAGAGTAGTAACAGAGAGATACATGTGTGATAGGAAAAAGATGTTGCTCAGAGCCCTAAACTCTGGAGAGAAGACTGGACAAGTTTACTAAAATCACAATCAAAAAGAACTCAGGGGTATGTGTGTGGTAATGGAGACAGGAGGAGGCAGGCAGGAAGCTAACCTCACTTTCCGGGGTTACTCACTGTATCAGTTACTTTCTCACTGCTGTGAAACAATACCTGACATCCACTTAGGGAAGGAAAGATTTATTTTAGCTCACAGTGTCAGAAGGTCTCAATCCATTCATGGGTGGCTGGCAATGGTAGAAGCACATGGTGGAGTCTCAGCTAGGGGATGAGCAGTCGATAGCATGGCAGATAGGAGCCAAATGAGGGAGCAATGGTGGAACTGGTTTATATCCTTTCAGATCCTGTCCCAGTAATCTGTCCCTTCTAGGGAAAGCCCCAGCATTCTGCCCCTTCTAGGTTAAGCCCCAGTGATCTGCCCCTTCCAGGTCACATGCCCCTAATCTACTATATGCTCCTAATCCACCACACACCTGTAATCCACCCCTCCTGACCAGGACCCACCTCTTAACAGCATATGGCTCCTTCCATAGCTATTCCACAACATCCAAATACATGAGGCTTTTGAGGGACATTCCAGATCCAGTCCATTAACATTTGCTGAAGGCAGGGAATAAAAAGTCTACTCAGGTGGAACTGAAGTGGCTACCCCAAGGCTACAGACTCTCTTTCCAAAGCTTATCAGCAGGTTTATTAATGGTAGTAGGCCCCATTTTGTTCAGGGGAGGTAGGAAAACAGAAAAGTTAGACGTAGATTTCAGATTCCATGAACTGTTAGGAGCTAGATTTAACTAACCTGCTGATTTTTCTGGTCATATTTGGCTCAACATCAGGACCACTGGTCTACACCACTTTCTCCCTGTACTGCATCTTCCCTTCCATCGACATATAGTATAGCAGCCCCACCTGTGAGGACCACTTCCTGGACCAGGAGATTAAGTCCACAGAGTCAACAGGAATTTTAGAATGGCAATTTTCAAGCTTTTTTTTTTGACTATGAGTCCCAGTAAAAACACCTTTTCATTGCAACCCAGTACATACAAATGAAATAGACCTTTTATAAAACTCTACTTAATCTTATTATAGTCAATGAATTCTAATACTTTCCATTCTACAGTATTAGAACCTATTTCATTGAAATAGACAATGTTTTTGGCCTCCAAAACAGATTTCATGATTCACCAAAAATACTTTGCAAGTATCAATGATTGCTTCGTACACTAGCATCTTTCAGTGAAGCAAGTGTACTCAAGATAGACCACAAGATGATCTTAGGTGAGATGTTTTGTTGTTGAGGATGAGAGTGACTTTGGGTGGTACCTGAATATGTACTATGTGCCAATGAATCCCACAGTAGTAGGAAAGCTGGCTTCTCTTTAGTTTGTTTGATCCTTCTGATTAACACGGAGAACATTTTAGCCTAGTACTACTCTATCTGTAGTGCCTTTCACAAAGGCAAAATTGGTCTTATGCTTAATTAAAAATCTAACTAGACCTTATTTTTCACTTGTTATATATTTAACCTATTTTTATTTTATTTCTATGATACTGGTGATTGAACACAGGGCCTCTGCACTGAGCTACATTCCCCACTTGTTTTTGATTTTCAGACAGGGTCTTGCTAAGTACCTGCCTAGGCTGGGTTTGAATTTGAGATCCTCCTGCATCAGCCTCCCAGACTGCTGGGATTACAGGCCTGCAGCACTGGGCCTAGCTAAACTGATCCTATTTTAAAAATAAAAATATGTCCACATAGTTTAGAGCTGAAAAAATAATAGGGAGCTAGAGGAATGGCACAGAGGTTAGAGCAGTTGCATAGCAAGTACAAGGCGTTGGGTTTGATTCCCCAGCACCACATAAGCTGGGCGTGGTGGTGCACGCCTGTAATCCCAGCATTTGAGAAGCTGAGGCAGAAGGACTGCCATGAGTCCAAGGCCAGCCTGAGCTCCATAGTGAATTCAGGACCAGCCTGGGTTACAGGGCGAGACCCTGTCTCAAAAACAAACAAACAAACAAACAAACAAACAAACAAACAAACAAACAAACAACTGAAAAAAATACAAAAGGTTCAAGTGTAACGAAAGCCCTGGTTATTATACCTTTCCTCAAGCCACTGACTCTACTCCTTGGAAGGAACAGCCATTGTTTTCTCATGTGTTCATCCAGAAAAAGTTCAGGAAGGAGATTCTTCCTCCTCCTCCTCTTTTTTACATAAACGGTTTTTGTTTTGTTTTTTGGTCTATACTGTTTTATATCTTTCTAGTTGAACTTCCTGAATGGTTTCTAAATGTTTATTTCACTTTATATTTATTTGCATTTATAGCATGGTTTTAAGACAGTGGCAGGTTTCATTTAAAATGGATTTTAAGTTTCAAAAAGTATGCTTAAAGAAAAACATTAAGCACATTATGCAATTGGTATATGAACAAGAAAAAATTCATCTTGTATTTTAAGAAATGCTATTTTGCCAAGAAGGTAACTCAGTGGTATTGCACTTGCCTGGCATGCACAAGGCCCTGGGTTCAATTCCTGATCCCAAAAACAAAACAAAAGACCACAAAAAAGACCAAAACAAAGAAATGCTGTTTTGTAGAACCAGGAGACTGCTTCCAAGGGTCTCTAGGAGGCCATTCTCTAGCTCCCAAGTCAACCCATTCCATTGTCAGGTAGCCCGGTTCTTTGTAAGTTTTTGCACTAAGCCAAAACTTATCTCCCTGAAATTCTATCCCCAGGACCTAGTTCTACCTGGAAAGTACGAGTTTCCAAATAAACCTTAGGGCTCCATGGAAGCATGAGGGCAAAGGAGATTGATCAGAAAAGATCCCAGCAGCAGCGAGGCTGTGGGGAAAGAGGAACCCTCCTACACTGCTGGTGAAACTGTAAATTGGTACAATCACTATGAAAAGCAGTATGGAGATTCCTTAAAAAACTGAAAACTGATATTTCATTTGACCTAGCTATTCCTCTTCTGGCTATTTTCCCAAGAGTTAAAGTCATTATACAAGAGGGATATAAGCACGTCCATATTTATAACAGCCAAATCTTAGAAGCCAATATGTTCAGCCACAGATGGATGGATAAAGATGGTGGTACATGGTAGAGTACTACTCTGCCACAAGGAAGGACAAACTTGAGGTATCTGTAGGAAAATGGATGCCCCTTGAGATCATTATGTTCAGTGAAATGAATCAGACCCGGAAAGTTAAATATCATATGGTTTCTCAGAAGTAAAAAAGAGAAAACCAAAACATAAAAAATGTAACAAAGATAGAAGAATATAAGAAGATAGACTGCGGAGAGGAACAGGGGAAGTGGGGAGAGGGTGAGAAGGTGGGAAGGGGAAAGGGATGCAATATGTAAATAAAAAAAATCCCAGAAGCACTATTTTTTTTATATACGAGTTCTAAATAGTAAGATTTTGAGAAAAAGATTTTTGTTAAAAAAAAAAAAAGGAGAGATAGGGCCCAGGAAGCCACCGCAGCCAACTGCAAACAGCTGGAGCCGCAGGCAGCTGAGGATGGAGGAAAGCTAGCGGGGACCTGAACATATGAAGGAGCTGGGAGAGGACGGAGCACAAAACGACAGAGAGGAGGCTGTGGGTCAGAAATCCTGAAGTCACATCGGAAGAGGAGGAAAGACCAGCCGATTCAGTGCAGCCCCGAGCTGTTGGCACCCACAGACCACAGATGGAGACCAGAACCTCAGCCCGAGGTAAACGTGGACCCGGATAAGTGGGAAGGGTTGGCAGTGGGCGGCCCCAGCCTTTGAAATACCAAACTGCGGGGGTGTGTACTACAAACGCAGCAGCAAGCGCTCCCCCTAGAAAAGGCCCCGGGATCCAAGATCCGAAACAGGGCTCAGCAGCCGGCCGTCTCAGGCAGAGATGTCAGCAGGAGCCATTTTCTTTCCTGTGTGCCTGAGACAGTCAGAGGTAGCAGAACCATCGGGAAACGTGGTAACAAATCTCATACAAAAAGACCTGACACCCCAGAAGATGATACCAGGGATACTGAAACTGCAGAATCCAAAGAAGAAAAGGACGAAAATGATGGTAACTTCTGGGCCCAGATAGTCAGTGAATTAAAGCAGGATTTAAAGCAGGCAGCAAAGCAGAAAATAAAACCGACAGTGCAAGAGCTACACCAACACACAGCTAAGCAAAAAACAAGCCTTGAAAAGCAACTAGAGGAGACCAGAAGAAATATACCAGAAGATAACGAAGGCAATACAAGAAATTAGAGAAGGACACAACAGAGATACAGAAAAATTGAACACAGATATTCAGGAAATGCAAAACACGCAGGAAAATAATAAGCAACCACATTAAACAACTTCAGAATAGAATATCAGACCTAGAAAATAAAGTGACTGAACTGCAACATACAGGCCATGAAGAACACAAAATAAATAAGAAAAAAAGCGAATAATTACAACGGCTGATAGATGATTGAAGGAGAAACAACCTCAGAATTATAGGAATCCAGGAGAAGACTGAGGACAAAACAAAAGGCTTAAAGGACATGTTTAATGAAATAATGGAAGAAAATTTCCAAAATCTAAGAAAAGAAACGAACATGGAACTATTGCAGGCATATAGAACACCAAACAACTTTGATCACAAGAGATCCTCATCATGACACATCATAATTACAATTCTAGAAACCCACCACAAAGAGAAAATACTAAAAGCATTAAGAGAAAAACAGAAGGTGCCCTACAAAGATAAGCCCATCAGGATAACTGATGACTTCTCAATCCAGACTCTAAAAGCCAGAAGATCATGGAGCAATGTCATCCAAGCACTAAAAGAACATAAATGCCAACTAAGACTGCTATATCCAGCAAAATTATCTTTTAATTTAAAGGGAGAACTTAAAACTTTCCATGACAGAGAAAGCTTAAAGGAATTTGTAGCCACTGAGCCAGCATTGCAGAGAATACTTAAAGGAAACTTAGAAAGTGAAAGGGAGACCAGTGACACCAATGACCCCAGAGGAAAAGTGACAACAGCCAGAGGAGAAAGAGCTGAGAAAAAAGTATGTTAGTAATCAGTGAAATATGAATAAATAAGTTATGAAAGTTAAAAAAATTCTGAAATAACTAAATTTGCCTTCATATTTGTCACTTTAAGTATATTTATGTGGTATAGATTTAAGTTCATTTAATGTAGCAATGTGATATAGTTTTAACTTTGTTTTAATGTAGCAATTCACTTATTAGGTCACTGATAAAAATTTATCCTAAGGAAACTGACTGATGTAAAGATAACCCTGTGAATGCACAAGTATGCACCTTCCAATATTCAGCTAAGGCATTTGAAATTTAAATTTTTTTCTTCTTCTTTCCCAAATTTACTAGTCTTTTGAACTACATGCTTGTAGTTATTTTCTAATGTGAACTGGTGGGTAAGGCCAGATTTAACAATAACAACAAAGATACAGCAAAAATACAGAAAAAAACTTTTGGTAGATATCCTAATAAAGGGATTGGTTGGATGGATTCAGAGAAGATGCATCAAGATTTAACTACTGCGAACCCATTAGAGGAATAGGAAGCTGAGTTACAGTGGCGACTTAAGGAAAATGACTTAGGTGTGGAAGATTAATGTTAAACACTGTATGGTTTCTCTGACTGGGAAAACCCAGAACACAGACATTCTCTGGAACCATATGAAGTGATAGCCAGAGTCGGGAGAAGGGATAGGGAGGGCATGGGAGGGTAGAAAATGGGAAAGGACTGTAAAGTCAATATGATACATATGTGTACAAAATACCCAAATTCATTGTAAATACTATGTATTACATTTATATATTAATAAAAATAGTGGGGGGAAAAAGAAAAAAAAAGAGAAAGAACACTGAAAATTAGTATTCTGGAGAAGCAACGAGCAAACTTACTTCCTATTCCATCCGGATATTAGAAGATGAGCTACATTTCTCCTCAGCTGCCAACTCCCACAGAAGCACTCACTTGCTTCTCACATCATAGAACTCAGATTGCCTCACTTTCCTCCTACTTATGCCATGTTATTTCTTCACTATTTGTTCTAAGCAACTATCTCAAATTGCAGGTAGCCAGAGCAGGGTTTAGAGTGACTATTCAACACCACGTATTAGCAATAACGATGGCTTCACACTGCAATTCTAAAAAAGAAAAGGAAACATGCAGGATGGCTCTGAACACTCACCTGGTCACTAGACAGGGGAGCTGGTACATCTGAGCCTTGCCGCCGGTGGTGCTGGGCCAGCCTGGCCATGATCACGGGGGAGGTTCGAGGACTGTCTAGCCCAGGGTCTGACAGTACTGAGTTCCGATTCACTATCGACTAGAGGAATGGAGACTTTTGTGAGAAGGAACCTGGTATAAAAGACTGTCAATGCTCAGTTTGATTATTTCCACACTTGTTCTCATTCAATCCTCACAACAATTCTCTGAATAGACACCACAATTTGTCCTACCTTTTGCACAATGAAACTAAGACTTGGAAAGCTCATGGGAATTGCTCAAGGTCAAGGAAGTCATATATATTCCTTGGATTTAATCTAGGCAATTTCCACACATGGCTCACATCTTTTATCACCAACTATATCATGTGACCCACACAATGCTAACTTTAGGTTACTTAAGGAATTCATTCCGCCTATTATTATTATTTTTTTTTACTCTTTTCCATATACTGGTCCTGTATCCATCATCTTTCTACCAATAGACAGGATGGGTAAGGAAGTAAAATTCCAAATGGTAAATAAAATTAGACTTGAACATATTTTCAACTACTTATTCACATATTTAATCTAGTTAAGTGAACGTTCTGCTGTATTATTATTTAACTCCACTCAATGTTATATTAAAAGCCTGTATTTATAGTTTATACATGTAAACAGAGAACATCTGGAGACTTAATCCTTCGGGTCACAATCTTGGCATTCTTTGACCACTCCAGAGAAGATACGTCATTTGAGTAGAAAAGACCTATGGTAAAGAAACAGACTACCACTTCTGGGCTGGCTAACCTAAGAAGATGTTATTTCTCAGCCAGGCAGCTTACGTGATTTATTTTCAAAAGTCTATCATAGCTAATGACAAGGTAGCCTCCCTCTCCACCTTACTCTTTATACAACAGAATCGACAATGACAAAGTTTAAGTGAGATCTGACGACACTGTTGCACCCAGGATACATCTGAAACAGTTCTTTTGGAACTTAGAGCACAGTGACTAACATCTCTGGAGCTAGACCTTTTGAACAATGCACAGATGGTGAACCAGAGACCTTAGTGTGGTCAATGAGCACTGGAGCATCTAGGTCCCCAGGGAAGAGACAGTGAACACAGTTTTAATTGGGCCTCACTCTTGTAGGCACTCACCTCAGTGAGGGAGGGAAACCGTTCTGTCCCAGAGTCCAAGCCGCTGTCTGCCTCCTGGGAATCTAAAGAGAGGTGGCCTGAAGGAAGTGTTTAGATGGTAGTTAAGTCAGAACCTTTCCTTTTGGGCCCTTTTGACTAGGGCAGAAGGAGAAACTGCCACCTTCCTTTCTCTGCCCATTTTCCTTTGACTCTTACTTTGTGACCCCTAGATCCTGTAGGCACACCTACCTTCCACCTTCATCACTCCTAACTTCCACTTACTTCTGCTCCTGTGTGCAGGGCATAGCACTTCCAGGAGCTGAGACGCTGCAACTCTATGTCACAATCAGTTTAACCCCTCAACTTATCCCCAATTCTCTTCTTGTCACTGGTCCCTTATAATGAGTTGTTTCTTGAGCCCCTAAATGACAAGTGCTGCTAGCAAGTTGTTACCACGACCACAGTCACCCCAAAAGTTTCATGGCTCTTATCTATCCAATTACACTGATAATTATGCTGCATTCAATTACCTTGTGTATGCTTTTCCCATTATTCTATTTCCCAGAGAGCAGGTGCTTTTCCAGAATCCTCTTCCCAGGGAGGGAAAATAGGTAACAAAACTAAACTAGAAGCCAGACAAAAAAGGAGTGATGGGGAGGGGGGAACTCACCTTCTGATGGTCTCTGGCTGGTGTCACTGTAGAGGGGAAGCACATCCTAAAAGAAAAAAGCCCAGAGGGTGGGCAAATCCTGTGATCCTCTCCCCTACCTTCTGTTTCCCTGCTCTAATCAGAATGTATTTGCTTATAGTTAGTGGCCACTTCTGCCTCACTGATTCGAAAATACCCAGCTAGAAGACAGAATTCTTCAGTCTGATGAGACAGTGACCCCTGGTGGTCACTTCATCATTGGTAAAATACTAAAAAAATCTCATTTTACTCATTACTCTGGACCTTACTGCCTTAAGCACTTACTGCTTTAACTGGGTGGGATGTAGGAAGAAAACTCCTATCAAGGAGTGCAAAAAGCTCAAGCAGGTACTGAAAGGTTTACCTCTGAGTACGGAGGATGACTGACAGGTACTGGTCTGGGACCAGCTGCCCCAGCACAGGGAATCATGACGACAGTGCTTAATGTGCACAAAGCACTTTTCTGAGTACATCACATCTTCTGGCAAATCTGAGTGACCATGTTACTCCCATATTATAGATAAGGAAACAGAAGAACGGATCATCTGTAACTTCCCCAAGTAACAGCAGATCAACACTAACAATAGGACTGGAGCTCAACTCTCCAGACTTCAAGCTCAGTGTCTTAGACACATGCCTCATGAGCACATGAATGCTAGCAGCTAGCAGTGGCAGCAGCATCCAACAGGTACTGGCCCTGTGCCAAGGGCATGCTTCACCTGGGACCATATGCTATGCAGATACTTTTTTTTTTTCCTGTGGTACTAGAGAGCGAACCCAAAGCCTCTGTGCTAAGCTATATCCCAGGTACTCTCACCTTCCTTTTTTAAGAGACAGGGTCCTATTAAGTTGCCCAGTTTGGGGTTAAGCTTGAAATGTTCCTATCTCCTCTGCCTCCCATCGCACTAGGATTATGGGCATGTTGTCACCACGCCCTCCTAGGTAGATCAATTTTAATCACCCTTTTAGAAAATAAGGAGACTCAGCCTCTTAGTGGGTATAGTTATTTGCCCAAGAGTCTTCAAGCTGGTGGGAATTGGTGTTGAGATTTGAACCCAGCTGGTTTATATCTATACAACACGAGCCCTGGTCTACTATGTGATTTGAGAAATCTTTAAGAAAAATAAGCTTTATCTGCCTGTGTTTCCCAAACTTTCCTGACCTGGATATTCTAGAAAGAAAGTAGATGAGCCTTAAACAGGAGCTGGAGGAATGGCTCAGTGATTAAAGTGCTATGTCAAGCACTAAGTACCCAAGTTTGATTCCTCAGCACCACATAACCTGGTGTGGTGGCAAATGCCTGTATTCCCAGCACTCAGGAGGCTGAGACAGGAGGATTGTCGTGAGCCCAAGGCTAGCCTGGGCTCCATCCTGATTTCAGGACCAGCCTGGGCTACAGAGTGAGACCCTGTCTCAGAAAAAAAGATGAGCCTTAAACAATTTTTACTGCTTTTGGTAAATACTATTTTGGAGACTTTAAAAACAGTTACTTCTTATTTACCCAAAGAATTGAGGCTTGCTGGATAGAAGAAAGACACTACAGCGAAGTCTCTGATGAGAACAGAAAAAGAACCATTTCTTCTTCTTTGAAATATTCCAGAGTTGTTAGCTGATGATGTTGATCCCGCCCAGTGGACTAGGGATCTTTATGTATTGACTTTAAAAACGTATTTGTATTTCTTTGAGAACACCTATCAGACTTAAAGGGCAGGTGGTAGGAAAGTTACCAGATGAACAACACTGAGAGAAACCAGGGCAGGAACATACACTAACTATGAGGAAGGATAAGTAGGAAACTGAAGCTGACAATCTGATTTTACATTTCCTACTTTCCATGGTAACCATAGTTTTGGAAGGCAAGAAATAAGCTTTTTCTTATATACAGTATTCCAAGTGTCATACTTGTGCTTAGCCTCTTCGGTGCTAAATAAAAACTACTGACTTTTGTTTCTTTGTAAAATATTAAGCACTTACTAGCTCAGCCCTGAGGTCTTCCTACAACTCAGGAAGCTTTCTGCCCTCATTTTCTCCTCGGCTGGCCCCAGGGCCACTGCATGGCGCACTCCCTACAGCTACACCTGCTGTCACTCACCACTAAGCCACCTGTCTCCTGCTGGATCTTCAGCTGTAACTGAGTGACTCGCCGCCGAGTACCTTCGATCTGCTCTTCCAGCAGGCTGGCGGGATTCCGGCTATACACCTCACAGATACGCTGGGGAGGGATGAGGAGCAGCAGCAGGAGAAAGAGGAGGAGGGGAAAAGGCAGAAGGTGGTTAGTAGAGAATGGATGACTCACCAGTGGGAGAAACAGGCAGTTATCTCAAAACAAAGAGGCGAGAGAAGAGCTTTAACTTCTGGTGGATGCATGCTATCTCACCATCGATTATGATTAGAAAAAGGGTAAGTGGTAAGAAAGAGCAGAGAGGCCACGAGACAGAGAGAACCACAGGGCCTGCTGCTACTCAGAAACATGCTCCACGGCCTGGTTTATGCCCATGTCCTCAGGGAGATCTTCCCAGACTCCCATCTAATGTGAAAGACTGATGTGAGTATAACAGTAAACCACAAAAGTGCTTGAGGAAACCTACACACAATGAGAACCCCAGGAGAGGAGAGGAAGGAGACGGTTCCTGCAACTGACCTAAGGAAGATCCTGGAGAGCAGAGCAGAAGCTTGGACCTTCAGGCACCCAGTACAACACTTAGCAGGGAGGGTGCAGGGCCTATAGAAGAATGCTTCTAATGCTTAGCTCCTCTACACAACAGCCATGCAGACTCAGGCAAGCTTGAATTCATCCTTATCAATGAAATGGAGACAATGATACCCACCTCACGGGATGGTTTTAAGGTCAGAATTAGATTATGCAAGGTGATCAGCAGAATGTCTATTGGGTGCCACTACAGTGCCAGAATATGTGAGAGTCATTCATATTTTACTACAAAAGGAGATACTTAAAACTTTCCCACTTTATTTGACTTCAAAACATCTGTAGCCATGTTTCCTCCTGCTTCGGAAAAGAAACTGTCAAGTCTTCCAATTGCTTTGGGTACTACCTAGACACTGTTTATAGAAATTCAGTATCCTTTTTCCAAAAGTCTCCTTCTCTTCTTCCTACCAAAAATTTCAAGTTTCCCAACTTAAAAACATCACAGTAAGATCCTTTCCACCAACTCATATTATACCTCAAGCTACCGCCCCACTTTTTAAAAAAAATCCTTTCTTTCATAACCAAATAGTGTACATTTACCGTCCCTATTCTTTGCCTTCTGGTCATTCCTCAACATACACTACCTAGTCTTCTGTCCATTACTCAAAGACCTACTCTTTGAGAGATTTAACATGGTAGTGTGCTACAGAAGCATGCTAGGTCCCCAAATCCAACCTCAGCTCTCTCCTCTTCTCTGTACCAGCACCCTGGGTGACTTCAACGACTATCTTTATACTGAGGACAACCAGCTCTTTATTTCACTCTAGCCTTTTCTCAAGAGCTTCAGCTGTATCACCTCCATATTCTTCGAGGACAGTCTTTATCTATGTACACCTTCAACTCAGCATACTCAAAGCTGACTTTCACTTCTTTCCCCTTAGCTCTTTTCTCTACTGTCTTGCTCCATCTATGCATGACCACCTACTTAAGCAACCAAACTCTGGCTTTCACATCATGTGGTTCTACAGAATGTCTGTGTTCTAGGTTTCCCAAGTCAGAGAGACTATACAGTACTTAACATATTTAATCTTCCACATCTAAATCATTTCACTTAGGTCTCCATTCTTTAGCTCAGCTTCCTATTCCTCAAATGGGCTGCAGTGGTCAAATCTTGATGATTCTTCTCTGAGTCCAACCAATTCCTTTATTGGGATATTGCCAAAAGTTCTTTTTTTTTTCTTTCTATATTTTGCTATATCTTTGTTGATATTCTTAAACCTGGCCTTACCCACCAGTTCACATAAGAAAAGAACTGCAACCAAGTAATTCTAAAGACTAATAAATATGAGAAAGAAGAAAAGTTAAATTTCAAATGCCTTAGCTGAATACTGGAAGGTACATGTTTGTACATTTACAGGGTTATCTTTACAATCAGTTTTCTTAGGATAAACTTAAGACCTAATAAGTGAATTGCTACAATAAACAAACAAAACTATATCACATTGCTACATTAAATCTGTCTCATGTTAAGTATACTTAAAGTAACAGCTATGAAGGCAAATTTAGTTATTTCAGAATTTAACTTTCATAACTTATTTCACTTACATTTCACTGATTACTAAAATTCTGCTAGATCTGGTTTATAATTTTATCTGCCTACCCATACATATATTCATGCATATGTATTTTTAAAAGATTTTATGTTAATTCCCCATGATGCATGTAATTACTGTTTTGAAAACTACTATACTATTACTAATAATAATGATGTGGGGAGATTTCACAGATTTTATAGAACAGTGGGTACTATTTTAGAAGTCTATCAATCAAATGATTTAAGTACCAATCTATTTTTTTTTTTTACATTTTCTTTTTAGATGTTACCTTTCCTCCAAGTTATTTTGGTGCTGCTTATCTTCCTGCCTCTCTCAAAGAGGATAAACTCACAATCAACATCAAAAAAGTGAACTGTTACATTAAACAAGCTTAAGACTTTATCAATTTGCTACATTAAATGAACTTAAATCTGTATCACGTAAGTATACTACAGTTAAAGTAATAGATAGGTATGCTTAGTTATTTCAGATTTTTAAAAAACTTTCATATATTGTTTACTCATACTTCACTAACATTTTGCCTGATTTGGCTTATCTTTTTACCTATCTATTCATCCCTAGTTTCATGCATAGTCTTACTTTTTTTTCAGCTCATTCTCCTGTAGCTGTTGTCTCTTTCTCTGGGGTCATTTGGTGTCGTCGGCCTCTCTTTTGCTAAGTCCCCTTTAAGTATTCTCTTCAATGCTGACTTAGTGGTTGCAAATTTCTTTAAGCTTTATATATTACAGAAAGTTTTAACTTCTCCCTCTGATTTAAAAGACAATTTTCCTGGATATAGCAGTCTTGGTCGACATTAATGTTCTCTCAGCACTTGGATGACATTGCTCCATGATCTCCTGGCTTTCAGAGTCTGGATTGAGAAATGTGCAGTTATCCTGTGGGTGTATCTTTGTAGGTTACCTTCTGTTTTTCTCTTACAGCTTTTGGTATTTTCTGTTTGTGTTGGGTTTCTAGTTATTCTGACTATAATGTGTCGTGATGTGGATCTCTTCGGATCAAAGTTGTTTGGTGTTCTATATGCCTGCAGTAGTTCCATGTTCATTTCTTTTCTTAGATTTGGGAAATGCTCTTCCAAAATTTCATTGAACATGACCTCAGTCTTCTCCTGGACTCCCATATTCTGAGGTTGTTTCTCTTTGAATCATCTATCAGCTGTTGTAATGATTTGTTTTATTCCTTTTTTACTTTGTGTTCTTTCTGGCCCGTATGTTGCAGCTCAATCATTTTATCATCTAGGTCTGACATTCCATTCTGAAAATGTTCGAAGTGGTTGCTTATTATTTCCTGTGTGTCTTTCGCTTCCTGAATATCTACACTCAATTTTTTTAAATATTTCTGTTGTGTTCTTCTCTACTTTCTTGTATCACTTTCATTATCTTCTGGTTTGTATCTTCTTTGTTTTCCTCTAGTTGGTTTTCAATGTTTGCTGTTAACTTAGCTATGTCCTGGTCTATCTCTTGCACTATCTGTTTCATTTCCTGTTTTAATTCAAAGTATTTCTGGGTCCAGAATTTATCATCTTTTTTGTCTTTTTCATCTTTGGATTCTGCTATTTCAGGATCCCTGGTATCATTTTCTGGGGTGTCAGGTCTTATTGTAGAAGACATATATCACATTTACTCATGGTTCTGCTGCCTCTGGTTGTCTCTGGCTATCTGTCTCTGGTGCACAGGAAGAAAGTTCGCTGAATGCCTCTGGAAGCCTCTGGCCCAAAGGACAGACAGGGCAATGGAATTCCTGGTCCTAGATGCCTCTGGAAGCCTCTGGGGCTCGGGACTGAAGGGCCGATGTAATTCCCTAGGAGCCTCTGGAAGCCTCTGGTGTGCAGGACAGACGGGTCAACGGAATTTCCGGTCCTAGATGCCTCTGGTGCACAGGGTAGCGCTGACCCAGAAGCCTCAGGTGAATGTGGGAGGGACGAGGCGATGGTGTCCCTTTTGAGGTATCTTGGTTGCCTCTGGCCCCCTCAGCAAAGCTCCTCTGCCTGTCCTGGCTTCCCTCCCCAAGGTGGGCTCTCCACCCTCAGAGGTGCACCTACTACCCTGAGCCATTCAGGAGATCAGCAGCCTTTCCCCTCTCTTTTCTCCTCTGCCTCTTGTGCCAGTTTCTTCCTAGGCACTGTTTAAGGGTGACCCCAAAATCCACGATGTGCTCTTCTGAGTTTTCTTTTACTCTAAAGGGTTCAGTCTTGGGCTTTTTAAAAAAAATTCTGTTTTTTTTTTTTTTTAAATGGCTCCTGCTGAGTCATTGCCTGTTATGGCCGTCAAGCACTGCTTCTGCTTTTGACTCCCAGGGCCTTTGCTAGGGGGAGTGCACGTTGTGTTTGTAGTATGTACTACCCAAGCCTTCGTTTTTCAGAGGCTGGGGCTACTAGCTACCAACAATTCCCACTTCCTCCGGATTTGCACTTACCTCAGACTGAGGTTCTGGCCTCTGGGCTTTCCTCCATCTGTGGTCTGTTGGTTCTGGCAGCTCAGGACCGCGCCGTTTTTTCCTCCACTTCTGATATGACTTCAGGATTTCTGACCTTCCTGCAGCCTCCTGTCAATTTTTGGGACACTCATTCCTCTTCCAGTTCCATCAGATGTTTCGGTCTCCAAGGAAACTTTCCTCCATCTGCAGCTGTGTGCAGCTCCCGGCTGTTTGTAACCAATCTGCAGTGGCTTCCTGGGATGCTGCCATTTTTTCCCCCTCTGCTTTTGATGTTCCGTCAGAATTTCTGGGTTTCCCCTGGCCTCCTTTCAGTTGTTGGGATGTTCCTCTCTTTTCCAGCTACACTGAACACGCATTTTATAACTAAATTTTTGACTTTTAAGTGGGTCGATGAGGAGACATTGTGCAGCTTTGCTACTTGGCCACCATCTTGACCAGAAGAATTACCCCCCCCCCCCCTTTTTAGCTATCATGGCATCAAAAATTTCTCAAAAATGTTACTGAGATATAATTCATACAGCATAAGCTTCACAATTTTAATGCCTATGGCTCAGTAGTTTTAAATATATCCACACAGTGCAAACATCCATACTATCTAAATCCAGAACACCCCTATCACCCCAACAAGAAAACTAGTCCCCGTAAGCAGTCCTCCCATTTCCCTCACCCGCTAGCAACCAGGAACATGTTTTCTGTCTTTATGGATCTACGTCTTTTGGGCACCCCATACAACAGGAACCACACAATTCACACTTGTTTTTTTGAGACACGGTCTCATTCTGTAGCCCAGGTTGGTCCTGAACTCATAGGGAGCCCAGGCTGGCTTTGAACTCAAGGAAATCCTCCTGCCTCAGCCTCCCAAGTGCTGAGATTACAGGACTGCGCCACCACGCCTGGCTTATGTGGTGCTGGGAATTGAACTTGGATACTTAGTGCTTGATGTAGCGCTTGCTAGGCAAGTGCTTTAACTCCTGAGCCATTCCTTCAGCCCTGTCAATTCACTTCTGTCTGGCTCCTTTGAGTTAGAATGTCTTCAGGGTTCTATGTTACAGCATGTGCCAGCACTTCCTCCTTTTATGGCTGAATGATACCCCGCTGTATGGATGTGCTATATTTTGCTTATCAATGCATCAGCAGATGGGCATTTAGGCTGTCTCTACTTTTTGGCTAATAAATAAGGCTGTTATGAGTGTTTTTGTACCAGGTTTTATGAGAACACAGGATCTTAATTATTCCAGATGTTTACTTAGAAGTAGAACTGCTAGGTCATACATGTCTGTGTTTCACATTTTGAAGAACCGCTTATTTCCGGCACAGCTGGAAATTTTATATCCTACCGCCATTGAGGGTAACTGATTAGGACACAGAATATGTAAAAAAAAAAATATTAAACAAGCATCATCAGCATCGTCCACATTCCTACCAACACTTGTTATTTTCTGCTATTTTTATTATGAAGTGGTATCACAATGCTGTTATGACTAGTATTTTCCTATAGCCAACAACACTGAGTATCTTTTCACAAGCTTATTAGCCATCTGTTGTATCTTTTTTTTAAGGGGGGAGAGTGCTGATGATCAAATCCAGAGGTGATCTACCACTCAGCTATATTTAGCTCCTTTTTCATTTTGAGATAGCGTGTTACAAAGTTACTTGCAAACCTCCTACCTTGGCCTCCTAAACAGACAGGATTACAGGTTTATGCCACCGTGTCTGTCAAGTTTTTAGTTTTGATGAAACCCAGTTATCTTATGCATAGTCTTTTTTCTTTTTTTAAAATCTTTTTTAATACTGAGATTGAATCCAGGGTCTTGACACATTCTAGGCAAGTATTCTAGAGCAGAAGTACACTCCCAGTCTTGTTTGTACTTCTGGTGTCATATTAAAGAAACCTGTGCCTAATTCAAGGTCATGAAGATTTATATCAATTTTCTAAGAATTTTATAGTTTTTTATAAACAATTTTAGCTTTAATTCTTTGATCCATACTGCATTAATCTTTGTTATCATCTAAACGCAAACTTATCCTTTGCATGTAGATATCCAGTTGTCCCAGAACCATTTGTTAAAAAGGATAATTTTTCCCATCAAATCATCTTGGTTCCTTGGTTGAAAATCTTGACTATACATGTATGGTCTAATATCTGGACCCTGAATTTCCTGGACCATAGTGTATTAATTATTCCATGCTGATGTATTAGAAATATGAGCACTTATAATGTGGTATATCTTTATTCATCCATCCATGTCCTATGGCATTACAAATTTCTCAAAAGTTTATCTCTCATTTATCTTTCTGAATCCTGGCTCAAACACTGTCCTCACCTGCTGTCCTAAGCACACAGCACCAGCAAGGCCCTCAATGGTTGGCAGATAAACAAATGTACTTTCACATCTTCATAGTTTTGACCTACACTATCCTCTCACTATGATTTCTCTCTCATTAATTTCACCTACTAATGCCTCATTCTTTAAAGCACAAGAAAACATCCCCTCTGTGAAGCCTCTCCCCTACATGTTCCATGGCTAAGTGAACTTTTCGCTTTGTTCTCTTATTGCCAATTCTTTGTTCCTCCTACTTGATCTTGTACTGTGATTTGAATTTCCTGTACTAGATATTAAATGCAATGAAGGCAAGAACTATTTAAGTTTTTTCATTTCTGTATTCTGCACAGACTAAAACAGTGCTTTCCATACAGTAAGCACTCACAGAACATGCTGAATTGAAGTGAAGGGGTGAGGAGACTGCTGCAAGCCACTGCTATGAGAGGATGCTGGTTAGTCCATTCTAGACAAATTAATCACTTTCTCTGTGAAGATTTCTCCCAGGCCTAGAATTTTTTCTTTAACCCTCACCCCCACCAGCCTGGCCTATCACCCACTCCCATTTTCCATGCACCTTACCCTCTCTTCCTTGAAAAACTCCAGATCAACTCCCATTTGCTCCATGCTTTCTCAGGTCTAACGGTTTCTCATTTTGTTCTACCTGTTTTGTCACTTACTTGAAATCAGTCTATATGTTCACTATCCTAATCTATTACCTGTAGAACTCTACTGTCCAATTCTTTCTATTGATTAAATTCTGCTTTAATAAATTTTAATGACAACTTTTCAGTAGTCCTGAAATTTCATTGTTTAGGTTTTACTGTAATCGGATATGAAGTGCAAATTAACTACATGTACTCTCAAACTGCTCTGATATGGTATCACTTCATTGTGACAATGGCCAGTTCACTTTCAGCAGTGATCTCACCTGCAACTCTTTTTCCTCCTGCCTTAGCATATTTCTGAGGATCTGAGCAGCATGTTTTTGAACTTCAGGATCCTAGGAATAAAAAACATACCAGTTGTGAGTGTTGGGGATTAGCTCAATAACTTGATTTTAGTACATGCTGATCCTTAGGCAAAGAAAGGTATGAGAGCCTGGTCATAAATCCTATGCTCTTGCTATCTGTGTGCATGTGTGACTTCAGTTTCACAGCGTGGTACAGCTCCCAGAACTACCCTCCGAGTACAGAGAAGTAAACTGACACCACCATACATTATGTATGCCTGTGGCACGGCAATTACCAATAATATCGCAATTCACTTTTGCAAATGATAGGCATTTAAAATTACTTAGAAATATGTAAGTATTCTTACTTAACCTGCTATTTTCCTATTAGTTTTCACAATAAAAGTAACATGGTTGCTTATCTATCACTGTTTTAATTCCAGCATGGCTTCTGCAACATCTCAAAAGAAAACAGAACCTCAAAAAAGAAAAATTACAGATGAAAGAAGTTTGTTCAGTGAAAGTGGACAGATGGCTTTTTTGTTGAGGCAAATAGTAAGGTACTTCAAATAATTTGTAGAGAATTTGTACAGTTTTCAAGACTATAATTTTATTTTTAAAAACATGTTGTATCTTAATATTTTTACTTTACTTTCCTCTTCCTCTCTACTCCTTTTCCCTCTCCACAAAGCCTAGCTTCTTATTTTCTTCCATCTCTCTTTTATTTTGCTCTCTTACTTTTTTATGGCTTGGTTTCTTCATATTGGAGAAACTATACAACATTTGACCTTCCGTGATTGATTCATTGCACTGAACTGTTTTCAAAATGCATCCATTTTCCTACAAATAATGCAAATTTATCTTTCTTTATGGCAGACTAGTACTTTATTGTAGTTTACCTATTCATCTATTAATGGACAGATTGGCTGCTTCAAAAATTCAGCTATTCTAAGTTGTGCTGTCACAAACATGATATGCATGTCTCACTGTTGTATGATGACTTTTAACTCTTCTGGGAAGATACCCAGAAGATTATTAGCTGGGTCAAATGGGATATCTATTTTCAGTTTTGTTGAGGAATCTCCATACTGCTTCCCATGATGTTTGACCCAGTTTACAGTTCCAATAGCAACAATGCAGAAGAGAGCATGTTTCTCCACAACCTCATCAGCATTTGTCACTTACTGAGGTTTTTTTTTTTTTTTTTTTGAGACAGGGTCTTGCTCTGTAGCCAAGGCTGGTCCTAAACTCACTATAGAGCCCAGGCTGGCCTTGGACTCATGGCAATCCTCCTGTCTCAGCCTCCCAAGTGCTGGGATTACAGGTGTATGCCACCATGCCTAACTTATATGGTGCTAGGAAATTGAACTTGGGTACTTGGCACTTGTCTTATCGCCAAGCACTTTAACCACTGAGCTACTCCTACAGCCCATTTATTGAGTTCTTGATATCAGCCATTCTTTAAATTGGAGTTAGTTGGAGCCTCAGTGTTGCTTTGATTTGCATTTCTCTGACAGCTAAAGATACTGAACATTTTCTCATGTGTTGACTGGCCATTAGAAATTCTCCTGAGAATATTTGTTAATGATTTTTTTTGACTGGGTCTTTTATTTTGATGGGTCTCATTTTATTTTATTTTTTTTAGTTCTTTGTATATTCGGGATAGGAGCTGGCTGTTTGAAAGGCAGCTGGTAAAAAATTTTTCTATTTCACTGATTCTCTCTTAATTCTGCTGTGCAGAGACTTTATAATTTGATATGATCCCATTTGTTGATTATTGGTGTTATCTCTTGTGCATTAGGTATTTTATTGAGAAAGCAAAGACTATACTTTGAAAAGGCATTATATGTAAATGTATGCTGCCAGAGTCTGTGGTATGAAGAAACGTGCTGTAAGGACAAAAACAGCAGATCTGAAAAAAAGTGCCTTCTTTACAGAAAAAAATTTTAAAGTTTTTAACAACTCAAATGATCTTTATTGTACAACAGCCAGTCATATGGCAGAAAATTTAACAGCGAAACATCAAAACTGGCATATATCAAGAAATTCAATAGCTTTCAATTATCAATACTGGCAAGGCTGTGGGGAAAAAGGAACCCTCTTATATTGTTGGTGGGAATGTAAACTGGTACAACCACTATGGAGGGCAATATGGACATTCCTAAGGAGGCTGAAAATAAATATCCTCTTTGATCCAGCAATACCTCTTCTGGGAATTTTTCCAATAAAAGCATTATATGACAGAGTTACATGTATACCCATGTTCACAGCAGCAGTACTAACAAAAGCTAAAATGTGGAAGACACCAAAATACCCATTAATAGGCCAATGAATACATAAATTGTGGTTTATTTACGTAACAGAGATTACTATAAAGACAGACAGGTATGAGGCTTTTGTAGGTAAATCGATGCATCCTGAGACCATCAAGCTCAGTGAAATGAGTCTGATGCAGAAGGTTAAATATCAAATGGTTTCTCTAATACGAGAAACCCAGAATACAGTCATTTCATAGAACTAAATGGGGTGGGGTATAGGGAACTAGTGGGGAAGGGGAGGCTCAAAAAGAAGATGGGAAGGACCTATAATTTTCATGTGATATATACAATACCTAAGTGCACAATATACTCCAGTTCAATATAAACATTATCTATCATATATACACATATCAAAATGCGAAAAAAAATGAGAAAGGAAACTTTACAGATAAAAAACCCATCAAAACTTTACTGATGGCAAAATTATGACACAATGTACGAAAGGTATGGCAGATATAACTTCTCCATTTAAAAAAGATTACTTCTTTTTTTGAGACAGGTTCTTGATCTGTAGCCCAGGCTGGCCTGGGACTCATGGCAATCCTCCTGCCTCAGCCTCTTAGAGTGCTGGGATTATAAGCGTATGCCACCATGTCCAGCTTTATGTAGTACTGGGGAATTGAACGCAGAGACTTGTGCTTGCTAGCCAAGTGCTTTAACTGCTGTGCTATTTCTCCAACCAAAAAAAGAGGTATTTTAAAATCAGTTTGCTTTACGATGCTATAGTCAGGTATGACCAATGAAGAGATGTCAATTTGAGGCAATTAGGAACCAGTTTGGATTACAGTGTGATTTGTGGGCCAGGCAATGAGGGAAGAACACCCATCCGGATATTTTAGCTTCACAAAAAGATAAAGAGCTTGAGCTTCACTGAGCTTGATGGTCTAAGGGTGTATCCATTTACCCACAAAAGCCT
Source organism: Ctenodactylus gundi (assembly GCA_004027205.1). NCBI lineage: Eukaryota > Metazoa > Chordata > Mammalia > Rodentia > Ctenodactylidae > Ctenodactylus > Ctenodactylus gundi. Next base: position 93,668 of record PVKB01001831.1, on the reverse strand, counting down.
CATATCTGTCTGTCTTTATAGTAATACTTTGTTATGTAAATAAACCACAACTGGGATCTCATACTGTATAAAAGGAAGGAAGAAGAAAGATTGTTACAGCCTTTTCCTCTGGAAAAAGACTTGACTGGACAGGACCCATCTTCCTGTTTGTAATATCATGCAGAGCTATCTCCACCTACTGCCCTGTACTTATACTGTTGCCAGCTGACCCTGAGTGAACTGTGTTTGACCTTCTGAAACTTGATCCAGCAATATCTCTTCAGGGAATTTTTCCAATAAACTGAAACCATGACCTAGAATTTCCTTTCTTAAATTTGTGGATGTCAGATATTGGGTCACAGCAACAAAAAAGTAAACAAGGCAGAAACTGGTACCAGAAGTGGGGTATAAACTCCAAAGAGCTCAGGTGGCCCCACCCCTACAGTGTTGCTGCTTTCAGCAACCTCCATCTTCTCTCCTCTCACTCACGGCCTGCAGCTTTTCTCAGCTGACAATCCATGCTCCTGACTTCTCCAAATTTTCAGGATCTCCACTGCACCTTATGCTTCTCGTTCACAATTTCATGCACTGCCATCCCAGGGCACACTGCTTAACCTCCAAGGCTTTCATGAACCCACAACTCTTGCACTCTGTAACCCTTGTAAAGCCAGGACCACGTGGACATCGTCAAGATCTAATATTGCCTTGAGCAGTAGTCTTGCTCCCTTGAGCCATGGTGGCAACAGCTTCTGGGTATCTGGATGGTGAAACTCCAGGAAGCTGAACTCTGGCAAACACTTCCCTCTTTGGCCTTACAGGCAGCCTTGGGGTCCTCTTCACAGAACACGATCTTTTGCCTTTGCACCCTTTAACTGATAAAGGGTGGGATCTTGCTGATTCCTGAGACATTGTTAAGGCCTCTTTATTATAGTCCTGATTCCAAGTACTTGGCTTCTGTTTAATGTTAGTCTCTTTAATAAGCACATTGCTTTTTCACTCCAGACTTCAAGGTTTTTACACCTGTTCTCTGTACCATTGTCTCCTGTCTTTCACCACAGAGTTGGCTAAAAGTCGCAAACAGCAGCCATGTAAGTTTGAACATCAGCCTGCCTTGAGATTTCCTCCACCAGAGTAAGCAGTCCCTCACCCTTAATCTCAGTTTCAGGCAGTCTCTGGACAAGGGTAAATTCTGACAAACTTTCTGCCAGAGTGCAGCATATGTGGTTTTTAGGCTACTTGCTGATACAGTACTCCTTCCCATTTGAAATTTCTTGAGACTGGCCTTTCCAATCCACACTGAAACTGAATAATCTATTGAAATAAGTCTATAAATTAATACTAATTTAAAAGTGTATGTTTTAGGGGCTAAAGAAATAGCACATTGGTTAGAGTACTTGCCTAGCAAGCCCAAGGCCCTGGGTTCAATTCCCCAGCACCACATAAGCCAGGCATGGTGATGCTTTTCTCCCAGCACTGGGAGGATGAGGCAGGAGGATAGCTGTGAGTTCGAGGCAAGCCTGGTTTACATAGTGAGTTCAGGACCCTATCCTACAGAGTGAGACCCTGTCTTGAATTAAAAAACAACAACAAAAAACTGTATGCTTTGGCAATGGATGACAGCACTGATGTTACAGATATAGCACAAAATGCCATTTTATTAGGGTACTGAGGACAAATATGTCACTGAAGAAATGGTTTATTTAGTGCCACTGTAAGACACAGCTATCAATAATCAAGAGATTTGATTCTCACTGTGTCCTAGGCAAGCCAAAAGCTGTATACCTGCAGTAAACATAGAAACTGATTTTGACTATGCTCCTGAACCTCTAGAAACTTTGACAATAATCACCTTTGATTTATTCAATAATCAAATTGCTAACTTCTCCAGGTTTTCCTGTCTATATCCTACTCTGTTAAGTCTCCATACAGGCCTTCCTATTCTAAGATTTCTCTATTTTTGTCTATTCATTGCCTTTCTCTCTCTACCGACTGGGCCTCATATTTTACTCCTCCAGGCAACCTGCATTCTCTTGGAATCTGTTGCTTGATTTAATAGCTCACCTTTGTAGCACTGACTGGCAACAACCTTTCTCTTTCTCTTTTTCTTCTTTGTAGTACTGAGGATTGAACCCAGGACTTGCTACACTGAGCTATGTCCCAAGCCCGTTTTAGTTTCTTTGTTTTGAGCCAGGGTCTTGCCAAATTACTAAATTGATCAGGCTGGGCTTGAATTTGGCAATCCTCCTGCCTCAGCCTTCCAGAGTGCTAGAATTATAGGTCTGCATCTGGCCAGACAACAATATGTAACTGTATGTCCTCTCTCTGTCCATGCCCAGAGGAGGCACATTCTCCGATGAAGGAGAAGCATTCTCAAAGGATATCTGGAGTCTCTCCCCCAGATTTAGGAAAAACGCTAAGTATCGGCTGTCTGCCAGAATCTCACATGCATTTATTTGCATAGAAGAAAGACAGCAAAGTACAGAACATCGTTTTATGTAGCTTTCGTCTTTGTTCAACTCTTTGATGGTGTTCATCTGTCTTTTGGCCCATGTCTGCTTATTACAACCTGTTTCCAACTTAATGCCCATTGGGGAAGTCCTCAAAGGGACCACAGAGGGAGCAGAGGGAGCTTGGAGGACTATTACCTGTAGAGGTTTGGGTCCTGTGATGCGTTGTAGAGGTGGCAGAGGTGGAGGAGGTGGTGGTGATGGGATCATGGGGTTGACTCGGGAAGCTCCTGCCAGAGACTGGTCCTGTTGGAGCCCAGAGGAACCAACAGATGAAGAGCCCAGGAGAGTCAGTGCAACATACGCACCAGCTAATGGGAGACAAAGAGAGGCTTGCTCAAATGGTATATTCTGGAGGACAGATATTCAAGTTATGAAGAGGGGATTCTCCTCCCTGCTCCTTTCACTGAGCCACTGCCCTACAGATAAGCTCTGCTCACTTATAAGGCCCAAGCCATCCTCAAGTTCCTGCCTCCTCAGCTGCATCAACCTAAGTTTCACTTCCTTCCATTCTTTCCTACAGAGACCTCAAACATGGCCACCTCACTTGTCCTGTTTCCTTCTTTATCTCATTAAATGAAGGAGCCAATGTGAAGCCCAGCACACCGCGGCATGGCACACGGCAAGCCTTCAAACTCCAGCTCTCCACTTCTATCTTCTAAGTCCTCCCGCACCTTCTCATTCCTCAACATTTGTTTCGTCAACTTCTCATTCCTCAACATTTGTTGCATCAACTTCATTATCTGTGGAGACTCAATTACTGGGTCTCCCTGGCTACAAAGAGTATTTTTGCTTTTCCTTTCTTCCTTCAAAACAGGAAATAGATGAGGAAGAATATTTGTGCGTGGGAAATGGTACAGAATGGCACACAAGTGAGCCATGGTCTCAGTAGAACACAGTCTAAATAGAAGAGGCAAAGATGGGTGTGGCAGAAATGAGACATCTGAAGAGACTGAGAGCACTTCCACCTGAAATGATCCTTGGGTTTTGTGGCCTTCTATGTGGATCATTCCAAGTCCAGATGGAATATCTACAAAGGAAGCTTTGGGACCAGTGGGCCCTCTTTTTCCTCCCTCTCACCTTCCTTGTCCCTTAACTTTCTTTAGTTGTCACCCCTCTTCAACTCACATTTGATAAGTTTCACCACCTCCAGGTGTGAGCTGTTGGTCACCATGGTGCCATTCACCTGTTGAAGGGACAAATAACACCACAGAAAGGTGATGGAAACCTAAGGCTCCTCTAAGTTTAAAATGTCACTACTACTCCCCCCCCCACGTCCCCCCCCCCACCTTTTGGAGACAGGGTCTTACTCTGTAGTCCAGGTTGATTCTGAAGTCACTATGTAGCCCAGGGTGGCCTCGAACACACAGCAATCCTCCTGCTTCAGCCCCCCAAGTGCTAGGATTACAAGAGTGCGCCACCACGCCTGGCTTATGTGGTACTAGGGGATCTTAACCCACAGTCTTGCACTTACTAGGCAAGCACTCTAACTGTTGTATTATTTCTCCTGCCCCAAAATGTCACTTCTTTAGAAAGCCGTATTTCGGTGATCCTTTGCTACCTCTGGTCACTTGTTTATGCGCATTATGAATATGCCCTGTTTACAGTCAGCCTGCAGGCTTCCAGACACAAGAGCAGTGACTTGATTTGCTCAGTTACTTCCTTTTTTGGGGGTATAGACTTTTCTAACCATCTGCTACAGACATACGTCAATCAGCTGTCTGGTGTGCTTCCTCCTTTCTAGAAGACTAGAGTCTCCACATCTAGGATTTCCTTAGTGTTTCTAGAACTACATTATGTAGAGGACAAGGCTAATATGAGTGTTTAAAACAGCAAGGACCTCAGGTCAGTGCCATATGGAGACAAACTAGCAAGCTGAGAATTTGAAGACTTAGGCCCGTCGGTAGTCACAGCCCCTCTTCCTTGATCTCTTAATTTGATGTTTTTGATCATCTATTTCTTTAGAGTCAACATGGAGCCCACCTATCTTAACCCCTATTCTCTCTCTCCGTGTATCAGTTTGTTCCCTCTCATGGTACCACTTCAGACAGCTGACCAACATCTGGTATAAAAATGGAAGACTGCAGAACAGGCGAAAGCCAGAAGTGGCCCTGCACACCTGGCTCTTCTCAGGGGGTGATGTTGGGGCCACTCACTTTGATGATCCGGTCGCCTTCTTTCACACCAGCTTTCATGGCTGCACCTCCTGTAAGAAGAAGGCCTGTCAACAGAGCCCTTCATCCTCCCCTAGAGAATACTGAATCTACACTGTGATCCTAGGCGACCATGTTCCTTCTGAAATACTATCTTCTTTTCGTGTGTGAAGCAACTCAACTGCTGGGTAGATATCCTGTTCTGCTCCAGGGACACAATGATTTTTTAAGCCACAGCAGAGTATATAAGGTCACATCTGCTGTTCTTCCTTTGACCTAGCTCAGGGGCCAGATTTCTAAAAACAACAAGTGGGAGACAGGCTCCCGGAAGGGTATATGTACTTTATCTGAAGTATCTATATATTCCAAAGTCAGGTAAGAAAAACGGGAAGTGGGAAAAAGAAGTTTATTGTATTAGGTGCAATAAAGCAAGCCAGGCCTGGGGCACAGGCTTGTAATCTCTGCACTATGGGAAGCTGAAGCAGAAGGATCTCAAGTGAAAGCCCTGCCTGGACAACTCAATGACTTAGTAAAATTATGTGTCAAAATCAAAAAGGAAAAACAAACAAAAAAAAGGGGCTGGAGATATAGCTCATGGTAAAGGATGATTCTCAGTACCACTTACCTACCATTAAGAGAAATATGGAGAAAAGAATTTTCAAACTGATATTTTTTAAGTCTCATGAGGTTCACAAAGATATTGTGAGGACTCATACCATTAAAGATAATAGTAACTATTTTCCTGTTAAAAACTGTTTTAAACTAGTTAAAGCTTCTTTCAGATTAAGGGCTTCTGATGTTGTCTAACTAAGAAGAGCTCAGAAGGACACGTTTTTACCCTTTTCAGGTTATTGCTCAACTGAAGGCTAGGGTGGATAAGACCTCTTCATAGTTTCAAAAATGGCTTATATTACTAGCTTAATTTATACCCAAGAAGCACAAGAAACACTGTATCTGAAACAAGTTAATGAGAAGCACAGAAACTATATTGTGTAACTTTGCCTCAGGATGACCACTAAATCCGTAAAGTGTATTTATGTGATCAAAGCAAAACCACAAAAGCACATCTAGAAGTTTCTAGTACATAAAGAAAAATATGAAAACTATATTCCAATTTGGATTTTCAATATGGGGATTCAGACTTCCTTAAGAAAGAATTACTTAAAAACAGCTTGGAAAACACACACACACACACACACACACACACACACACACACACACACACACGCACACACGAGTGCACACAAGACCATATATTCAGAAACAGGGACATAAAGAACTTAGTATCTGGAAAAACTAATAGCAATTGCTTTGTTATTCTTGTGATTTCAATGCCAATCCACATGGAGTCTCTTCCTCTGTCGTCCTTAAAGCATACTCTCCCAGATTCTTTTAGTTCCTCCACCACCCATATTTTATTGCAGGTCATCTTTTTGTTCTTTCCTCTTTTGGTTTGATTCTACCTAAAAAGGAGTGGGGGGAGGGGGGGGAGTGAAGGAGAGTGAAGCCCACATTTCATGGAGGGGATCTTGTATTTTCTGTGTCTGACAGACTGCAGAGGCAAAGCACATGTTAGCAATCATTCCACTAGTTTTGTCTCATCTTGGTCCAGAACTCTGAAAAAAGGGAAGCAAAGAATAAAACTCTCTGTTTTCAGAGTTTTTATCCTAGGATATGAAAAACAAATCTCTCACCGATAAAGCTCCCAAACATAAAAGATATGTAATTATCTGCAACCTTGTACGATCCACAGCTCTCATGTGATCACACATTTAAAATTGTCTTTTCATTTTTTTCCTGAAAATACATCCAAAGTCTTTCTCCAGAATTATTTTCCTTTTCTTTTTTATCCCTAAGATGAAATGTAGCCTGCTCCTTCCCAGTCCTGTCTAAAAGCCAAGCCTACAGACAGTCCCTGTCCCAGACCTAATCCCACTTACCATGTAAGTTCACCCTTTCAAGGAATCCTTACTTTATACTGTCCTGTCTCCCTTCTGTCTTCTTCAGCCTAGGTCACTAACAGTGATTTGGCATATGACAGAAACTTTGGTGTTCACAACTCTTCTGTAAACAACTGGTCAAATGACAGAACTATTCGCAATGTCCTCCCACTGCAAATTCCTATTCCACAATCTGTCTTTTCATTTCCGCCTTCCAGACTATTCTTCCATCATTCTTTGATCTTGTTCTTTTTACTTATACATACTTTAGTTTTCTCATATTAGAGAAACCATATGATAGTTAACCTTCTGCATCTGGTTCATTTCACTAAGCATGATGGTTCCCAGGTACATCCAACTTCTTACAAACTGCTCAAATTTATCTTTCTTTATGGTAGAGTAGAACTCCATTGTGTTCAGACTACTCTTCCTATTTATCCTCTTCTCAAAGAGATCACAGAGGAAACAACTCTGCCTTGAACAGAGGACTACTCAGTCAAACTTCCAAACACTATTTCATCTAATATAATACCTGATATACATAATTTATTTTCTGGTTAATTTATTAATGTCAATTGATTAAAAGTGTCTTCTAAAACCACTGGGACCAGTGCACCTGTCCTGAATTTTATCAACCTCTGTCATAACTGTCTGTCTGTGCATTTAGCCAGGCGATGTGAAGGTCAATCTGAGTAAAGGGGGACTCCCCCATACATCTTCTGACCTAGTGAAGGGCTCTCTTCAATGGCTACCATGTATGTCTTGATGATCTGAGGGATTAACTGCCTGGTTTTTCTGCCATGTTGCTTGGCATTGTGAAGACTAAACCCTATGTGTATGGGGAGCCAGTTCCCTAGAAACTCATTCTAGGCCCAAGGGCTCCCCTAAGCACATGTTCCCTAAAACATGCAGCACTGTCACGGCCACATGCCTCTCAGATGTACACTGGAGGTAGGAGAGGGCAGCACTCACCAGGCCTCACTGACTGCACTAGAACAATGCGATCTCCACTGACTGTAAAGCCAAAGCCATGCTGGTCCTTTTGGATGATGACACAGCGTTGAACAAGACCTGGCAGGAGTGAAAGAGAGAAAAGGTTAGGCCATAAGCACCTCTTGAGCACCCATAGAAGATCAGTGCATACACGCCAAGGCCAACCCAGGAAAGCCCCAGTGCACTCTTCAAGAAGCCTTCCCAGACCAGCCCAACTCTGATCATCCAGTCCAAACATTCTACAGCGGTAACATGCCTCCCAGCGACAGGCATGCATCTGTAATTTATTCTGTATTCCATAAGAAATGACCCTTCTCTGGGTGTTAAAATGCCTGTCTCTCCTGCACATGCCCATCCCTTCTTGTTTGTGTTGCACAGGGCCAAGTTCGGCTAACCTTCCTACAGAGTAATATTACACGTAAGTAATATTCTGCTGGGCTGACTGGAAGTTTAATGTCAAGTTATACCCAGTGAAAGCAGAAGGTGGGACACTAATGCTTGCTGACTGTTTCTGTTGAGCTGGACACCTCATACCGCATGACTCAGGGTTGATCCCTTCCCAAGTCCAGGAAAAAAAACAAAACAAAACAAAACAAAACAAAACAAAAACAAATGACAGGAGGAAACCCTTTTATTCACATGAACACTATACAACTGAAAAAAATAAAATGAAATCAAGGCTACGACTACCAATTACCTCTATCCCTGTATGTGACCGGCACTATATACAAGCAACTGTACTCTGTAACGATTCAAGAATGGGTTTCACAGTTAAAACAGAACTGGGCCCAAGTCCTGACTCTGTCCCCAACAAGCCTGGACAGTTGGACACGTTTCTTAAATGCTCCTGTGCCCCAGCTTCCTCCTCTACAAAATAAGGATAATAAAACCTACAGTCTAGGGTGATTAAGAAGGCAATTTATATAAATCCATAGCACAATGCCTAGTGCTTGTTGTATCCTCAACATAAACAATGAAGTGTTTTACATGTGGGGTGTGAGGATGGTGTGTACCTCTAAGTCTATGTGCCAATACCTAGGAAGGACGTTACCTGCTGTTTCAGAAGTATCAGAGGGCTGGTGGTGGTGGGAAGGGGATCTGTGCTCAGGTGCAGAATCTCCCAGAGAAGACAGGCTGCTTAACCTGGAGAAAGAGTAAGGAAAACACATTGGTGAGCTGGGAAGTGTGGGACCAGTGGAAAGAGGCTCCTTCAAAAGGGCCCTGTGTCTTGGATATTAAGAGATGAACCCTGCTGGCAATTTATAACCTGGTCAGTCTGGTAAGATATTAGCCATGTCTATACTGCTCACCACACCATCTATGTGTAGTACTGGCCAACAGGGTAAGCATGATCTCTTTAATACAAAGCATGGTATGAAGGGAAACAGCCTTTATGGGACCAGGTGACAATGAGATAAGAGGAGGAAGGGGATGTGCACACATACACATGCCTGTTGGGTCTTACCAGGCTGCAATGGGGCTGAGGGAACAGAATGGAGCAGCCAAGACAATGCATGCAGGGAAGAGGAGGAAAAAAAATAGCTAGTTAGGATTTGGTAATGATTTGCAAAGGAAGGGTAGGTTGGAGGGAAGCACACCATGGACTGAACACGTACAGAGCCCTGCGTGAAAGTAGCAAAGTGCTGCAATGGCCAAGCTCCCTATTTTATCTTCATCTCTTTGTACCTCAGAGTTATACCTCTCTAAAACAGCAGTCTCAATAAGAGTAACAGTGCCTTTAGTTACTGGGAGACTAGAAACTTGCACACTTTATTAGAAAGAAAAGCACAATACCTGAGCTTCTGAACATTCTATTTATTTTTCAAGTGTCATAGGAGAACAGGGATATGGTCTGTTTGATGGTAATATATTCCAACCCCATAATAAGACTCACACCCACAGCCAGCCTGAGGCATCCTGCCTAAAAACAAACATTCTAAATTCTCAAAGTACCACTGATCACCAAACCAGATTCACTGTCTGATCACTTCTTTAATTAGAATCCCTAGAGCAATAGAAGAAATTCAAATCGTTCCTGTGGCCATCCTTTTTAGAATAGTATGTAAGTCTCCAATTCCTACACTGATAATTGCTGCCTCTTGGAAGTGGGCAATCCCTATTCTAGCTATAGCAAATGCTTAAGTGGAAGGATATTCATGTAATCAGTGGGTATAATGGCAAACCACTAAAAATAATTAAATGTCCACAATAGGTAACTGATAAAACATGCTACTCTGTATCAACGCAATGATGCAGAACCTGGCCATATAAAATGAGACACTTTATATAAAGTATGATCTCCATGATACATTGGTGATAGAAAAACATATGAAATTAAGCACATCAAAAACAGTAGATATAAGGGAGAAGAAATTGTTTAAATGTATTTATGTATTTGCTTAGGTATGTAAAAATAATATATTTGTGGAAGGTTATAAAGGAAACATTTCATTGGTTGTCATCTCTGAGGAGGGAAAGTGGCTATACAATTTAATTGTGACCTACAGGAACATACTATCTATTAAAAAATAACTTTTCAATATAAAGCAAGGAATTTTCCTCTCCCTTCACAATGCTTACCTGGACAGGTGAGACTGCTTTTTACTGGCTGATCTTTGGATCAGAGAGAAGACATCAAAGAAGAGAGCATGGGGCCCAGAAGAAAGTATTTCAGGAAAGAACAAAGAAAAACAAAACACGCCATAAACCAGACAAGACACTGGAGATGGTTGGTTCAACAGAGAAACCGCAACAGAGTTAAGAAGAGTCCATGGATAGAACCTGGCTACAGTACCTCAATGAGTTTACTAACATGCAAATTTAGCCATATCATTTTGTTGCTTAAAATTTGTTAAGCCGCCCATATACTCAGGAGACAGGTCATCTTGCCTGCAAGCTGGGCTATCAACCTACTGCCTAACAGGAAGTACAGCCTGAGGCCTAATAGAGTGACTCAGACATCTTCCACAGGCTCCAGCAGTCAGCCTTCCTGCAGCATAAACTTCCAATGGAAACTGCTTATCTTTCTGTCAGTGTAGCTGCCAGGACAAGATCACAATGTCCATGAGAGTCAGTCTTGTTGCTTAGTGTCCCCAAAGCCTGACACAGCAGATGCTTGGTCCTATTCTTGATTGCCGCTGACTCTGCTATCCTTTTGCTTGATAGGTTCTGATTTCTGGCTTTGTTCATACTGGTCTTCCCACCTACTCTATTCACTATCACTGCAGTGACAAACCAGAAAGGATAAACTTTCAAGAGCTGCCCTTTTGAATTTTCTCAAGTTATCCTATCCCATTATTCCCTGTCCACTCCTCTCCTCTCCTCTCATGGTAAAGATTTAGCTTCATTCATCATGCAATAGGGGTTCTAATGTGTTCCAGAATCCAGACCTACTTCATACAATAAGCCACAAGCCACTTGTAGATCTTTAAGTTTAAAATTTAAGATAAACTTAACCATTCAGTGTCTCAGTTCTACTAGTCACATACGCCCAGTGGCTACCATACTGGATGACTGAGACTAGAACATTCCTATCATAGCAGAGTTCTCAGCATTGCTCCAGACACTGTCTGGCAAGAGGAGTGTAAACAGATGAGAAAAAACATGCAGAACTTCAATACAGACATTAGGGATCAGCAGTCCCACAATCAGAAAGGGACCCCTGGAAGAAACCTTTACTGATTTTTTGGTCCAACTGCTGCTAATCTACAGTCTTTCCATAATATCCTACCACCAGGGTATCCATGCTGAGCTTGAATTTTTCCTCTTTTACCTTCAGAGAAAGCTCATTTCCCTAGGGACATCTTGGGCCTCTCTGTGCCTTGCCCTTCATGACTTTGGCAGGAAGCTGCTTTCTTAAGCCATATCCATATTATAGCCCGGAAGATTTATGAGCCCAATATATCTCTTCCTTCTTTTCCATCTTTGTGTTTTGGAAATGCTAGACTTCGTGCACAATAATCACGTACTATTCACTGATTTTAACCTGGTTTGGGGTTCACATCTGATCTTGGGCATAAGGGAGTACCAGAAGCTGGGCCTGATGGTACAGACAGTAATCCTGGCATTCTGAGTCCCAAGCAGAAGAACTGTGGGTAACTTAGTGACGAAGCAAGCAAGATCCTGCCTCAAAACCAAAAATAAAAACAGGCTGGGGATGCAGCTCAGTGTGAAGACCTTGGGCTCAATGCCCTGTCTCATCTAAAAAAAAAAAAATCCCAGAGTGCTAAATTATCAAAGGCAAGTGAAGCAAAGGTGCACGTACCTATCTGTGGAAGACGGTCAGGGCTGTGGGTAAAGATCGTTTCAGCAGCTACCGAAAGTTCCTCTAAAAAACCCCAACACAATCATACGTTAGGACAAGAGCGAGGAGTACAAAGAGACTATGATGTAAGTCCAGATGTAGCTTACTTTTTCTTAGGCTTAAATAAGAAAAATCACTCTGAAAGAGTGAAAAACCAGCACTGAACTAAGAAATAAGAAATGCCTACAGAAAGCTGGCTGGGTGGATGAAAAACTGGTGAGACTACAGGGTTAGTTGGGTTTGAGTTCAAGCAGATTTGAGAGTAAGATCTTAGAAGGTTAAAATCTGAGAGACAAGGGAAGAGGCAAAGAGATGGAGGCTGCCAAAGAAAATGAAGACTTTAATGGTGGCTTCTGCCTCTTTTCACCAAAATTTGGCAGCAGAGCTCACATTTCACTCAGCCTAAACTTGGGCATACAGAGAAGACACTGGATAATACAGAACTTTCTCCTACATTTGTGTTCTCTACATGGAGCTACTGAGGCACATTTTTCTGACTCAATTTTTTTTTTTTTTGAGGGGGTCTCATTCTGTAGGCCAGGCTGGTCTTGTAATCACTATGTAGCCCAGGCTGGCCTCAAACATGGCAATCCTCCTGTCTCAGTCTCACAAGTGCTGGGATTACAGGCATGTGCCACCACACCTAGCTTTATGTATGTGGTGGTGGGGAATATAACTCAGGGCCTTGCACTTGCTAGGCAAGTACTTTAACCATTGTGCCATTTCTCCAGCCTCCGGACTCAAATTCTTATTTACTGCCTAAATCCAGGTAAAGAGTCTGCAGGTCTTTTAAAATCTTCTAGGGTTGTTCCTTTCTTTATCACTCACGTCCGTCAACTTTACCATGTCCACTGCCTCAAGACTAGATTACCAGGAAAAACCAAGCAAGAAACACAAACCACCTGTGTCCGTTGATCATGTCAACTTGATGCAAGAAAGACCCACACCTCCGCTGGTTTTGGGATTTATTAACCACCCTAGACTGGGGCTTAAGAGCTTGTGGGGATTGGTGTGAGTCATGTGTGGGCTGGCCAATGAGAGAGGAGCACCCTCCCAGATGTGGGAGGGCCAACTGGAACTCCAACGGTGTAAAAAGGAGGAAGAGGAACAATTGCCCGGGCTCTTCCTCTGGGAAAGCTCTTGCCTTCGCGGACGCCGCAGATCATCAGCACAAATTCGTTCCTGTCTCGACTTGTGCCTGTCTGTCTGTTGCTGCCCTTCAGTCACCAATCTTCACCTGAGATCTACAGCAGATTCTACAATCTTCTCCTGAGATCTACTGCTTGGCTGAGCAGCCATCTTGGACCACCTCTATCATTGGACTTGTAAGCCTTTCTAATAGCCCCTTTGTGCTAAGACCTATAAATTCTGTCTTTTGAACCCAAACTAATACACCACCTCTCATTCCCACTCTCCAGTCCACTTGGCGCTCCACGACACACCACCCCACCCCACCCAGAACTTACAATTCTTCCCTTCTTGTTTTATAAATGGATGTGCAATAACACACTATTAAAGGCCTTTCATCGTGTAGCTCCAAATCACTTTTCAAATTCACGCCTTTCGACCTGCCGGTGTTCATTTGCCTTCACTGGGGCCTAAGAGACACTGTGCTTGTTCCTGCTTTTGACTTACAGGCGGCTCGTATTTTCTCTACTCATCTCCTAGTTTCTTCATGATTCTGGTCAACTGGTACAGATTCCATGAAGCTATCACTAGTCCACACTGCATTTTGAAAAATTACAAATCACACTAAGTTGAAGAAGCAGCATGATGAATATGTGCTTTACCTAGGTCTTCCAACTAACATCTGCCACATTTGCTTTGTCTTTTTGCATACTTTTCCCCCTATTTAACAGCTGTAGACAAGTATCATGGCACTTTACCCCTAACTACTTAAGTATAGAACCACAGTGTCATCAGCATTCAAGTCTCTCCAACTGTCTTATCAACACTCTTCACAGTACAATTCATAAGAGCTAAATCTTGTAAGTAACCAATATGTCCATTCAACAGATGAATGCATAAAGAAATATAATATGTACACACAGTGGAGTACTACTCTGTCACGAAGAAAGTTAAGTCTGAGACATATGTAGGAAAATGTATAAAACTTGAGACCACTGTGCTCAGTGAAATGAACCAGACACAGTTAAATATTGCATGGTTTTTCTAATATGAAAAGTACAAATAAGTAAAAGAGCAAAATAAAAGAGGGATGGTAGGAACAGAGAGACAAATTTTGTGGAAAAGGAAGAGGATATGGGGGTGGTGGGGTAGGAGGGCAAGGGAAGTAAAAATGATCAACATGTGGTATATATATGCATCAGTTCCTCCAGCTTAATGTTATGATACATCTCAAATACATACTAACCAAAAGAATAATTTTGAGAAAAAAAAACCATGTCTCCATCTGTCCTTTGTTCACGTCCTGACTCTGTGGCACAAAGCAGCACTCAAAGTTTACTGTTATGTCCCTATGCCACACCAGAAATCAAACATTTCTCTAAGGAGCTCTGGTTTCTTTTTACAAAAGTGTATTTAGGAACAACACCTGGCTGCTAGGTACTTAATAGGTGCTATTGGGCTGTGCTTTTGTCCAGGCCTTCTCAATGAAAAGAGCAGAGAACTATTTAGGAAAATTCAAATTTAAACTGTTATCTCCAATTGAATCTAACATGACAGAATTTTTTATTTTTTCCCATTCCATTTATCCTACTTGCTCCCAAACAATACCAAAATATTTACTCATTTGCCCTATTACATAGTACAGACAAAACAGCTTCTGAAGTTATGACAGCAATAACAGTAGCAACAATGAACCTACTAAGTTCAAGATTTCTTCAGTTCCTTTTGCCCTTAGTCTAAACATGTACCTCACTACAGCTTGTACAGAAAGTTACCTGAGGTTCTGTTTTATCTTAGCAATTGGAAATACATCTAGGTTCCTCTTTATATTTGCTTTGATTTTAGGGTTTTACTTCTCATTAACTAAATGTCTTTAAACATCTAATGATTGAAAATTTGAAAAATTTAAGGAACATTCAAAATAACTTGTCCTTTCATTCTATTCCTCCCATGTAACTATTTTCATCCATTTTTTGGCTCCTTTCTTGGAAACAAGTCACTGAGACTTCTTCCATCTTTCTCCTCCTCTTCCATCTAAACCACCCATGTTCCAACATGTAGTTCACTTTCTCCATACTGCTCTGTATTACCTGGGGTGCTTGTGGGCAAAAGTCATAGCACCAGCTGCCTGCATGGTATAGGGCAGCAGCAGGCACTCTGCAAATATGTGTTAAAACCCCCTTCATCCTTGTCTACAAGGCAGATGAAGAAAAGGCAGTGCTAGGCAGTCAGTCTTCCAGAGAGAGCACATATTTTTTTTTCTGTCGGTCTATTATATGTTTGGGTGTGTGAATGCACATATAAGTTTTCAGAAAAGCAGCTGTGAAGCAATTTTGCTTTAAAAAACTTTGTATTTCTGGTTTCTCTCTCTCTCTCTTTTTTTTGAGGTAGGGTCTCACTCTGTAGTCCAGGCTGGTTCTGAACTCACTATGGAGCCCAGGCTGGTCTTGGACTCACGGCCATCCTCCTGCCTCGGCCTCCCAAGTGCTGGGATTACAGTTATGCATCACCACACCTGGCTTATGTGGTGCTGGCGAATCGACCCCAGGGCCTTGCAAGCACTTTAACCATTATGCCGTTCCTCCAGCCTTTGGTTTCTCTTGAAAAGGCAAAAGCTCTGGCACTGAATGATGACAACCAGCAGAAGCTGGATGGTATGAGCCTCTCCATATGGTCACAAATCTCACCTCTGCCCAGGGACCACCAACCACGGCTTTCATGCTTCTTGCTTTACTTAGACCCTCACAGGCATCTTAACTATGAAGGCCAGGGGACTGGCTTTTGGAGTTTAAAAAAGCCATGATAAGTATATTAGTACTTATGGGTTGTTTCAAAGACAGAATTTACAGATTTTATCACAAAGGGATCTATTAGAAAGGCTTACAAATCCAAGGGTAGAGGTAGTCCAAGATGGCTGCTCGGCCATGAAGTCAATCTCCTGTCCGGGACTGCAGGACAGCTGGTGTGGTAAGAGTCTGCTGTAGATCTTGGGTGAAGACCTAAGCCTGAAGATTGGCAACTGAAGAGCAGCGACGAGCAGACAGTCACAAGTTGAGACCGGAGCGAATCTGTGCTGATGATCTGCAGCATGTAGCAAGTCGATGTCCGCAGACAGTGAAGGCGAGATCTTTCCCAGAGGAAGAAGCTGTGACAATCTTCTTTATTTCTTCCTTTTACACGCTGGAGTTCCAGGTAGACCTCCCACACGCAGGTGGGTGCTCTTCCCTCATTGGCTGGCCCACAAATCCCTCACACTCAATCCAGGCTGGTTTTCAATTCCCAATCTAGGTGTGGTTCCCAAATCCTCATCCTAATGGAGGTGTGGTTCCTAATCCCCTCAAGTTGACATAATCCCTTCACCGGTCACAATCAGCAAGTAACACTATGTCCTTGCTACCTTTCAAAGGAAGGTACCAGTCCTCTTCACCTGTATGCCCACTCCAACTAAACTGTGTAAACAAGAAGGAGGTCTAGATACCTGTGTTCCTTAGGAACAACAATAATGTTCTAATTATATACCAGGAGCCACGCTAAGCATGTCCACTAAGACCTTATCCTCCAAAAGCCTCATGAAGCAGGAAGTGTATCCCCATTTTTTGATAACTGAACAAAGGTTAAGTAGAGCTAAGATAAATGTGTATAGAACTGGACAGACTTCAAGTTTTGTTCACAAACAAAAACTGGCTGTATGTAGATTTGCCTAGTCTTTTATTTTCCCTCTTGTATACATATATACATATACACATAACTAATACATACACATAATATACATCACATGTGTTCATACACATAAATACATATACTATGTATGAATATAAAATACGTAACATGCATACATCTTTGGCATATATATAGGTATATATGATACATAATACCCATGTATCTCTGACAGATAAGCAGAAATAGTTTTTTAAAAAAGTGCTCTATATACAGGATGTATTAGGTCTTCTTGAGTCTGAAGCAAAGGAATATTGTGCACCCCTTATAACTAAAGAAAGAGCCACCCTACTAAACTTTTACGTGAGATAAAGTCCATACTCTGAATGTCTGATCTGTCTTAGTGGTTGGCTTCCTTTATATCTCAAAGTATCTGGGCACCATGACTTTCCAAGTACTCTGCTTTAGGGTAGAGTCTTTCCTCTGGTCTGAGGATAGTGAATGCTGCCCCTGTAAAGGCCAGGAGGAGCAAGGTCTGGTGCGTCCCTCTTAGTTATCAGTTTATCAACATCAATTCTTTCAATCCTCAAATGAGCAGCATACAAATGGAGTGAAAAGTCTCTGGTGCGTCCCTCTTAGTTATCAGTTTATCAACATCAATTCTTTCAATCCTCAAATGAGCAGCATACAAATGGAGTGAAAAGTCTCTGGCAGCGCAGCCAAGGCAGGCTCACACTTCAGCTGGCTCACTAACTGGCTTTCAGGGACGTGGAAATCACCTGAGACCCCACCTCAAGGCATTCAACTCAGCAAGCCTATGATGTAGATTCTATTTTTTTTGAATAAATAGCCGAAGTGATTCCTCACTCAGAGAATCAAAGCTTTGAGAAACTCTCAAAAAAGAAAGTTCCCTGGCTTTTATCATCAGCTATCTCTTCTGTGAAATGAACACTACTACTGGTACCATCTATTTGTCTTCCCCTTTCGACCTTCTCTTAGCTATTTTTTCACTGCTGGGACAAAATATCCAACACCCACAACTTAAGGGAAGAAAGTTTCATTTTAGCCCACAATTTTAGAAAGTCAGTCCATGCATGGGTGGCGGGCAATGGTTGAAGGGCCTGGCTGAGGCCTAGCCAGAGAGAAGCTGTTGAGGCATGGTAGGAAAGGAAGTCAAGTGAGGAAAGGCACAGCTAATATATATCCTTCCAGGTTATATCCCATTGGTCTACCCCCTTTGGATCAAACCCCAGAGATCAGTACCTTCTGACCAGGCTCCATCTCTTAACAGCACACAGAAATTTAATGGGTTAATCCCCAAGGTTGAAATATTTTCCAAACATGAGGCTTTTGGGGGATAGTTCACATGCAAACCACAGACCCACAGACCTTGAAACCTTGACAGTAAAAGAGACCGCGAATAGCCAAAGCAATCCTAAGCAACAAGACCAAAGCAGGAGGCATTACAATCCCAGACATCAGGCTATACTATAAAGCCATAGTGGTAAAAACAATTTGGTACTGGCATAAAAATGGACAAGATAGACCAGTGGAACAGAATCGAGGATGCAGAAACAAACCCAAATACCCTCAACTACCTAATTTTTGACAAAGGGGACAAATCCATACAATGGAAAAAGGACAGCCTGTTCAACAAATGGTGCTGGGAAAACTGGACATCCACATGCAGAAGAATGAATGTAGTCACACACCTATCACCACGCACCAAAATCAAATCAAAATGGATTAAAGACCTAAACATTAAAAATGAAACACTAAACCTTCTGGAAGACAAAGTAGGCAAATTTCTAAAAGACACAGGGGTAGGCAAAGATTTTCTTGACAAGACATCAAGAGCAAAAGAAATTATCCCCATTATCAACAAATGGGATCTTGTCAAATTAAAAAGTTTCTGTACAGCAAAGGAAACTGTCAACATTGTAAAAGAAGAACCAACAGACTGGGAAAAAATATTCACTACCAACACCTCAGATAAGAAACTCATAACTAGAATACATAGGGAGCTAAAGAAAATTAAGCCCACCAAAATAAAGGATCCTGTTGAAAAATGGGCAAATGAAATAAAGAGGCAGTTCACTCAAGAAGAAGTACGAAGGGCCAATAGATATATGAAAAGATGCTCAACATCTCTAGCCATAAGAGAAATGCAAATCCAAACAACAGTAAGATACCAACTCACTCCAGAGAGAATGGCTTATATCAACAAATCAAATAGCAATCAATGCTGGCGAGGCTGTGGGGAGAAAGGAACCCTCCTGCACTGCTGGTGGGAGTGTAAATTCATTTGACCACTCTGGAAAGCAGTATGGAGAGCTCTTAAAAGACTAGAAATAAATATCCCCTTCGATCCAGCGACACCCCTCCTGGGAATATATCCAAAAGAGGCGAAAACAACATACAACAGAGATGTATGTATACCCATGTTCACAGCAGCACAACTAACAATAGCCAGAATATGGAAGTCACCAAAATACCCATCAACAGACCAGTGGATACACAAACTGTGGTACTTATACACAATGGAATACTACGCATCTGTAAGGTCCAACAGCGTGGAGGTTTTCACAGGCAAATGGAAGAAACTTGAGAATATCATGCTTAGTGAAGTGAGTCAGAAGCAGAAGGTGAAACATCGGATGGTCTGATATGAGAGACCCAGACTACAACTGTCTCATGCAACTTTAAACGAAAGACAAAGCGAAAGAGGGGGACGGGGTCGGGGGTGAAGGGAGGGTAGGGGGAGGGACAAATGGAGAGCGGGAAAGCCCTTGTCACTTTGACAAGAAATGTACGTGCACAAAATGCTCAACTCCATTGTAAACCATAAATTCTGCACTTGTACATATCAATAAAATGGGGGAAAAAAAACCCTTGACAGTAAAGAATCATTACTTAGGGGCTGGAGGAATGGCACAGTGGTTAAAGCATTTGCCTTTAGCAAGCACAAGGCCCTGGGTTCAATTCCCCAGCATATAAACTGGGTGTGGCGGCACATGCCTGTAATCCCAGCACTTGGGAGGCTGAGGCAGGAGGATAGCCATGAGTCCAAGGCCAGCTTGGACTCCATCATGAGTTCAGGATCAGCCTGGACTACAGAGTGCGACTCTGTCTCAAAAAATTAATTAAAAGAATCCTAACCTATTCATCCTTGTATCACCAGCCAAGTTCCAGCTGATGCCTACTCCATACTAGGTGCCCACTCCAAATATGCTCACTGAAGGAATGTGTCCTGTCTTCCAGAGCTGATGGTTGGAGACTAAAAAAGGGAATATTTACTAAATGCTTTCAAAGTGTAAAGCCCTATGCAAATGGCTGCACTCTGCTCTCTTCCCATCTTTCCCATGTTTGCATGGAGTGACCTATGCTCAACAAATATGAAGGTTGAAGAGGAATAGAAGGAGGATGAGTGAGCACTAAATGGAAAGACGCCTGAGTGTTCAAATCCTACGTGTATTTCTACTTCCATGAAGGTCTTAGAGAATAAGGATTAGAATACAAGAGTGGACAATCTGGCAAACAGCAGAGGTAGCAGGCTAAAGGTTGGTTAGACTTTGAATACTTAGTGCACTGACATGTAGTATGCCATTAAAAACACAGCTTTAAGAGCTGATATACTGACTCAAGCTCAGGCGTAGACCTTTCCTGGCTAAGTAGCCTTGAGCAGGTATTGTGGTTTGGATCTGGAATGACCCCCCCCCCCCCCCCCCCCCCCACAAAGTCTCATGTATTTGGACGTTAAGGGTCATCTATGGAACCATGCACTGTTAGATGGGGGCCTGGTCTAGAAAGATGGATTATGTGTGTGGTGAAGTATAGGTGTGTGGTGGAAGACAGATATGTAGCAGATTGTAAATTACAGGCATGTGGTGGATTAGGGGAAGGAGCAAAACACTAAGGGTGGACCAAGAATGGTGGATCATTGGGATAGGACCTGGAAGGATAAATGCAATTTCCTACCTTCCTTCTGGGACTTGGTTTCCTGTATGCAGTGCTGTGAGGAGCTGCCTCCATCTCTGCCTCTGCCATGTGCTTCCACTATTGCCGTATGACCTTCTGAAACTGTGAGCTAGAATAAACTTTTCCTCCTCATTTTTTGTATATGTCAGGAATTTTGTCACAGCAACGAAAAAGTAACTAATACAGCCAGTTACCTGACTTCAAGCCTGCTTCCCAATAAATAATGTGGGTAATACCACCTTTCTCAAAGGGGGATAGCAAGAACCAAATCACATCACTGCTACCTTAAAGCTGGAATATTCAACCTGTAACCAATTTCCCCATCCTAACCTCATCCATGCTCCTGACCAGATGTTTCCTCCTCAGTAAGTAACATCGTGCATTTGCACATGCTAGAAAGTTATCTTTACATCTTCCTACAAATCTAAATAATTGCCAAATTCAGTGATATGATTTCCTAACACTTCTGAATATACCTACTTCTGTCTCTACCACCATGTTGATATAAGACACCATCATCTTTCATGTTAAGAAATATCCTTCCCACATTTACTCCAGTTTTGACTCTTCCAGTGGCCCACATTCATCTGCTACAAAGTGACTTTCCAAAGAGATGAGTTAGAAGATGTACCCTTCAATGATTCCCCACTGAAATGTATGAAGCTTCAACTCTTGAACATGTTTGGTGGGTCCTTTATGAAATCTCTATTCCCTGTCACTTTCCTCTGGCTCACTATATTTCAACCCAGGGGATCTCTGCTTCCACTGCAGAAAGGCAGAACCCTACTCATTTTTCACAGTTCGGTTAAAGTAACTTCCATCAGGACAACTTCTCTTACACCCATGATGCTGGTTCTCCCAGAACTTTCCTTGGTGATGCTTAACTCAATGGTAACTAATTTACTAGGCACTTTTTCTGATCAATATCTGTTTTCTCAGTATAATAATAAGCTTCATAGCTCTCATTCTCAAGAGTACTTAGCAGCTTCACAACACAGTATACAATAACTATTAAAATCAGAAGTTAGGCCTGGTGGTGCAGGCCAATAATCTCAGTACTTCAAGAAGTTGAAGCAGGAGAACCACAATTTCAAGTCCAACCTGGGTAACTAAGTTACTCTAAGACAGGCTGTCTCAAACAAACAATAAAAAAAAGATCACGGGGATGAGACTCAGACTCAGAACAAATGCTCTATGTTCAATTCTTAGCACCACACACACACACACACACACACACACACACACACACACACACACACACATCCACAGACAGACAGACAGACAGACAGACAGACACACACATACAACCCACCAGGTAACATATGCACTAAAATTTTAGACAAACATTACAAGATATTATCACAGCAGTTAAGGGAAACAGTTTTGAATGATCTCCACAATACATATATACCAGGCAGGACTGAATTCACAACTTCATGGTTTTAACCAAGATTAATAAAGTAGGAATGGATTAGCCTATTCAGACTTAAAGCTGGAATATCAGCCTTCTGTAGAACTTCTAAGTCCTTCTAAAATCCTGTTTGATATATAAAATACTGAGACATCCACTAAGTAAGAAAATATGCGTTAAATCATTTCTGTCAATGACCACAAAATGGTTTGGGGGAGGGGATGGCCAAAGAAGGAATCAAGAAGAAATCATAAAGGAGGTAAACTTTACTGAGCTTGGAGGAAGGACAGGATTCCAATGGGCGCTTGTACTGTCAGGAAATAGCATATAGAGGGGCACAGAATAGAGATTGCAGCCACTGCATGAAGGCTGTCAACAGGGACAAAGGGGATTCAATAAGACAGAAAATGGAGAAGAGCCAAGTTCCCAGACTGATATTAAGGGTGATATTAAGAAACTCTTTTAAACTCTCTGAGCCTTGGTTTCTCTGTTGAAGAAATGTGGACAATTCATTTGCCTTGTCCTCTCTATCTTGCAGAACCACTGTAAGACTAAATAAATAAATAGAATATCAAAGACTCTGCAAACTAAAGTAGCATCAATGTTAGGAAGTGAAGTGACAGGAGGAAAAGATGATGGCAAGGTACACAAGGCCTTGAACTAACTCTAATAATTATGGATTTTATTCTTTACATGTGGAGAGCTGTGTTTAGCAGAGTTAAATTTAGTCTTAAAAATAAGGTCCAACTGCAGTCAACAGAATGGACTGGAAGAGGGAAGGCTGAAGGCCGAGAGTCCAGGGAGGGCAGGAGAGAGGGGTAGTGCTGAGAGTGGGTTGTTAAAGGCTGACACTGGGAACATCACTGGCCTGGCATTGTCGAACACATGCCAGGAGGACCTGATCAGGTCCTGACTGTGCCTGTTTCACATAGAAATATCTTGTAAAACGCAACACAGAAGAAATACATTGTAAAATGTAACACACTAGATTTCAATGACTTAGTACACAAACAAGTAAAATGTCTCAATATCTTTTTATATTGAAAGAACAGTATTTTTAGCTGGGCCTGGTGGTACAAGCCTGTAATTCTAGCTCTATGGGAGACCAAGACAGAAATACTGCAAGTTCAAGCCCAGCTTGGGCAGCTTAGCAAGATCCTGTCTCAAAATTTAAAAACCAAGGATAAGGTGGCTGGAAGAATGGCTCATTGGTTAAAGTGCTTGCCTACCAAGCACTAAGTCAAGTGCTCAGTACCCGAGTTTGATTCCCCAGCACCACATAAGCTGGGTGTGGTGGCACATGCTTGTAATTCCAACAGTCGGGAGGCTGAGACAGGAGGAGTGGCATGAGTCCAAGGCCAGCCTGGGTTCCATCATGAGTTCAGGACCAGCCTGGGCTACAGAGCAAGAGCCTGTCTCAAAACAAAACAGAACAGAACACAACACAACACAACACAACACAACACAACACAACACAACACAAAGTATACAGCTCATTGTGAAGACCCTGGGTTCAATCCCCAGTATCAAACAACAATAAAAACCTCATAGAATTTTAAATATATTGAGTTGAATGAAATATATTATCAAAATTTACTTCCTCTGTTTCTCTTTATCATATTTCAAGTACTAGGAAGTTTTATATGACCTAAAGTCTGGACAGCAATGGTTTGACCTTCAGTCACAGATAAACCACTGTGTCTTTCTGTCCAATTGTAAAGCATCCCACCCATTCTGACCAATCAAAGAAAAGTACACACTTGCCTAGAGTCACTTGTCCAGTGACTCATCTCCACAACACCTGGTAGACATTTCTAACAAGTACCACCTTGTTCCTAGCACTGTGAGTTCCTGAAGTGTGCAAGCACGTCAAACACACCTTTCTCTCTCCCTAGTGGAAAAGAGCTGAGCCTGGCTCTGTGGGGCAGCCATCTTTAGCTCTTAGCAGAGAATAATCCAACACTGCTCTGGACTGTATGCCCTTCACTTTACTCGGAACCCAACATCTCACCAGCTTCTATCAGCACAGACTGACTTCTGATTTTTTTTTTTTTTTTTTTGAGGAGAGTCGCTCTACAGTCCAAGCTGGTCCAGAACTCACTGTAGCCCAGGCTGGTCCTGAAACACACCAATCCTCCTGCTTCAGCTTCCTGAGTGCTAGGATTCCAGGCATGAGCCATCATGTCCAGTTTATGTGTTGCTGGGGAATTGAACCCAGGGCCTTGAGCTTGCTAGGCAAGTGCTTTACCCACTGAGCTATTCCTCCAGCCCTCACATCTGATTTATTTCATTTGTCATATATATATATACACATATATCCAGAAAATGTCAACACTTACCTACACCTAGGAATTCAACTCAATTTTGCAAAGCAGTGTGGCAGAGTTAGAATAAGATTGTGTCCTGGGTCTGCCTCTGATCCTCCGTGTGACTTAGGGCAAATTATTTATTTACTCTTTGTGAACTTCAGTTTTCTAATCTACAAAACTGGAATAGCAGTAGATTATCTTGAAAGGCTGTTTTAAGAACTGGTGCAATGTAAGCACAGTATCTAATCAAAGTCTGGCTGATGTCAGACCCCGTGGCATAAACCTGCAATCCTAGCACTCTAGGAGGCTGAGTCAGGAGGACTGAAAGTTTAAGCCTATACCAAGCAGCTTAGCAACTGTTACGGTCTATATCTGGACTGTCTCAGAAGAGCCTCATGTATTTGGATGTTATAGGTTATCTATGGATTTCACATGCTCTTAGATGGGGCCTGGTTAAGGAGGGATGGATCACTGAGGGTGTATTGGATCCTTCAGGGTGAGGCCTGGAAGAATATACCCTTGCCTCACCTTCTGTCCAACCCTGGATCCTTCCTGCTGCAATTCTGTTAGCACCTGTTCTTCACTAGACCCTTTCCAACACTGCCAGCTGCCCATGAATGGATTGAGACCGCTTGAAAATGTGAGCTAAAATAAACCTTCCCTCCTTTATCATGTGTCAGCTGTTGAAAAGTAACTAAAGCCATCAACTTGGTGAGATTGTTTCAAAATCAAAAATTCTTGTTATAAAGCCTTAAGAAAAACATATTTAGTAAGGCACTACAAAAGCAACCACAACCTGCCTTGCAAAACAAAATACACAAATTTTGAGTTATCTTAAGCAGATGATCTGCTTCTAAGCCTCTATCATATTTAGTCCATATTTATTTGTTTCTGTCAATGTGGCTTCCACTAAACTGTTCCTTTGATGAAAAGAACAGTGTCTCAAGGCAGCAAGAAGAAGTGGCTTTTTAGTGAAGACCTGGATACTGGTGATCACTGTAAAATTCCAGACAATATAATCAAGGCAAGTTTCAGGAAGAGCCAAGGCCTGGGTGGAGCAGTAGAAGTACAAGGCTAAAGGGGAGGCTGATGTGCAACAGGGAACAGGCAGGCTAGAGCAGCTGGAGAGTAGTAATGCAGTCTAGACATCTGAGTTCCAGGCCAATTCTGCCTGTATTTTTGTATTCTCCTGAAAAGAAAATTATATATAATAAGCATCTAATATGTACAAACATTCAATTAAATCCTTACAACTTGGTGACATAACATTGTTGTTTTACCCAAGAAATGAGGAAAATGAGATTAATAGCAGTTAAAGAACTTGCACAAATTCACATAGCTATTAAACGGTAGTGAGGCAGGAGATTAGGGTTGGGGCAAGCTGGAAATTAATTGGATAAAATACCATACAGAACAGAATGGTTCCTGGAGGGAGGGAACCAAGGAAGGGTGCAGCCCTGAGCTTCTAGCACTTTTAATGCAACTAATCAAGATGCTACACGATGAGTTCAGGACCAGCCTGGGCTACTCAATTAGACCCTGTCTCAGAAAAGGTACAATTCCGGGTGGGGGCCAGGCAGATCCTGGGATCGGACGGCTGCCTATGTCCCACCCACAGGAGGACAGAGCCAAGCATTGCCTCTCCAGGGGGTTAAAGGACCCTCTCTCCCCCACAGCTCTGACAGCAGCCTTTTCTAACAACACCAGGATTGTGGAAGGTACTTGTTCTGCCAGTAACTTCATACTCCTGAAGCAATGATCTGAACCTCTCTTTGGTCATTTCTGGTGTTGCTAGGTCTCCCTTGTTGCTGTAGATACAAAATCTTGGAAAAAAGCTGTATTAGTTTGGGTTCTCTCAAAAGGTAGGATTTACAGATTTTATAATAAAAAGGATCTATCTGGAAGGCCTACAAATCTGAGGATAGAGATAGTCCAAGATTGCAGCCTACACATGCAAGAGCTGGAGTGTCTGATGGCTCCTCAGCCATGAAGAATAACTCCCCCCTAGAACTGCAGGACAGCCAGTGAGTGTCTGCGGCAGATCTCAGTTGTTCAAAGAACAGTGGTGAACACTGGAGCCTGAAGATCAGCAATGGGCAAACAGGCACAAGTCCAGACTGGAACAAATCTGCGCTGAAGATCTGCAGTGTATAGCAAGTTGGCACCTGTAGACAACTGCGAAGGTGAGAGCTTTCCCACAGGAAGAAGCTGTGACAATCTTCCTTCTTCCTTCCTTTTATACCATTGGAGTTCCAGTTGGGCCTCCCACATCTAGGTGGGTGCTCTTCCCTCATTGGCTGGCCCACAAATCCCTCACACTCTAAGCCAGTCTGGTTCTCAATTCCCAGTCTAGGTGTGGTTTCCAAACCCTAATCCAGGTGTGGTTCCTGATTGCCTCAAATTGACATAATCTTTCCAATGGTTCCAAGAGTCATGACCAGTTCAGACATATGGCTGAGAAATTCCTTACTTGGGCTACCAAGGGCTGAGAGAAGTTATGGCAAAGACCATACAGCCTGCTCAGTTCTTTGTTTGGGTGACAACAAAAAGGGGGCCCCAAGATCCCTGTCTGGTAAAAGTAAAACCAGGAGGTGAACTCAAGAGTGCTTTAAAACATAGTCCAATCCTCCTTGGAATCTTGGTTTATCCAACCCCATAGGAAGGAATTGAGCCAGACTATCTCACTTCCTTTCCTGCTTTAACATTCCACGAATCTCTGTCCCTCACACATTTTCTTCTGTATATCAGATCTTTGCTTCCAGAGAGGAGTCAGGTAAAACTTAATTCATGGCATGAAAGAAATAAAACTACCCTATAGAACTAAGAGAGGGCTGACCATGATGAAATTCATTCAACAGAAAAAATCCAGACACTATAACCAACAAAGAAGCAATTCAGTGCCTGCACTGGTGATGTTCACAAGATGGCCAATAAGATTCTAATTAAGTTTCCTGGTTTTCACAAAGGACAAAAAGAATTAACAGGAGCAGCTCCTAAATTGACAAGACAATGAATGAACAACCCTCACAGTGTCAAAAACTTGTGAGGGCCAGACAGAAAGGGTCTTAATCTGTGGCAATTTTTTTCCTTTTCACATTATGCTCACTGCATGAACCTGGACAAGTCATAAAACACCTCTAAGTCTCATCCTTCATGATGATAAAATGAGAAGACTACACCTTGGACTTTTGTAGTAATTACTGTAGTAATTCAATCATTTGTTATTATAAAGTCACTCTGCAGGTATATCCTGTTTTACCTAAAGTTTTCCTGAAAATATAACTGAAGGAAATCCTCCTAAAGGAGAGAATGATACCTTAAACACAAACTTTCAAATACTGCATTTCCTTAAGGCAAACTTAGCTTTGTACCTTGTATGGCTGGAGTTGTTACTTGAGCCAGTATCTGATTACTGGCACAAGTCAAGGACAGATCATAGAACAGATAGCCTAGAATAATAGCCAATCCAACAGGTCATCATTTCACTTTAAAAGATTTGTCTTTTGACTAAGATATACCTTTCTATTTTGATAGGGTAGTATTTGGTTAATAGGAAATCAGTCTTTAACTGCTGAGGTTAAGTCACAAAGTGAGTAACTTACGGAGGTGATATGAGCTGACAAAACAAAAACAAAAACAAAAAACACTTTTTCTTCTTTGCAATCCCCTTACTAAGCCAGAAGACTATATTTTTTAGTTCATGTACCTGAAATAAGATGCAAACTGAGCCACCACAGCCTGAGTCAACAACGACAGTGGAGTGAAGGGATGAAGAACTTCCCAACCTGAGCTCCTGCCCTTCACATTCTGGCTGGTGACTTCAGAAAGCCTTATCAGAAGTTGAAAAAAGAAAGTGGAGTGGAAGGAGAGGTTCTTCCCCAGCCTGCAACAGCCTTCTTATGAGTTCCTGTTCCACCCTGCTAAATACTATCTGTGAAGTCCTTCAGAAAGCCTTCCTTACTCAACTAACCCTAAAGCTGACCTTTCTTATTCTTCGCATCCTTCTAGTCTCCAAGTTTTTGAGTTGTGCTGCAATAACAACTCTATGCCTCACCTTAAAAGGTAATACACATATGGTATATTCTGTCTAATAAAACGCCAGTTCTGATGCTCCTAAATATTTCTTGACACCCAACATGTATTCCCCAATCCCACCCCATCAACTGAGCTCAATAAAGGTCATTTTATATACTTGATAAGGCCAGCCAGAGAAAACTGGAATCAGCTTCTCCAGTAGTCAGATCCCTATAACTCTCATCGGTTTCATGTACCAGGGACCCACTCTAGATCTCTGTGACCTTTATAAGAACCCCTAATGTTGACTAGTGGGCATAGGAGCACTGGAACAAAGCCACTGTTGGTAGAACATTTACCCAGCCTAAGACAACTCCAAAATACATTCAGGCATGTGCCTGCCTGACAGGATGTAGAGCCAAGAATGCATCACTGTCCTTCCTCCCCAGTCTCTCCAAGCAAGGAGAACTGTGGTACACGTAGAAGAGATAAATGGTGCTGCCTTCTCTGTTGGGAGAGACCCTAGGTCATTTGGTGGGATGACAAGAGGTTTTCAGAGCAACGGTTCCTGCTGGTAACAGCAAATGTCGCCATGTCTTACACTCTTTCCCACTGGATAAAATCTTTGATACTCAGGTAAAAGAGGAGTTAAGGTAAAAATTACTGGTTCTGAGAGATGGGTTTATAATCTCCTTGGTATATAAACAGAAATGATAAGCATAACTTGTGGCCTATGGGCTGCTTGCCTTCTTTTTAAAATATTATAATAAAACTATAAGAGTTTTATTATTTATGACACATTATATATTTTACATATGGTTAAGACAATTCCTCTTCACTCCATGTGGCTCATCCAAATCAAAAGACTGAACACTCATGCTACAGCATGTAATCTGACTCAGAGTTTATTATCAGGCAGCAAAGAGTAGGTTTAAAGGTACACAGGGAGATTGAGGATTTGGGGTATGGTTTTAGCTTTAAAGTGTGGTGACATTGGTGTGCAGTGGTATGGAGAATGATGGGGAGAGGAATTGCAGATGGTCCCTGTAGCTCCTTTCAAAAGGACCTGGGCACATGAGGTGGCTCTACCCAGCCACAAATCACATAATGAGGTTTTATTTTGGCAAAAAGGGAACCAAACCTAGACTGGCTAGGACAGAAAACATAGTAACTGAGCAATTTAGATCTTAGTCTCCACTGAGGAGGTACAGAGTGTATGGGTGTGTGTCGTTTTACTCTGAGACATGTTCTGTGAACTGTACCATTAGGCAATTTCGCTGTTGTGGGAACATCACAGTATATACGTATACAAATAGGCAATAAAATCTTATAGGACCACCTTAGTATAGCCATCCACAGAAGACCAGATTGTAGCACATGACTGCTCACTTAATGAAAGTTTGCTGAGTGACAGTCAACTATGAAATCTGAACTCTTTCCAAACCCCAGTACTTCAAATGGCTCACCTTTGTTCTTCAGTTCAACTTTCTAAGTCTGAATTCAAGTACCTTCTCCAATAAACTTTCCAAACAAGTCCAACTTCACCAAGACCTTTTTTATTAGCTAAACTCATTTCCACTGCTTTTTGAGTATATACTATATCACTTAGCACCGGATTGTTTTCAAATTATTTCAACCATATTAATCATGTTTCTCTCCTTAACTTATTTACTTCAGTGTTCTGAAATCTCAGATTCCAAATTCAGGAAAGCAAGAATCAGTACTTATTTCTCTGTATTCAAATTCAGACTCACCTAACATTTACCAAGTATCTGCTGGGTGGCAAGTGTGCTGGGTAATACTTTATTTCATTTGATCCTTAGAGCATCCTGGAAAATATTGATTTCATGAATGTATAAGCTGAACAATAAAAAACTTGACTGAGGCCTCAGGACTTGAACTCAGATTCCCTGCCTTGAAATCTAATTGTGACAACTGACTACGGCAGTCTATGCCTCGGTACTTCTTGGCACAGCAGACTACATGTATACAGGCTTTGGAATCACATCTGTGATGCAGACATTGGCTCTGTGACCTCAGGCAAGATATTTAACCTCTTAACATCGTCTGTAGCACAGGCAACCATTATATCAGATTGTTACGAGATTAGACGATGGAATTCATTAAAGCACAGGGTACTCAACTCAAAACATTAGGTACTACCACTATCACGATGAGAAAATATGGGGAGGGGCCTTAAAATTCTTCCTTAGTCTCATATTTTCCCACCTATTATTTAGGAACATATCCATTTTTAAAAAATCAAAACAAAACAAAAAAATGTTCAAATGATTGATGAAGGAACTAAGATCTAGAGAGAATGAGTCAGCTGACCAAGGTCAGGGACAGAGCTGGCCCAACACATTCAGCTAATAGCTCCTTACTGGATCCTGCAACCTACTACTACCTTTAAAATTTTCAAAAACATCTTGAAATTCAGGGTACACAAACTCTCATTCAGTACCAACAGAAGGCCTACAATGCTATTATCGTAACTGCCCCTTTTGAGCTTTAGAAATTCACTCTGGCCCCCACCAAAAAAAAAATGGGTGCTAGGCAAGCTATTCCAAATGGAAAATTCAACTCCATCATAGGCGGAAACTCCACATCTCTGCTGTTCCAGCAAATTTCTGGGCCTTGCTGGCTCCCAGAAACCACAATTACAGGCGAGCTCAAGGCAGAGGAGTAATTAAGCCCAATACCATCAGCTCAGCAGTCTCTTGGCCTCTCCCTCCAGGGCTGACTCTCCACCTCTCCCACCTCCCTCACTCAAGCCCCACCTCAACCACGGCACAGTGGAAAGATGCAATGGGAATTTCCATCCTTTCTCTTCTCCAGTCCTATTCCATTTCCAGGAAACTGAACAAGGTGGGGTGAGGGATGAAAAAAAAAAATCCGTCTCATGGATATGACTACTGTCAAGTGCTAGCAAGAGCTGAAAACAGTATTCAGAGAAAGAGAATCACTCCTTGGGACCTCTTCCCCTCGTTCTGTCCCCCTGGTGTCGTTGCAAAAGTGACATCAAGGAGTTTGCCAGGTGAATGCCCCAAATATAAAATAAAAAGAATCCTATGAAACAGGAAACCTCAGTCTCTCCAGTAAGCGTAGTCTTGGTTGGAGAGAGGATGTGGAAGAGCTCACAGCTAGAAGACCAAAGAAATCAAAGATTCTAACTATTATCTCTTAAGACTGTGGAGGGATCCGGGAGAAATTTACCACTCTCACAGCTTCTCCTAATCTTGACTCACTTGAAGGAATGCTATGCCCTACCTTCACTTCTACCATGAAATAGGACACTGATTGATACTATACACTAATAGTCTGTGTAATTCTTTCCTTCTTTCTCCCAATATTACTGCTGATTTCATGTGTAGTGGGTTTGTTTGGGTTAGCTAGAAGACTGCCTCAAGCATTCCATTACAAGAGAAGGCTCTCCCTTAGTTTTTCTAGTTTCTAGTATTCTTAGGGCTGTGCCATTTCCTCCTATTCCCTCAATAATACTGAAGGCCTTCAGTGGGTCTGGGTAACCTGGATCACCTCCAGAGACTCTCAAGAAAAGAGATGGTACAAATGTTAAGAATGGAGAAGCATCCCAAATAGGCAGTGGACCTCAACATCGTAAGAAACTTTTGAAGAGTGATGGCTCAGGGCCAGGGCAAAAAGATGCCAGGACAGTTTTTCTTCAAAATCCAACTTAAAACATATTAATCCTGGAAATTTTTCCTAATTTAGCATCTTATTCATCTCTCCAACTGAGTGTAATACCAATCCTCAGAATTTATTATGTGCTATTGATTAGTTTATTACAATAAAACCAAAGTGAAAAACAGTTAGGATATACCCATTCCAACCATTTTATAAGCACTTCCCTGGAGCTCATTCCTGAAAGGCCTGCTTTGACATTAAAGGTGCTTGTTTTTGTTACAGAAATCTGATAAACCCAGTGATAGCAAGACTCAGAGAACAGGCAAAGATTTATTATGCGTGGGCCAGTGCTTGGATAAATCCACAACGGGGAAGGTCTGGAAAGCCTCCAGCTCAGGATCAGCTACTTTTTTATACCCTTTTCAGGGGCGGGCTCTTGCAAGCCAGCAAGCAGGGAACACAGGAACACAGAGAAATGTCTGCATAGCAAGTCTGCTGAAATAGTTTCTCTTTCTCACAAAGCAAACTTCAGAGCACATACTTTGCCCTTGGTTCTACTGCGCACTATCTCACTGCCTGTCTGGGGAGTAGGCTGTGTTCTGTCCTTGAGCTACACAGCTAGGCACGCAGCTTCACAGTTTAACTGTTACAGATTCAGTTAAGGGGGGGGGGGGGCACTTTCCCAGTCTGTTTTCCCAGGTTGACTGTTTCAGGTCCAATCAGAGGGGCTACGTCCTTGGGAATCTTCCACAACATTTTCTCACTCTTTTTTCTAAATATTCTAAATCAATATACTTCCACCTCTCTGGTTTGCTAAACCAGGCTGTAAATTCATTGGAAGAAAAGGATGTGTCTTCTACTTCTGAAATATCTTTGTACTTTCTACTCTTTTGATGACAGCTAGATAACACAGGTGGGTATTTTTTTGCACTTTTTTTGATAACACACACCTAAGCACACATCCATCATAAAATGTAAGGGTACACACACTAAACTGCTAAATCCGTGTATTTGGCAAACTAGATGTAAAATGGCAAATGGCTCAGGTTACAAATCTAAGAGATCGGAGAGCCAATGAGAAAGTGAAGATATTCATGATGGAAGAACAGCTAAATGGGCAAAAGTCAGTCAGTTTTCAGATAACTGCAGGTCCTTCCAACCTGGAAGCTGATTCTCATTTGAAGACTGAGTAGAACTGGGAAAGGAGGAAAGAAATAGGATAATTCCCACTAAAATCACTGTAAGTACTGGTAAAAATGTATAAAATCTAGTTTCTCTGTTTCTTTCTAGGTTTTAGGGGGAAAAAAAAAGGTTCTGAGGGCAAGAAGAGAATTCCTCTCTGACCCCATGTATCCTTTGCAAAAGGCTCCTCTGGACTGGATTCTGACTTCTGGTAACAAGAGAAGTGAGGAGGTTCTGACTTTCTAGACACTTGGACAAGGCAGTGAGAACACAGAAGTGACTGGTAAAAAGTTTCAGTACTCACTGGCACCTTCCTTCCTAGATCGCATGGAACCTTTAACAATCTGACTGATATGTGATGCCATCCCCATAATCCACTAAGTGTAAATGTGCCAAGGCCTGAGCCAGAGGATGCAAGGCCAAGATCTGCAGCCTAAGCCCTGTGCCACAAGCTAGTGAGAGTGTGGCTCCTGCAGGGCCAGGCTGGCCAAGATTAGCAGCCCTCAAAAATCCTTGGGTCAGACTATCTGCCCTAGAGATCCTGCACACTCTAGCAGCTCAGAATCAGGTGGTAGCAGGGATACCCAGACGTGACTTATTCTGTGGGGAAATAAAATTCTTCACCCGTGTCACCCCTGTTCTCTACATCACAGTATAGCAGGATGCAAGGATGGGGAAAGGAGAAAAAAAAGAGAGATAAAACAAATACAAATATGAGATGAAAACACAAAGTAAAGATGAGGAAGAAATATAGAAGTCACAAAAGAGAGTAAGAAGCAAGGAAGTAAGAATAAAGATTTGTTTGGATAGAGGACTATGTGGAAGATGTGGAGGAAGGAGAAGATGGACAAAAGGGAACACACATTGAAAAGGGGTGAGAAGGGAGTTGCAGAACTATTTAAATATCAAACTATCTCAGGAGTTTCTTGGGAAACTAAGCTGCCAGATTCTCAGACTCTGGCTGTATGGGGGTGTTAAATGGAATTCATTACAGTCCTTGGGTTCAGATTTATAAAAGGGCTGTGAAATCATAAATTAGAGTAGAATGTCTGGCACACAAAAGGATGATGGGGTGGTAGATGGACAGGAGTTAGTGCAGAGAGAAGTGGGTAGTCAGCATGTGGGAGTAAGAGCTAGGCTAGTACAGGGGTTTCTTTGTTTTCTGAGATAGGGTCTTGCTCTATAGTCCAGGCTGGTCCTGAACTCACTATGGCCCAGGTTGCTCTCAAACTTACTTACTTCCTGTCTCAGCCTCCCAAGTGCTAGAATTATAGGCATGAGCTACCACACTCAGTTTATGTGGTGCTAAGGAATCAAACTCAGGGCCTTAGGCTTGCTAGGCAAGCACTCTAACCACTGAGCTATGCCCCCAATACCACAGTCTAAGATTTTGAATTAAGGCGCTTTCCCTGGTAGGATCTCAGTTTCCAATCCAGTCACATAGAATTAAAGCCTCTCTCTTCTCCCTTGATTCAAATACCACCTAAAGTGATCACCTCATCTAAAATTACAATTTCACACTGGTGGTACTTCCTATTTCTCCTTTCCTATAATCTAATATAATAATTTAATTTCATTTCCAAATTAATTTTTTAAAAATGTAAGCTCCAAGACAAAAAATTTTGTCCATTTTGTTTACTGATATAGTTTCAGTGCCTGCAACAGTTCCTGAACATAGCAGATGCTCAAAAAACACCGATTAAATGAGAGAATAAACCCATCTCTCTCAAACATAACCCTACTCAATTCCCTGGGAACCAAACAATCTTGAAAAGTTAGGAGACAGGCAAAACAACCTTAAAGTGCACAGTACAACTGAGAAAAGCCCAAATCTATGTGTAGCCAAACGCACACAGAAATGTACTTAGTAATAAAGTTATCACAGCTCATTAAGGAGAACTGCCTATGCCAACGTTGGTGATACTAAGCCAAAACTCTTAAAAGGGCACTGTTATGGTCTGGAACTGGAAAGTTCCCAAAAACTTCATGTATTTGGATGTTGTGGGCTGGTCAGGAGGGGTGGTTCAGTGACTTGTAGTAGATTAGGGGCATGTGGCACATTACTGGGTATGTGTCCTAGAAGGGGTGTGTCACTGGGATAGGACCTGGTAGTTCTGCCCTTCCTCCCTTGACTTAGCTTCCTGTCTGCCACGCCATGAGCAGCTGTCCTCTGCTAGATCCTTCCTGCCATGTGCTTCCACCATTGTTGGCCCTCCCCGAATGGACTGAGACCTTCTACAACTGTGAGCTAAAATAAATCTTTCCTCCCTTAAATTGTGGGTGGTAGGCATTCTGTCCCATGAACGAAAAAGTAACTAAGACAGGTACCTAGAACAAATACACTTTTATTTCTCCTTGTTTCTAAACTTGAGTCTGAACCATTATTTAGATAAAGAACCCCTAATCAATACATATTTGCCAGCTCATCTAACCTAGCTGGTGGAAAACTTCTGCAAAATGTACCTGAAAATTTTATTATTAAATTATAACTGTCCCTGTCCTTCAACATGCAGTAGTCGGAACTCAAATGGAACTTCTCTTTAATTATACTCTTCCGACAAGAAAGGAAAACCCGTATCTAACTGGAAAAAAGCTCCTAAAACCAGCAATAAGCTAAAAATGTGCCCTCTTGTCACTTCCATGCAATATTAAACTAGGGCATTCTAGCCAGGACAATTAAACAATGATGATGACGACGACAGACATTCCAATTGAAAAGGAAGAAGAAAATTCTTTTTACAAATGACATGATCTTGTACACTGAAGATCTTAAGGAATTCACAAAGCTGGGTCCTATGGCATAGTTCTATAATCCCAGCACTCCAGGAAGCTAAGGCACGAGGATCACAAGTTCAAGCTGAGCCTGGGCAACTCAGTGAGATCCTGTCTCAAAATCAAAAATAAGAACAGGCTGAGGACATGGCTCAATTTAAAGGCCCTGGGCTTGGGGCCCTAGCATCAATGACAGACTGACAGACAGACACAAACATACACACATATACATACATAAAGAATCCTCAAAAACCTAATGTTTTTTATTTATCTGGTTGTAGGGTACAAGATCACTATATAAATGTTTTAATATATTAGCAATGAATAAACAAGTAAAATTAAAAAGAGTACCATTTTTAATAGCAGCAAAAAGGAATACAATGCATAAGTAAATTTAATGAGGTAGATTTAAGATTAAGATGGTAATATTCTATAAATTCAGTAAAATTCCTATTAAAATCCTAGGTGTCTTTTGGTTTTGGCAGAGATTGACACGCTGATCCCAGAAAAAGTCTTGAAAAAAAGAACAAAGTTGAAGGACTCATACTTTCTGGTTCAAAATCTACTACATAAACCCCAGTAACCAAATTCGAATGGGACTGGCATGTAGACAGACATGTAAACAGAGAATCCAGAAATACATACTCACATTCATAGTCAATTGATTTTGAAAAGTGTGCCAAGACTATTCAATGGAGAAAGATTAGTCTTCTCAATAAAATGTACCAGGACAAGAAGATCTCTATAAGCAAAAGAATGAAACTGCTCCTGTCTTATACACAAAAATTAACAAGAAATGGATCAATGGTCTAAACAAGGGTGTTAAAATCATGAAATTCCTACAAGGCAAGACAGAAATTGTAAATCTTTGTACTTTTGAGTTAGGCAACGGGTTTTCCTTTTCTGGTGCGCAAAGGATACTATCAAACTAAAAAGACAACCCACAAAACAAATATCTGATAAATATCTCCAAATCATATATCTGATAAAAGAGCTGCAATCAGAATACATTAAGAAAAAAACCTCTTGTAAATCAACAATATAGGACATAGTTCACATCATACCAAAGGGGAAAAAATGAAAACACTCCTTCTAAAATTAGGAATAAGATAAGAATGACCACTTTCACCATTTGTATTCAATACAGTACTTGAAATTTTAGCCAAAATGATTAAGAGAAATGGATACAAATGGGTAAGAAAGAAGTCAAATTATCCCTACTCATGGATGATTGATCTATGCTTGAAGGATATTAAAGCTTCCACCAAAGACTTTTAGATTTAATAAACAAATTTGACAAAGTAGCAGAATACAAAATCAACATTAAAAAAATCAATAGCTTTTCTACATACCATAATAAATTAGGTGAGAAAATAATCAGGGAAAAAATGCATTCAGGATGGATTAAAAAATGCATAGGAATTAACCTGTGACCTCTACAGGGATTATGTAAACCTGAAGGGATTAAGGCAGAGTGGTCAGTGTATGTGACTGACTTGTGGGCCAGCAAATGGGGAAAGAACACCCACCCTGGGTGTGGGTGGCCCAACCAACAGACTGGCAGCATGACCTAAATAAATAGGAAGGAAGAAGGAAGACTGTTACAGCTTCTTTTTCTGGATGAGCTTTTTCCTTCCCCTTTGTTGCTAGACATTAACTTGTTCTTGTCTTTGCACTGCCTGTCTCCATCGTAGACTTGCTCTAGTCTTCAGACCTTCACTATCACCTTGGGGTACCAATCTGCAGGGGCACAGATGTGTACTAGCTATCCTGCTGGGACTGGGCTCCTCTATCTCACTCCTGTGTAGCCGCTTGTCCTTTCAGCTCCCAGAGGCATAGGCAGCCATTTCAGACTCTGTCTCTGGACCTATAAGCAGCACTAATAAATTCCCTTTTATTTATATGTAATTTATATTAATTCTGTCTAAGAACCCTATCCAACGCTTCTCAAAGGGATAAAAGATCTCTACAATGAAAATACAGAACATTGAAAACACTATAAGATGGAAAGATCTATCATGAACTGCCAGATTATTATTAAAATGGCCATATTACTGAAATCATTAATACATTAGAGTCCCTACTAAAGTTCCAAAGCCATTTAAAAAAATTTCCCCCATTTTATTGATATGTATAAGTTCAAAACATAAAGTTTACATTGATCTTGAGTATTTTGTGCACATACATATCATGGCAAAGTTACTAATCCTTCCCTTCTCTCTTTTCAACCCTCCCCCACCAACCCCCCATGCGCGCTCCTCCAGTTCCCATTATTCCCACATTAAGTTCCATGAATAATTGTGACCTGGGTTCTTCATATCAGAGAAACCATTTGATATTTCACCTTCTGCTTCTGACTCGCTTCACTAACCAATGCCATTTTTTACAGAACTAGAAAAACAACCCTGAAATTCATATGGAAACACAAAAGCCCAAAATAGCCAACGGAGTCCTGAGCAAAAAGAGTAATGCTTGAAGTCATCACCAATATCTGATTTCAAAACATACTATGAGGCTATAGTAACAACAACAGCACAGTACAGACAAAAAATAGAACCCGAGGCCAATGGAATGCAACAGAGGAT
Source organism: Ctenodactylus gundi (assembly GCA_004027205.1). Lineage (NCBI taxonomy): Eukaryota > Metazoa > Chordata > Mammalia > Rodentia > Ctenodactylidae > Ctenodactylus > Ctenodactylus gundi. Next base: position 55,112 of record PVKB01001831.1, on the reverse strand, counting down.
ACAGAAACAATCCCACACAACCACAGCAGTCTGATTCTCAGCAAAGGAGCTAAAAAACAAGTTGGAGAAAAGATGGCCTTTTCAATAAATGGTGCTGAGAAAACTAAATACCCATATGTAGAAAATTGAAACTAGATCCTTATCTCTTGTCCTGTACAAAAATCAATTCAAAATGCATCGAAGACCTGACACTTTTTTTCTAATTTTTTTTTTTTTTGAGACAGGGTCTCACCCTAAAGCCCAGCCTGGTCCTGAAAGCTGGCAGGATAGGAAGGTAAGACTAGGAAGTGGGTCTTCTGATGGCTACTGGGAGATCAAATTGTAGCAAAATGAAACAAGCCACAGGATGAGATGGTAACTACGTGTCAGGTCCTTTATGTTGACTGTCCATTTCCTGGTTCTTCCTCCCTCAAAGGCATTTCATTGGGCAGGTTCAAGGGGACCAAGAAAAAGAGTACAAGGGAGATAAGGACAGGCAGTATAAGGTAGGCTAATGTGGAGATGGGTATGATCAAAATATGCAAAATGTTGTATGTATGAAAATATACTGAAACCCAGTATTTTGTAAAATTAAAATGCATTAATTTAAAAAATTTAAAATGGGCGAATTTTTAAATACACTTTGCTAAACAAACTACTAATTACTATAAACACCAGAAAATTATATCATTAGTCCTCAGGAATACATAAATCAAAATGACAATGATACTATTTTATGCATTAACATATCTAGAAAAAAATCATGTAGTATAAAGTCACAAGAGTCAGTGATGATGTGAAGAAAACAGAGGGAAGAAGCTGAGTGTGAATGTACTCATATGTCATTAACAGGGCTGCCTTTTTGGAAAACAGGCAGTTCTTCACAATGTTAAATACAAATATACCATACAACCTAGCAGTTCCACTCCTGGGTGTATATATATATACCTATGAGGATTAAAAACCTATGTTCACATAACTTATATGTGCACATTCACAGCAGCAGTATTCCTAAAGGCCAAAACATACACAGAACTGAAATGTTTTATCAACTGAATGAATAAACACCTGGTATTGCCCTGCAATGGTGTAGTAACTAGCAATAAAAAGAACAAAGCAATAATACATGCTGCACCACAGATGAAACTTGAAAATGATGCTAAGTAAAAAAAGCTAGTTACAAAGACTTCATGTTGCATGCTCCATGTTATGTGATATATTTAGAATAGGTAAATTCACAGAGACAAAGATCAGTGGCTGCTCGGATCTGGGATGAAAGAGTAGCAAGTAAGCAAAGGAAAGAATACAAGATTTCTTTCCTTCTTTCCCCATCTGCCTGGCTTGCCTGCTTGCTTGCTTGCTTTCTTTCTTTCTCTCTCTCTTTCTTTCCTCCGTTCTTTTGAGGCAAGGTCTCGTTCTGTAGCCCAAGGCTGGTCCTGAACTCACTATGTAGCCCTGTGGTTGCCCGTAGATTCATGGCAACCCTCCTGCTTCAGCCTCCCAAATTACAGGCTGGGATTACAGGCATGTGCCACCATGCCAGAGAGTATGAAGTTTCTATCTAGGGCACTGAAAAAACTCTAAAACTAGGTAGTGGTAATAGCACAACTATGAATATACCAAAAAATGAATATACCACTTGTGAATGAATACACCACTTAATGTACAATTTACACAAGTGGATTTTATAACATGTGAAACATATGTAAATAAAGCTATAACAAAAATATGAACAAAACAGCTCTCCCTGATTCCCCCATAGTTTTGGTTTTAAGTGAAAAGAAAAGGTCTTTCCTCATATTCTCATAAGAGACTTTTGTCTAGACAGTACCCACTGCTCATCTAGCACAAGTAAACAGTTTATCTGTTTAGATATTCAATATTCTGGCCAAAACATTTACGCTGAATCAGGTTAAAACAGAACTTGCACCCTGGACTCCATAATGACTTCAGGACCAGCTGGACTACAGAGCAAGACCTTACCTCAAAAAACAAACAAACAAAAACCCCCAAAAAACCCAAAAACAAACAAACAAAACAAAAAACCCCCCAAAAAACCCCACCACCACAACAAAAAAATCAGAACCAGTATTGTTGTCAAATATGAATGTTAAGAACAAGGATGCCTGGTATGTAGTAAATGCTGCACACAGTGTGTCTTAGCTGTGATCCTCATTTTTACTACCATTTTCATCATTTCTGAGCATTCATTCAACAATATTTATGGAGTACCTAATACACATAAAGAAGTACTGCTGAGCTTCGGGGAGAAAGACAACATAAGACCCAAGTCAGATTCCCCTTCACTGCCTGGTACAGCCCTCATAGGTCTTTAGACAGGCGTGCTGTCCTCAATGGTTCATGATCAGTGATGCGGGAGGTAGGACAAGGAGCTGACAATCATACGCATTCCTTATCCCGTGCTCTGCTTTCCGGGCCTGGACATCCATAACTGACTAGCTGCATGGTCAAGGCTAATCTACACTATAGAAACTCAGTTTATCTGCAAGGGTGGGTTCCATTTCCCTTGTCACCTGTGCCCTGTGCCTGTCCTTAACACCTCCTCCCTTACGTCCTATCTCACACTGTAACAGATTTCTCCATCTGTGGCTTTATTTTAAAATACAAATGTTACCCGCAGGTGTTTCTACTTCCCCATCCTACTGTAAATAGCAGAGCCATGCCCCTGTGCTTGCTTCTTGTGGGCCTGGCAAACTACTCGTGCCTCAGGCCTCTGATCCACCACCAGTAGCCCCATGTGAAACACTCTACCCTTTCCCAGCATGGCTGCCCTCAGACCTCCTTCTGTACACAGCTTTACAAAGCACTCATTCTCTATTACAGAACTTCTTATTCTGGGCAGCAAATCTGTTTGTAGTTTCTCTCATAACACACTTTGAATTCCTTGAACATAACTCTTACTCCTTTAAATCCCCAGGATTTGCACCTCTATTCCACCTACATAACTCACTTGCATAGTTATACTTTGGATCCCGGTACTGCTCAGAATACTTTTACCTTTAAAAACACAGACCTGATGTCCCTTTCCCCACAGGTTTAGTCTCACATCTGCTATTTCTGGTGACCTCAACAGACCCACTCCGATTTTCCTTCCACATACCAACCCTTTCTGGGCTTCTCTTCCTTTTAGCCTGGATTACACAGCTGGTTCCCACAGTCTTGACTCTTCTGCATGCCCAACCCTTCCACTGAAGCTGCTCAACAAACACTATAGCAACATCTACAGGCTCTGCTCCGCCTTCCAGTCAGCTACACTCAGGTAAGAGAAAAAAAAAAATCATACCACTGGGCCACCTTGGGTCTTTGTCAGATCTTCACTGCCTCCAGTCAAGAGTACTACATCACCACAAAAAAGGTGACATCCCCCCTCAACTTTGCCTCTCTCTCATTAGATCACCCTGCCTCTTACACCTCTTCACCCTACATTCACACTCAGCTTCTTCCCTCTGATTCAGACTTAAATTCTACTCACAGCCCTGAAGCCATTATCCCCGACTGTAACTAACTACTTAGCCCACAAATTTACTTGAATTTCTCTTAACCTGGGGAACATATTTCCAGTAAGCCCTGATCCAGTAAGCCCCTCTAGGTATCACCAATCACTCTCATCACCTCCTTCTGATCCAGACTTCTACAAAGAGTAGTCTGCATGTACTGTCTCCACTTTTTTACTTCCCACTGACTCCTCAAGCCAGTGAGATCTGGTTTTTGTCTCCAAAATTCTGATGAGATTGTTTTCAATAAGATTAATAATAGCCATATCCACAATTGAAAAAGTTCTAAGGACCTTCTTTTCCAGATGTTATCTAAGTGGACTTCTCTCTGCATCCAATAGAGATGATTCTTCTCAGTTTCCAGCTTGCTCCTTCTATACTTCCCCTTCCCTAGGAGACAATAACTACTATTGTTTTAACCAACTCTTATGATTCTGCTAACTCTCAAATCTTGTTTTCCCCCTTAATTTCCTTCAAATTTTAGACCCCTTAGGTAACTTCCTGAAAGACACCTTGACCTACAAGACACTCAAATTCAATGCATCGAAAAAATCATCTCCACACAACCCATCTCTGCCCTCCTGCTGTATTTTTTCCCCTCCAACGCAGACAATATGGCAATCAATCTGACCCTTCTTTCTCTCTGGTCTTATAGCCAGTTAACAAATCCTGCTAATTTAATAAAAACATGTATTTCTCATTTTTGTCTCTACTTCAGGAATTCCAGGAGACCGCATGGTATAGTGGTCAAGAATAAAGACTCTAAGATCAAGATGACCTGGACCTTAGTTTCAGTTCCATAACCTACCAGCTATGAGACCTTAGGTAAGGTACTTAACTATGCCTCATTAACCTGGGCTGTAAAACAGGAATGCTTACAGTACCTTCTAGGCTTGTTATAAGGATTAAAGGAGTTATGATTTGCACAATGCTCAGAACTATGCCTGGTTCATAACAAGCATAATATAAATATTAAACAAGTAACCTGGCTGAATTTTCTTTTCCCTGTGCCTCTAACTCACAGTGCACATCCTCATCATTTGCACTGTAGTAATCCATCTCATAGTCCATGAGCTATCTTTGTAGCCTAAAGACCTATTGTCACTTATCATTCTAGGAAATTAAATATACAGTCATGTCTGCTAACAGATATACACGCAGTACAGGCAAGTGCAAGCTCAAGCCTCCTGGATTACAGGAGGAAGAAGCACTGGAGTGGACATTAGGTTCAAATTTATGGACCACTTACTGATGGGACTGCTTCCCAAGGGCAGCCTGATCCTCACTTGCTCAGTCAAAAATACTTACTGAGTTTCCTACCATATGCCAGTAGCTTTGATGTACCGTCCTGTCCTCAACTGAGAACACTTCAAGGAAGGAGACTCTCAGGCAGTAGAGAGACAGAAGCAGGGGAGTGAGGAGCAGTGAGGAGGAGCTGGGTGCACACACAGATCAGTGGTTAAAGTTCTTGCCTAGTGTGCACAAGGCCCTGGGCTCAACTGTACTGCAAGATTAACTTGTATGGTGGCATACAAGGCTTAGGCAGGAAGATCATCATGAACTTGAGCTACAATGGTGAGTTCTGGACCAGCATGGACTTCAAAGTAAGACCCTGTCTCAATAAATAAATAAATAAATAAGAATAAAAAGGGGAAAGAATCAATTTGGAGTGTCTCTCCATAACTAATAAAGGAACAGAGGAAGGACAGTATAAATATGCTTATCACCCAATTACAAAGATAGGCATATCAGGGAGGGGCTTGCTTTAGGATTCCAGAAGACGATGAATCAGGTTCAATGTCAAGGAAACAATCAATGAAAGGTAACTTTTAATATTACTGTTTTGCTGGGGATGAAGACCAGAGTCTTCACACTGAGCTACATTCCCATATTATTTTTTATTTTTTATTTTGAGATAAGGCCTTGAGAAATTTCCCAGGTTGGGCTCAAGCTTGTGATCCTCCTACCTCAGCCTCCCAAAGTGCATCATGAATTTGAGGCCAACTTGGGCTACGATAGTGAGTTTAGGACCAGCATGGACTACAGAGTAAGACCCTGTCTCACCAGGCCTGGCATAGTCTGTTTTCAAAACTATCTTTCTCTCTGACAGCAAGCAAGATTCTTCGCCTCTGCATCAAAGAGTGCTGGTCTAGATTAATTTTTCCTAAATTATCCAATTTTATAAGTCAATGCTCTACCAAAAAAAATTTTTTTTTGCTTAAAGACTTAATACAGTTTACCTTCTGGTAGCCTTAAGAAATTTCCTTATCTATAAAATAAAACTAACTAAAATTATGTGGAGGGTCCCAAAGCATGACAATCAGCAAAAAAAGAAGTTATGACAACATATGCATTAATGGCTATCTGGCACTTCCCACTCACCACTTTTTTGGAATATGACAGGGCTACAAACCAAAAGGATGTTTTCCCTCAAATTGTGTAGGGCACGAGAAGCATAGCTCGTAGACTACTTACAGGAAAAAGAAAAAGCATACATATTAAATGTATTCTGAAAAAACAAATTGCAGAAATGAAGACAACAGTACCCTACCTACAGGGTTCTTATAAATACAGCAAGAACATTTAGTATTTTGAATAAGAGCATGCCAGGTATTCTTGCTTCCACTGTAACTGGCCCAAGGTCAGTGGGATTTAAGACTAGAAGCAAAAGCTACTGAACAAATAGAATTTTAAAAAGAAAGAAAAGAAACCCTATAGATCAACATGTATTGTTTTTGACACACCATAATAAAGTAAATATGAACCATGGAGATGGTGAGGATGTGGAATTTCACTGGACAGCCTAGTTAAAACATTTACACATCAATGATCTCCAAGTATTATTTCTGTCAACTGTATCTTCCCAAGACAACATGGCATATAAAAATACTATGTCTTCCCCTGACAGTCTTGCCTCTATATTCTCAGGACACTTTGTATTACAATCATCACAGCCCTTTACTATACCTGTGAAAATACAATTACCTATTTACATGATGTCTTACTTACTTCTTCATTGCTGTGACTCAATACCTGATATTCACAAATTAAGGGGAGGAAAGGTTTATTTTAGCTCACAGCTTCAGAAGGTTACAGTCCATTCAGGGGTGGCTGGCAGAAATGGAAGTACATGGCAGAGACAGCTTCTCACAACATCATAAACAGGAAGCCAAGGCAAGCTGAAACTAGTCCTCCAAGGAAGGTAGGAAGCAGCTTATATATCCTTCTAGGCCTCACCCCAGTGATCATCCCCTCCTGGATCCAGGTGTGGAATATGTAGTAAGCCCTCACTACACATCTGTAATCCAACTTACATGCCTAAAATCCAATTTACATGCCTGTAACCCACCCCTCCAGACTAGACTAGGCCCCAATCTTCCAACAGTACATGGTTCCACAGACAATCTAAAACATTCAAATACACGAGACTTTTGGGGACATTCCAGACCCAATCCACAATAAATGTCTTCCATTAGTCAGGAGACAGTGCCTGATACAGTGGATGCTCAATATTCACTGAATGAATAAATGAATGGATAGAAAGGCTTAAGCCTCCTTTCTTTTTTTTTATTTTCAAAGAATTTCTAGTAAGAATCCAGTACCTGCTCCACAGGTCTAACAAAAATTTCTAAAACCCTAGCACCAGGGAGGCCAAGGCAGGAATGCTGTAAGTTCAAAGCCAGTCTACTCAGTGAGTTTCAGACCAGCATGAACTACAGAGCAAGGACCTGTCTCAAAGAAAAGAAAAAAGAAAGTTCTAAAATCCTGACTTTCTCCTAAACTCATAAAACTTTCACTGGTAATTAAGATGTAAAAACTGTCCTTATTTGGGGGCTGGAGGAATGGCTCAGAGGTTAAAGCATTTGCCTATCAAGTGCTAAGTACCTGAGTTTGATTCCCCAGCACCACATAAAGCTGGGTGTGGTGGCTCTCTTGGGAGGCTGAGACAGGAGGATTGCTGTTAAGTCCAACCCAGCCTGAGCTCCATAGTGAGACAGTGAGTTCAGGTGAGATCAGCCTGGGCTACAGAGTGAGACTATGTCTCAAAAAACAAAAACAAAATGAAACAAAAAAAACCTGTCCTTATTTGGAAATAACATCATTTAGATTCACATAAACTTATTCTAGAGTTTAAAAAAATTCTGAAACTAATTAGTTCAGCAAAGTTTCAGCATACTAGTTCAATATTTTAAAAAATCAACTAAAAAACTGATTGACTGACTGATTTGGGGGCACAGGTGATGACTCCAGGATCTCACACATTATTCAAGTGCTCTACCAGTGAGCTACAAGCCCAACCAATCCTTTCAAAAATTTTTGAAACAACGTATAACTAAGTTGCTCAGGCTGACCCTGAACTTGTAATTGTCTTGTCTCAGACTTCTGAGCAGCTGGAATTACAGATATGTACTGCCACACTTGGCCCAGAGTGCTTTTTTGTAGAAACTAACAAGCTGATTCTAAAATCTATATGGACGAAAAGAATGTAGAATAATCAAAACAATTCTGAAAACAGAAGAACAACGTTGGAAAATATACATCATCTAACTTCAAGATTTGTATTGTAAAGCCACAGTAACCAAAAAAGTGCTACTAACATTGATCAGCAGAACAGAGTAGAGTCCATACATACATAATCAAGATTTTAAAGAAAGGTGTTAATGTAAATCAATCAGGAAATATTCTTTTTAACAAAACTGGACATCATATGCAAAAGGACCCTCAACACCTCAATCTTTATCTCATATACTATACTAAAAGTAAAAAGAAGTATGTTACAGTTTGGATCTGAAATGTTTCCCAAAAGCCTGATGTATTTGTATGTAATGGGGCACCTAAGGAACCTTCTGCTCTCAAGAGGTGGGGCCTGATTGGAAGGGGTAGAACACTGGGGTATGACCAAAAAGGGTCAGATTACTGGGACAGGACCTGGAAGAGTAGCATCACCCTTCCTTCCTCATTTGGCTGTTTGCCATACCAGGGAGAGCTTTCTTGTGACTACACCTCTGCTACGTGTTTCCACCACTGCCAGTCACACATGAATGGACCAGGTGAGACTTTCTAAAACTGTGAACTAAAATAAAACCTTTCCTCTCTTAAAGCTGCGGATGTTGGTTATTCTGTCCCAGCAGCAAATAAGTAATTAAGATACAAATCAGTATCAGAAGTGGGACTGTTGCATCACTTTATACGACAATATAATTTAGAAGCCATTAAAAGTGTTTTGTGGGAGGAGTTTGAAACGTTTTATACATACTCAGTAGAGACAACGCAGAATGTTAGCTGAGCTTGATGAGAGTAGGAGCACAGAGGACCAGAAAGCTGACAGAAATTTAGGATCGTAAAAGCCAATCTCAAAGTTTCAGATGGAAAGGACTTTATTGACAGAAATTTAGGATTGTAAAAGCCAATCTCAAAGTTTCAGATGGAAAGGACTTTATTGACAACTGGTCTAAAAACCATGCATACTACACCCTAGCAAAAAGTGTGCTGACATAATGCTCTTGCCCTGGGACTTTGTCTAAAGCTGTGATTAAGGGTGAGGGACCAGAGAAAATTTCAAAGCAGTACAACGTTTACACTGTCACATGGATATTGCTTCTGGCTTTTAGCCAACTCTATGGTAACAAGCAGAAAAAATTATGTATGTGAAAAGTTTGCAGTTTTGCAAGACTGGTAGGGGCTACAAAGACAGAGCAAAAGAATATAAAGTTGTTAAAGAGATTAACACTAAAAAGAAGCCAAGTACTCATAATCAGGAATATTTAAAAAAAAGATGCCTTGAGGTCATCTCAAAAGATCAACAAAAACCCACCCAGTACCCCAGGGCATCCTGTAGTACACAAAGAGAAAAATATTTGCTGGAGTCCAGCCATCTAAGAAGTCAGAGTCCTCAGAAGCAACTGTCCAAGGGAGCCAGATGACTGTTCAAGCCAATGGAGACCTGGTGACATCCATGTGGTGCTGATTTCACAGGCATATAGAATGAAAGGGTTATGAGATCATGTGAGATCATGGAGGCTTTCACCCAGAGCCAGACAGTATGCCTCTATGAGGGCAACACATAAAATGGTAAAGAAAAAGCCAAAGGTACAGTGGAGACCCTAGAAATTTGAAAATACCAAAAACATGAATCATCTACTAAGGAAGGTGACAGGCTATGAGTAAAGCCAGCCCAAACAAAAAGCCACGGAGATTACAGCCACAGAGAACACTGTAGAGGAGAGGCCACTCAAGCCCTTTGGAATTCACACTCCACCACAAATTGCATGGGATGCTGGACATAGAACTATACAATTTAATAAAACTGCAGAAGTTGGTTATTGTTCTACTGGGTTTTGTTCCTGCTTTGGTCTGACTACTTTCTATCCTATTACTCTCTCTTGGAATGGGAATGTTTACCTTGTGTCAACGTATGTTGGTAGTATTATGTTTTCTTTGATTTGCATAGGGTCTCACAGCTAAGAGTTTGCCTTGAGTTCTGGAGCAGTTCAGGAGCAGGCCAGTAAGGGACTCGGCTGTCTCAGCCACTGCCTCTCATGGCAGAAGAGTACTGGGAACCTGGGCCTGGCAGGCGCCAGGCAGGGCAGCTTCGGAGGAGGCTGCTAGGTCTCCCAGCCATCTTTGTCCCCCGGCTGGTCGCAGCAGAGACCTATGTTGGATCCTGGGCTTGGCAGTAGGTCTCCTTGCCGTCTTCCCTGCTGTCCCTCACAGCAGAGGCCAGCGCCGAAACTGGGCTTTGCTAGCACCAGCAGAGCCTTTCAGGAATAGACCGGTGGGACTCCCCGCCACCTTCCCTGTCACCCCTTGCAGCAGAGGCCCGCACAGAGACTGGGCCTTGCCTGCACTGGGTAGAGCCATTTTGACTACACCCAAGGAGGGAGGGGGGCTGCCATCTCCACAGCTCCTCTCAGTAGTGGTCAGTTTAGAGGCTGTGATCTCCCAGATTCGAGCAGAACCTTCCTGGGGAGAGTCCATAGGGGAAATCCAGGGACAGATAACCAGAGACAACCAAAGACAACAGAACCATGAGGAAACGTGGAAATAAATCTCCTTCAAAAATTCTCGACATACCAGAAGAGCATACTAGAAATCCTGAAAATGCTGAATTTAAAGATGAAAATAGCAAAAATGATGGTAACTTCTGGGACCAGAAATACATCGAATTAAAGCAGAATTGAAACAGGAATTAATGCAGGAAATGAAGCAGGAAATAAAAATCATAGAGCAAGAGCTACACCAAGATGTAGCTAAGCTAAAAGCAAGCTTTGAGAAGTAGAGGTGATCAAAGAAGAAATGAACCAGAAGATAATAAAGGCAATACAAGAAATGAGAGAACACCAGAACAGAGACATAAAAGATAAATGCAGATATCCAGGAGTGAAAAATACACAGGTCACAATAAGCAATGATATCGAACAATTTCGAAAGAGATTATCAGACTTAGAAGACAAAACGAGAGAGTGGGAACAAAAAGACCATAAAGAACACAAAGTAAAAAAAGAAGGGAATCATTACAATGACTGATAGATGATTCAAGGAGAAACAACCTGAGAATTATGGGAGTCCAAGAGAAGACCGAGGACAAAACAAAAGGCTTAAACGTCATATTCAAGGAAATTATGGAAGAAAATTTCCCAAATCTAAGAAGAGAAATGAACATTGAACTACTGCAGGCATATAGAACACCAAACAACATGGATCAGAAGAGAGCTTCATCACAACACATCATAATTAAAGTACTAGAAACCCAACACAAAGAGAGAATACTAAAAGCGGTAAGAGACAAGCAGAAGGAAACCTACAAAGGCAAGCCCATCGGATAACTGCAGACTTCTCAACCCAAACTCTTAAAAGCCAGGAGATGAATATCATTCAAACACTAAAAGAACACAAATTCCAACCAAGACTACTTTATCCAGCAAAACTATCTTTTAAACTAGAAGGAGAAATTAAAATTGTCCATGATATAGAAAGCTTAAAGAAACTTGCACCCACTAAGCCATCACTCCGGAGAATTTTCAAAGGAAACTTGGATAGTGAAAGAGAGGCCAACGACACAAGTGACCCCAGAGGAAAAAAACACAAAAGCTAGAGGAGAATGAGCTGAGAAAAAGGAAAAACCAGTAAACAATGTGGAAAAACTACAATGATGGCAGAACATACAAAACATACCTCAATAATTACCCTAAACGTGAATGGCCTCAACTCAGCTATCAAAAGACACAGACTAGCTGACTGGATGAAAAAACAGAAACCCACAATTTGCTGCCTGCAAGAGACACACTTCACCCACAAGGAAACTCATAGACTGAAAGTAAAAGGTTGGAATTCAATATTTCGTGCAACAGGTCCCAGAAAACAAGCAGGGGTAGCTATAGTGATCTCAAACTCATCAGATTTCAAAAGAAAACAGGTGAAGAGAGACAAAGATGGCCACTACATACTGGTTAAAGGAACACTAGAATAAGAAGAAATCACAATTATCAATATATATGGCCCCAACTCTAGAGCACCCAATTATGCAAACCAAAAATTACTAGATCTGAAAAGATACATAGGCCTTGATACAATTATAGTAGGGGACTTTAATACCCCACTATCACAAATAGATCAACGAGGCAAAAAAATCCACAAAGATATACAACTGCTGAAAGATACTATAGAAAACTTGGACAAACATGTTTACAGAGTTTTCCACTCAACATCAACTGACTACAAGTTCTCAGCAGCACACGGGACATTTTCTAAAACAGACCACGTCCTAGGACATAAGTCATCCTTAAACAAGTACAAAGGAATAGAAATAATTCCCTGCATACTCTCAGACCACAACGGAATAAGACTGGAACTTCACAGCAGCAGAAATAGAAGAAAATACACAAATATATGGAGGCCTAACAACTTACTACTGACCAAACAATGGATTACGGAAGAAATCAAAAACTTCACAGAGTTAAATGATGATGAATGTACATCATATCAAAATCTGTGGGGCACAATGAAAGCAGTCCTTAGAGGAAAATTCATAGCTATAAATGCACACATCAAAAGAACAGAACTGTCACAAATAAATTCCCTAATGAAGCACCCTAAGGACCTAGAGAAACAAGAACAACTTAACCCAAATGGCAGTAGAAGAGAAAAAATTATAAAGATCAGATCTGAAATAAATGAGATTGAAATTAAAAAGACAATAAAAAAGATTAATGAGTCAAAGAGCTGGCTCTTTGAATCAACAAAAATCAATAAACCTCTGGCTAACCTCATCAAGAAAAGGAAAGAAGAGGCACAGATTAGCACACTTAGAATGAAAAGGGAGAAATTACAACAGAACCAGCAGAAATTCAGAATATTATAAGAAATTACTTTGAACACCTATATTCTAACAAATTTGAGAACTGGGAAGAAATGGACGACTTCCTAGATACATATAAAATACCAAAATTAAATGAAGAAGATATAAAAATCTTGAACAACCCCATCACGCACAGAGAAACTGAAGCAGTAATAAAATCTCTACCTACAAATAAAAGTCCAGGCCCAGATGGATTCACAGAAGAATTTTTCCAGTACTTTAGGGAAGAACTCCAATCCTCCTCAAACTATTTCATAAAATAGAAAGTGAAGGAATACTACCAAACTTATTTCTTGAGGCTAGCATCACACTAGTCCCAAAACCAGACAAAGACTTAACCAGGAAGGAAAATTATAGACCAATCTACTTAATGAATACAGATGCAAAAATCCTCAACAAGATTCTGACAAACAGAATCCAACAAGTAATCAGAAAGATCATACACCATGATCAAGTGGGCTTCATCCCTGAGATGCAAGGTTGGTTCAACATACGTAAATCGATCAATGTAATACACCATATCAACAAAAGTGAAAACAAAAACCAGATGATCATCTCTACTGATGGAGAAAATGCCTTCGACAAAGTCCAGCACCCTTTCATGATAAAAACACTGAGAAAAATAGGTATAGAAGGGCCCTACCTAAAACTCATAGAAGCCATATATGCTAAACCTACTGCAAATACCATAGTAAATGGAGAAAAATTGAAATCACTCCCTCTCAAATCAGGAACAAGACAAGGCTGCCCACTTTATTTAACATAGTCTTGAAACACTTGCCATAGCAATCAGACAAGAAAATGAAATAAAGGGAATCTGCATTGGAAAGGAGGAGGTCAAACTTTCCTTATTTGCAGATGATATGATTATCTACATGGAAGACCCCAAAAACTCCACTACGAAATTCCTCAAAATAATAAAAAAATTTAGCCAAGTCACAGGCTACAAAATTAACACTAAAAAAACAACAGCTTTTCTCTACACTAATAATGAACTTATTGAGCAAGAACTCAGAAAAACAATTCCATTCTCAATAGCTCAGCAAAAAATTAAATACCTAGGAGTATACCTAACCAAGGAAGTGAAGGACTTATACAAAGAAAACTACATTATATTGAACAAAGAAGTTTTAGGAGACATTAGAAAATGGAAAGGCATCCCTTGCTCTTGGACAGGCAAAATAAGTACAATCAAAATGACTATACTACCTAAACTGATATACAGATTCAACGCAATTCCTATCAAAATACCTGTAAGTTTCTTCAAAGAACTTTAAACAACAATTCTTAAATTCATATGGAACCAAAAGAGACCAAGAACAGCCAAAGTAATCCCAAGCAACAAGTCCAAGGCAGGAGGCATTACAGTTCCAGACATCAGGCTGTACTATAAAGCAGTAGTTGTAAAAACAATTTGGTACTGGCACAAGAATAGACAGATAGACCAGTGGGACAGAACTGAATATGCAGAAACAAACCCAAACACCTTCGATTACTTAATCTTCGACAAAGGGGTCAAATGAATACAATAGAAAAACGACAGCCTGTTCAACAAATGGTGCTGGGAAAATTGGACATCCACATGCAGAAGAATGAATCTAGTCACACACCTATCACCATGCACCAAAATCAAACCAGTGGATCAAAGACCTAGACATTAAAAGTGAACCACTGAACCTCCTAGAAGACAAATTAGGTAAATATCTAAAAGACATAGGGGTAGACAAAGACTTCCTTGAAAAGACACCAAGAGCAAAAGAAATTATTCCCATGATTAACAAATGGGATCTTGTCAAATTAAAAAGCTTCTGCACAGGGCTTCCGGTCAAGATGGTGACTGAGTAACAGCACTGCACAATATCTCCTCATCAACTCACTTAAAAAGTCAAGAAGAAAGTTAGAAAAAGAGTGGTTGGTGTAGCTAGGAAAGAGAGGAGCATCCCCCCAAACTGAAAGAGGACCAGTGGGAGGCCAGAAACTCCAAAGGATCATCGAAACCAGAAGGGGCGGAAAAGAATCCCCGTGGTGAAGGAAACGGCTGCAGCCCAGCCGGCTCCAAAAGGCAGGCAGCTGCGGATGGAGGAAAGCACGCAGGGACCTGAACATCAGATGGAGGGGAGCTGGAAGAGAACGGAGCTGGGAGAGAACGGAGCGCACAAAAGGAGAGGAGGCTGCGGGCGGGTCTGAAATCCTGAAGTAACTTCGGATGAGGAGGAAAACAGCTGACTCAGCGAGGCCCCAAGCTGCCGGCATCCACAGATCACAAACAAGGTCCGGAGGCCAGAACCTCAGCCCGAGGTAAGCATGGACCCGGATAAGTGGAAATTACTGGCAGCGGGCGGCCCCAGCCTCGGAAGCACCAACCCGCGGGTGTGTGTACTACAAACACAGCAAGGGCTCCCCGCTTGAAAAGGCCCCAGGATCCCAGATCAGAAATGGGGCTCAACAGCCGTCGCAGGCAGTGACGTCAGCAGGAGCCATTTTCTTCCCTGTGCACCAGAGACAGTCAGACGTAGAAGAACCATGGGGAAACGTGGTAAGAAATCTTATACAAAAAGATCTGACTCCCCAGGGGATGATACAAGGGGTGCCGAAATTGCAGAACTCAAAAAACAGATGGGCACGAGTGATGGTGACTTCTGGGCCCAGATAGCCAGTGAAATAAAGTAGGAATTAAAGCAGGAATTATTAAAGCAGGAAGCAAAGCAGGAAATAAAACAGAGCAACAGCTACAAGAACACTTAGCTAAGCAAAATGCAAGCCTTGAAAAGAAATTAGAGGAGACCAAAGAAAAAATGGGGAAGCGTGGGGTTACAAATCCCCTACAAAAAGACCTGAAATCCCAGGAGATGATATCAGGGTAAATAAAGATGAATATGGCAAAATGATGGCAATTTCTGGGCCCAGAAATTCAATGAATTAAAGCAGGAATTAAAGCAGGAAATAAAAGAGACAGCACAAGAGCTACACCAATACATAGATAAGCTAAAAGCAAGCCTTGAAAAGCAGCTAGAGGAGACCAGAGAAGAAATATACCAGAAGATAATGAAGACAAAAGAAGAAAATAGAGAAGAACACAGCAGAGATACAGAAAAATTAAATGCAGATATTCAGGAAATGAAAAACACGCAGGTAATAATAAGCAACTACTTTAAACAACTTCAGATTAGAATGTCAGACCTAGAAAATACAGTGACTACGCTGCAACATACAGGCCATGAAGAACACAAAGCAAATAAAGAAAGCGAATCATTGCAACGGCTGATAGACAATTCAAGGAGAAACCACCTCAGAATTATGGGAATCCAGGAGAAGACTGAGGACAAACCAAAAGGCTTAAAGGACATGTTTAATGAAATAATGGAAGAAAATTTCCCAAATCTAAGAAAAGAAATGAACATGGAACTATTGCAGGCATATAGAACACTAAACAACTTTGATCAGAAGAGATCTTCATCACAACACATCATAATTAAAATTCTAGACACGCAACACAAAGAGAAAATACTAAAAGCGCTAAGAGAAAAACAGAAGGTGACCTACAAAGATAAGCCCATCAGGATATCGGCAGATTTTTCAATCCAAACTCTAAAAGCTAGGAGACCTTGGGGCAGTGTCATCCAAGCACTAAAAGAACATAAGTGGCAACCAAGACTGATATATCCAGCAAAATTATCTTTTAATTTTAAGGGAGAACTTAAAACTTTCCATGACAGAGACAGCCTAAAGGAATTTGCAGCCACTGAAGCAATATTGCAGAAAATACTTAAAGGAAACCTGGAAAGTGAAAGGGAGACCAGCGACCCCAATGACCCCAGAGAAGAAGCGACAACAGGTAGAGGAGAATGAGCTGAGAAAAAAGTATGTTGCTAATTAGTGAAATATGAGTAAATAAGATATGAAAGTTAAGAAGGAATTCTGAAATAACTAAATTTGCCTTCATGTCTGTCACTTTAAGTATATTTACGTGGTATAGATTTGACTTCATTTAATGTAGCAATGTGATATAGTTTTAACTTTGTACTGTTGTAGCAATTTGCTTATCAGGTCACGAATGAAAGTTTATCCTAAGGAAACTGACTGATGTAAAGATAACCTTGTGAACGTACAAATATGTACCTTCCAGTATTCAGCTAAGGTAATTGAATTTTAGGTATCTATTTATTTTTTCTCTTTCCCAAATTAACTAGTCTTTTGAACTACATGCTTATGGTTATTTTCTAATGGGAACTGGTGGGTAAGGCCAGGTGTAACAATAACAACAAAGATATAGGAAAATATGGAAAAAAACCTTTTGGTGAATATCCCAATAAAGGGATTGGTTGGATTCAGAGAAGAGATATCAAGATCTAACTACTGTGAACCCATTAGAGGAACAGGAAGCTGAGGTAGAGTGGTGACTTAACTGAAATGACTTAGGTGCGAAAGATTAATATGTTAAACACAGTATGGTTTCTCGGACTTGGAAAACTCAAAACACAGACATTCTCTGGAACCATACAAAGTGAGAGCCGGAGCCAAGGGAAGAGACGGGGGGGGGGGGGGGGGGGGGGGGGGGGGGGGGGGGGGGGGGTAGAAAATGAGAAGGGATTGTAAAGTTGATGTGATATGTAGATGTACGAAACATCCAATTCATTGTAAATACTATGTATTACATCTGTATATTAATAAAAATAGTGGGGAAAAAATAAAAAGCTTCTGCACAGCAAAGGAAACTATCAACATTGTAAAAAGAGAACCAACAGACTGGGAAAAAATATTCCCCACCAACATCTCAGATAGGAAGCTCATAACTAGAATATACAG
Source organism: Ctenodactylus gundi (assembly GCA_004027205.1). Lineage (NCBI taxonomy): Eukaryota > Metazoa > Chordata > Mammalia > Rodentia > Ctenodactylidae > Ctenodactylus > Ctenodactylus gundi. The sequence continues at coordinate 37,454 of PVKB01001831.1, read as the reverse complement.
GGAGCTGAAGAAAAGTAAGTCTACCAAAATAAAGGATCCTATTAAAAAGTGGAAAATGAAGTGAAGAGGCAGTTCACTCACAAAGAAGTGTAAGTAGCCAATAGATACATGAAAAGATGTTCAACATCTCTAGCTATAAAGAGAGACGCAAATCAAAACAACGCTAAGATACCATCTCACTCCAGAGAGAATGGCCCATATCAACAAGTCAAATAGCAATCAGTGCTGGCCAGGATGTGAGGAGAAAGGAAACTTCCTGCAGTGCTGGTGGGAATATAAATTTGTACGACCACTTTGGAAAGCAGTATGGAGATCTCTCAAAAGACTGGAAATAAATATCCCCTTCGATCCAGTGACACCCCTCCTGGGAATATTTCCAAAAGAGACCAAAACAACACACAACAGAGATACATGTATACCCATGTTCATAGCAGCACAACTAACAATAGCTTAAAAATGGAAGTCACCAAAATACCCATCAACAGAAGAGTGGATACACAAACTGTGGTTATTTATACACAATGGAATATTACGCATCAATAAAGTCCAACAATGTGGAGGCTTTTACAGGCAAATGGAAGAAGCTTGAGAACATCATGCTCAGTGAAGTGAGTCAAAAGCAGAAGGTGAAACATCGAATGGTCTCTCTGATAAGAGAGACCCAGATCACAACTATCTCATGAAACTTAAAACAGAAAAACAAAGTGGGGGGGTTGGGTGGGGAGGGAGGTAGGGGTGTGTAGAGGGAGGGACTAAAGTAGAGTGGGAAAGTACTTGTCACCTTGACAAGTACGTAGGTGCACAAAATGCACCTACATTGTAAACCTTAAATTTTGCACTTATACATATCAATAAAATGGGTTAAAAAAAAAAAGAGTTTGCCTTGAGTGCGGAGGGAAGATGGCGTTGGCTACTTGTATTATTCAGAAGCTGTGCAACTGGGCTTCTGGGCAAGGCCTGCAGATGAAGCTGCAGCTATGATACCAGAAGGTCGCCAAATGGGTGCAGCCTCCTCCCACACTCCCTGTGGGCCCCAGTCAAAAGCTTTCTGACAATTACTACTGCACTCGTGATGGCCGCTTGGAGGCTATGCCACTCTCAACTGTCTCGACTTCACAATAGGTGCTGGGATTCGGCAAGACCATAGAGCTCTGCCACTGAGAAGAAGTCCGTGACACCTGGGCTTTTCTTGAAGAAGTGGGAGCTGTCCCAGGACCAGCTGTACCTGTGATACTACTGGCCATCCCCAGGGCCACTTTACTGCTTCTTCTCCTTGGATTTCCTTTGGAGAAAACATGACCTAATTTATGACAAGTACATGGAATTCTATATAAAAACAAAAGTTTCACTTGAGTCTCAGAGGAGATAAGGGACTTGAGACTTGAAGCAGTTCTGGAACTGTTAAGACCTTAGCAACATTTAAAGAAGGACTAATGGCATTTTGCTTGAGGAGGTGAACATGAGTCTTTTGTGAGCTAGCTGTGGAATGTTACGGTTTGGATCTAAAATCCCTCATGTATCCGGACATAGTGGGATACCTAAGGACCATGAGCTGTCAAGAGGTGGGGCTTAGTCAAAAGAGGAGAAACACTGGGGCTTGAACTAGAAGGGGCCGATGGTTAGAATAGGACCTGGAAGGGTAGCTATGCCATCTCTCCCTCGCTTGTTTTTTTGTCTGCCATGCCATAAAAAGCTTCTTTCTACTATACTTTTGCCATGTGCCTCCACTGTTGCTAGCCACTCATAGACTGTATGAGACATTCTAAAACTGTGGGCTAAAAATAAACTTTTCCTCTCTTAAGTTGTAGATGTAAGTTATTCTGTCCCAGAAATGAGTAAGTAAGACAAAGTCACAGTCAAGAGCTTGCACCATGAAATGATGTGTTTTAGAAAGTATAGGTGAAAATCTTGGTGACTTTGTACTTGGTAAAGATTTACTAAATACTATTTTAGTTTGGATCTGGAATGTCCCCCGAAGGCCTTATGTATTTGGATACAGTGGGGTATCTATGGAACCATGTGCTGTTGGGAGATGGTGCCTGGTTGGAAGGAAACACATAAATAAGTATTAGAACTAATAAGCTCAGCCAGATTGCAGGATGCAATATAAACACCAAATACATTCTATATTTAACTATGAAAAATCCAAAATCTTAAGGAAAACAATTCCTCTTTCTTAAAAAGTACCTAAGAATATTGATAAAAGATGAGCAAGAATTTAGACTTGTACATTGAAAACTAAAAATCACTGAAAGAAAGTAGAGACCTAAATAAGTGGGAAGACATCCATATTTACAGATTAGAATGTTTAATACTATTAAAAAGGTAATACTCCACAGTTGATCCACAGATTTAACGCAATCCCTATCAAAATCCCTGCTACTGTCTTGCCTGGTCCTAAAATTCACTGGGAAATTCAAGTGAGGAGCCAAGATAATCCTCGGTGATGGGGAACCTCTAAAGGTTGGAATGTCCCAATTTCAAAAGTTACTACTAAATCTACAATGTGGTACGGGAACAAAAACAGACATAAATCAATAGAATGAAATTGAACCTACAAATAAGTTTACATTTATGGTCTCAATGACTTTCAATAAGGGTGTTAAGAAAATTCAGTGGAGAAAGAATAGTCTTTTCAACAACAGTGCTGAAACAATCAGATATCCATATGTGAAAGTATCAAGGTGGAGTCCACCTCACACTACACACAAAACCTAACACAAAAATGGACCAGACTATAAGAGCCAAAACTATAAAGCTTTTAGAAAAAAAAGTGGGTCTTGTGTTAGGCAATGGTTTCTTAGACCTCACACCAAAAGTATAGCAAAAAAAAAAAATAAATAAATAAATGAAAAGAAGAAGAAGAAGAAGAAGAAGAAATTGACATCATTAAAATTAAAAACTCTTATGTGGGCTGAGGGTATGGTAAAGTACAAAGTACTTGCCTACCATGCTCAAGTCCCTAGGCTGTATTCCCCCCTACCACAAAGAAAAAAAATTTATGCATCAAAATACACCATCAAAAAGCAAAAAGACAATCCATAAGATAATTTATTTATCAATTTTATATTTGACAAGGGCACAGTATTCACAATCTATAAGGAATCTTAACACTCAAAAGTAAAAGGGGCTGGAGGAATAGCACAGCTGTTAATAAGGCCTTGGGTTCGATTCCCCAGCACCACATAAGCCAGGTGCGGTGGCACCTCCCTGTAATCCCAGTACTCAGGAGGCCAAGGCAGGAGGCTTCCCATGTGTTTGAGGCTAGCCTGGGCAACACAGTGAGTTCAGAAACAGTGTGGAGTACAGAATGAGACCCTGTTTCAAAAAACAGAAACAACAACAACAAAACCCGTCAACAGTAAAAGGAAAAATAACCCAGATAAAAAAGACATTTCTCTAAAGATATGTGAATGGTGAGCTTGGCAAGTTGGTACACACCTGTAATTTTATCTCAGCACTCTGGAGGCTGAGGCAGGAGGATTGTGAGTTCATGGTCAGCCTAAAGTACATAGAATACCTTGTTTAAAAAAAAAATACACAAGTGGCCCACAGGCAAATGAAAAAGATGTTCAACATCACTAGTCACTATGGAAATATGTATCAAAACTAAAAAGATATATCAACAGACATCCACTAGGATGTCTGATGATAAAAATGGCAGATAATAAGTATTGCAGAGGGTGTGGAGAAACCGAAACCTTCACAGATTGCTGGAAGGAATGTATACTGGAGCAACTACTTTGGAAAACCTTTTGTTTGTTGCTCAAAATGCTAAACACACAACTACCATATGATACAACAATTCCCCTCTAAGATATACATACCCAAGAAAATAAAAACATGTCCACATAAAACTTGTACAAAGATGTTCATAGCAGTATTCTAAATAGCCCAAAAATAGAAAACCCCCAAATGCCTATCAATGATGAATGGATAAACAAAAAATTGGCCTATCTACACAACAGAATATTAACTGATAATAAAAAGGAGTAAGTATGCTAACATAATGAGCCTTCAAAATACACTAAGTGAAAGAAGCTAGACACAAAAAGTCACATATTGTACAATTCCACTTGTATGAAATGCCCAAATGAGCAAATCTAGAGATAAAAGGCCTATCAGTGGTTGCCTGGGCCTATGAAGAGGGGATTAGTGACTGTTAATAGCTCAAGGTTCTTTGGGAGCGTGGAAAATGTCTAGAATTAGATCATGAAGATGACTGCACAGCTTTAAGATCTATTTTATAGCATATGAATTATATCCCAATAAAGCTATTTGAAGAAAAACTATGTGAAAACAAACTATAAAACTGCAAAGTACTGCACAAGCAAAAACTAAATGGCTCTGGGCTGTGAAGTCACAAGGTTAGACAAAGTAGCAATTAAATCACTCAATTTACTAATTCTAAAAACACTTGTTTGCAGGTATAGGAAGGAGATGCCCAGCCTGCTATTTAATTTGATCATTCTAAACGTACCCAAAAGTCAAAAGACAGTACCCTAGATAGTAAAGACAATATACTCTCCACGGTATAATAAATTTGTGTCTGTGCCACAGTCAAAACAAGACAGTTTCAATTCCATTGTGAAGCCCATCATCTCTTGCCTGGATAATTCCAACAGCTTAGCAGCTCTTGCTTCTCTTGGATTCCTAGTCTATTCCTTATACCAGATAAAACCATGAAAAGTGTGTCAGATATGCCATTCTTCTGGGATCTTGTGATTGTTTCTTTCGTATTTTCTGAACACATACCCTAAGTACACACTTATGAAATCCCTACAACCTCTACCACAATACCGTCCCATCAACTTGGTATCAATTAACTGTCAAATAAGACCTGAAAATAAAATCAGACAAGGAGAAATTCTTTTTATCTACCAAACTAACAAAGTAGTCAGTAAGCACTTGGGTGCAGTTGAGCATCTTTAACCATTCAGTAAAGAATTATGCTGCTTACAGGTGCCCAAAGGCAGGGATCACTTATTTACATTATCTTCCCCAAGGCACGCAAAAGAGCAAGGAGCATATAACACAAGGTAGGAGAATATACTGAGAGAGACCACGGTTGCTGAAATAAAGTGGTGTATACGTCTGGTCCTGAGTCCTAAGGGGCCTCAGTTTCCAGGACTCCCACTGTCAGCTACTTTCTCATCCTTCCCTCCTGTGTACCCCACCCTCATTTCTTCCTGAACCTGTGGATTCCTAGGCTCAGAGATGATAATTTTTTCTGTATGCCTTATTTACTTTCTTGTTGCTGTAACAGAATACCTGGCATACACAACTTAAGAGAGAAAGATTTATTTTAGTTCAGTTTCAGAAGGTCTCACTGGGTCCATTCAAGAGAAGCCAGTAATGGTGGAAGCACACAGCTAAGGCTGGAAAGCTGCTAACTGCATAGCAGACAAAAGGCCAAGTGAGTGAGAAGAGGTCAATGTCTGGAGTCTCAGGCAAGGCTTTCCCAGGAAGAAGCTGTAACATGTTTCTTCTTCCTCCCTTTACTTAGTTCAAGCTGCCAGTTAGGCCTTCCATACCCAGGGTAGGTGGCCCTCCGTCACTTTCTGGCCCACAAGACAACAACTCAAGCCTCTGGAAGCTCTGCCCTGGGAACCCCCCAACTTGCTGCACAAGCTGACACATTCCTGTAGGTCAAACCCCAAGCATCTGCCCCTTCCAGCCAGGTCCCACCTCCCAACAGCATACAGTTCCAGTTATTCCACTATATCCAAATACATGAGGCTTCTGGAGGACATTCGAGATCCAAATCACAATACTGTTCTAGTCAACTTATTTTCTAATCTTGTAACTTTTATATAATAGGCTCTTTAGAAGATTGATGACAGATTAGCCACATAAATGGGCAACCTTCCCTCTTAATGTACTACTATGGATTCCACTTACGGGAGGAAAGATGGAAAGGATAGGTTGTATCAGAAGGTAGGCAATTCCAAGCAGAAAAAAACTGTCAAAACAGGGTGTCCAGGGGAATTAGGGCACAAAGAGGAGAAAGGGAAAATAAGCCACCTGTGTAGAGATGCCTCCCTCACTGTCCCCAGGTCACAAGTATGTAGTAATGGTAAGGTACAGTAGGCAGAGTGTTATGAGCAATAAAACCACTGTAGAATTAGTTCCTTGGTATTACAAGGGTCATTTTATTCACTGGATTCTTATCCTTTGCCTGGTTTATTCTTTGGTTCTTACAACAGCACACTAATGACACAAAGTATCTGATCACCCTCACAGGAAATGACATGAAGCCAATTCTATAAAGAGCCCCTGACTATTTAAGTATCAATCTAGAGGCAGTGGCAGATTACCAGTAAATCAGACACAGCCAAACCATCAGTTTTGCATGTGCCTGTACTCTTCTTACATGAAAGGAAGAGAACTTAAGTTAGCACTCTAACTCCCTTCCCATCATTTTGCACATTCTATGCTTCCAAATATACTAAGCAGTTTCTCAGACTCTCCACCTGTGAAACACACACACACACACACACACACACACACCCTTTTATTGTGAGTGTACTTCTCCAAAATAATCAAGCTCAAGGTCTCTCAAGCAACACAATCCCTGGGATAGATAAAGTTAAAAAAAAAAAAAAAAAGGCAAGGCCTTACAAGTAAACAAAGCTCAGAGTTCAGATTACCAGGAAGACTTTTACAGAGAAGTGAAGCTAGAAATGATTTCCTCTGACTTCAGATGATTGGCTGCTAGAAGCAAGGCTAGAAGAGATTTCATTTGAGCTCAATACCCTCAAATCAGACTAGAGGGTAGAAGGTGACTTCTGAGATTGATACTGTGGCGTGCTTTGGAACTCCAGTGAGTAAGAGCTCCAAACCAGGGGTCAAATCAGATAATTTCTTCAAACAAAGATTCAGAGTCAAAGTACTAAGTTCACTACTGGGTGGCTTTAAGAGTCAACTCCTATGACTTTCAGTTTTCTCCTCTATAAAGAATAATAACTGTAATAGCCCTATATCAGAATGACTGGTAAAGCACTTTCCAAAATCAGTACAGTGCTGGACAGATGCCACTACTATGGACCTCACCCTACTGCCCTTCTGTATTCTTTTATAGCTGGGTGTAATACCAAAGGGAAGACCAAAGCAGTGTTCTAGCTAGGCTTTCACAAGGTGTAGGATGGACTAGGGTTAGAAGTTAGTCAGTTTGAGAAAACGCAAGAATTAACCAACAGAAAACCAGCCAACATCAAATAGTAGCTGTGAAAGTTAATGGAAAAGCCCTAACTGAATATTTTAGCAAACTATTCCAAGCAGTTGGTTGATTTTATCGAGATAATACAGAGCCCAAGTACACCTATTGTGGGAGTATTTACAGACAAGACAGGCACAAGAAAAGATAAGGCGCCATAAAAAAAATTAACAGGTGTCTACATGGGAGAAATATAGAAAAACTGAATTTTCTAAAAGTAAATAGAGTAACATATACCATTCCTGATGCTCTTCTAGAGCCTTGTCACTATGCATCAGGAAGAATCTATATCCCTCCCTGCTCCCTCAAATAACAGATTCCTTAGGCTAGCTCATCACCTTTGCAAGTGTTCTGGGATGCTTGCTTTGGGAACCTGCCACTACCCTGTAAGAAGGTCAACTACTCTAAGTCCTGAAGTAGAAAAGTTATCTGGAGATTTCAGAAAAAGAGGAGTGGAAAGTGACACCTGGGGAGCTCTGGGTGTTTTTGGCTCCCAGCAGTTTAGATTCTCTCAGCACAATTATCAGAGTAAAGCAGTATTGTAAGTCTAGCTTTGTCTCTATCGACTGTGACTGAAGGAGAGACTGCAATCAAAAGCAACTGCTTAGCTCAGCCCAATCAGCCCCTAGAATCATAAGGAAAGTATAATATATGATTAGTATTATGTTAAGCCTCTGTTTGGGACAGTTTGTTAACAGCAATGAAGCTATGCAAAGACTCTAAACTGAGGACAGAAAAATCACATGTAGGGGATGGGGAACTGACAGGTCCAAATGGGAAACAATACCATAATAACTGGCATTTACTGAATTCTTAACTATGTCAGGTATTTTGCTAACCATTTCAACATGCATTATTTTCCACTAATTTTCATAAGAACCTTATGAAAGGTATGGTGTTTTCTCATTTTCTAAAGGTAAAAACAGATTTCCAAGGACTAAACAAAAGGAAACCTAGGTTAACTGAGACAAAAATAATACTCCTAACTAGACTGCACTAAAACATGGTGGTGAGTACATCCTAAAAAGAGTGACCACAGGTGAAACAATAGTAGATTTAGATGAAGTCTTAGAGATCAAATCCAACTTTCCTACTTTTTGATTGATGGAGGCCAACAAAGGTTAATTGATTTACTTTAAAATCCTCTTCTCAACAGTAAAATCAGAAATAATCTGTATAAAAAATAGGTAAAGGAACTGAACAGACATCTCTCCAAAGAAGCTATGCAAATAGCCAATGAACATATATAAAATGTAAGGTATTTTTCTCTTTTCTCCTTTTTGTGAAATTGGGGGTTGAGCCCAGGGCTTTTGCTCTGAGCTACAACCCAGCTTTTTTTTTTTTTTTTTTTAATCTTGAGACAACATCTCATGAAGTTGCTAAATTCTCAGGTTCAGCTTAAAACTGCAATTCTTCCTCAGCTTCCCACAGTGCTGGGATTACAGCTGGCAACACTAGGCTTAGCAAGATACACAACATTTTTAGTCATTAATGAAATACAGCTGAGGGAGCTGGATCACTTGAGTCCTACGCCAGGCCTGGCAAAACAGACGCAATTGAAAAGAGGAAAAAAGGAAAGTCAGTAATAAATATTGTTGAAAGTATGAGAAACCTGACCCTCATTAGACTGCTGGTGGCAATGTAAAGGGTACAACCACTTGGGAAAATGGTTTGGTATCTCCCCAAAATGCCAACCATAGTTTCTGGTGATCAGCCATTACCTTCCGAGGTATATATCTCCAAAAGCAACCAGAATGCTTCTATGCAGCAATCTGTACATAAATGCTGATAGCCACATATAATATTTATAATATCTCCAAAGTAGAAACAATCAAGTTACCCAAGTGTCTATCAGCTGATAAATGAATATACTAAAGGTAGTATATCCATATAACTAGTTTTTAATTTGAGACAAGGTCTTGCCATGTAGTCTAGGCTCATCTTGAACTTACTATCTAGGCTGGTAGCTCAAGACTATCTTGCCTTAGCTTTCAGAGTTGGGGGATTAACATGTTTAGCCTACACAATGGAATATTACCAAACCATAAAAAGCACCAATACATGGTTGAAACTTAAAAATATGCTAAATGAAGGAGGCTGGACACAATAAACCCACAGTGTATACTCCTTTTATATGAAGTATCTAGAGTAGGAAAATACATAGAAATTAGGTAAGTGGTTTCCAGGGCTACTGAGAGGACAGCGGGAAGATAAATGCCAGCAGACCCCAGGTTTTTTGGGTATGATAAAATGTTCTGGAATGAGTGGTAATGGCTGTACAAAAGTAGTGAATTTTATAGTATGTGAATCATATCTCAACAAGGTTGTTGTTATGGTTTGGATCTTGAGTGTCCCCCAAAAGCCTCATGTATTTGAAACTATTATTAGCTGAAAGGGACAGGTGTTTAAGGTGTGACCTGGAAAGCCTGTTAAGTAGTTCAGATTGAGGATTGCCAAGGGCAGAGATTTCAGGTGTTTGTTACTGATGTGTGGGCCAGGATGTGAGAGGGGGGCAACTGGAAGCTTAAAATACTTGAAGAAGAAATGTATTACAGCTTCTTCCTGGGAAAGCTCATCTGCTTGGTCCTGCTTCACATGGATTTTGTTTGCAATGGGATGAGCAGCTCTCCAGCCTCTGCCACATGCCTTCACCATTGCCGGCTGCCCCATCAATGCATTGTCTGTGTGAGGGACCTTCTGAAACTGTGAGCCAAATAAATCTTTCTTCCCTTAAGTTGTGGATGTGGGGTATTTTATCAAAGCAGCAAGATAAGTAACTAACACCGTTGTTAATTAAAAATATGATATCCATTTTTCAATAAAACTTTACTGAACACTGCATCCTCCCAGGCACTACAGCATACTGTATGCAAACAGAAGGCCCCTGAGTAGCTTAAAGATACCACTTAGAGACTGACTGCTGCGTCACTTCTGAGGAAATTTTAACTAACTTCAGTTAAACTTACCAGGTGGGCTAGAGGAATGGCACAGCAGTTAAAGCGCTTGCCTAGCAAGCATACAGCCCTGGGTTCGATTTTTCCAGCACCACATAAGCTGGGCGTGGTGGCGCATAACTGTAATCCCAGCACTCGGGAGGCTGAGGCAAGACTGCCATGAGTCCAAGGCCAGCCTGGGCTCCACAGTGAGTTCAGGACCAGCCTGGGCTACAGAGTGAGACTTATTTCCAAAAACAAACAAAGAAAAACAACTTATCAGGCCCCAGAATGCCACTCTTTCTCCATCACTAACTAGGAGGCAAAGAGAATGTCATCTGCTTCTGGGCTAGTGAATGCAAACCTTGGGTCTGCAGGGGGCTGTGGAGAAGATTTTACAGGGAAGACACAGGAAAGAAACTGCTGAGACTGGTCCCTGGTTTGCTTATCTTTCCTAAAGATCACCTTCACTGTTATCAGGAAAACCTGACCTCCAGTTCCCTCATAGTCTTACACATTCCTGCCACTAAATCTTACCAGGGGTTCAGGAAAACGACAACAGCACTACGCTAAAACAGGTTTACAGCAATCCTCCCACTTCAGCCTCCCATCTGCTGGGATTACAGGCCTGTGCTACTATGCCCAGCTAATTTCTGGGTAATTTTTATGTGATACTGGAGGACTAAACCCACACCCTCAGGCCACTCAATTATATTTTAAGTCCTAATTCCAATCTTTATTAGTTTTCAGACTTTAGGTAAGTCATCAAAGCTTCTCTGGGCTTGCTTTCCCATCTGTAAAATGGGACTGAAAACTTTTTAAATGGCCACAAATGAATCCTGAGATAACAGACAAAAACCAGCTTCACACTGCACTGCAGGAAGACAGAGAGGCCCCACCCTCGTCAGGCCTCCATCCCTCTTCCTCTGTCCCTTACAAACCAACTTCTCTTGACTCTAATCTTGCCTGGAATCCTGTCCCATCTGCCTTCCTGCCTATCCCATAGCAGCTGCAAATTCACACTTTGGATCACTACTAGTACTACTAATAAATAATGCTTCCTACTTGTCTGTCTGGCTCCAATAGAATAAAAAGTCTGCTGTATCCCCAGTGCTGAGAACATATGTATTTAATACAAATGTCACAACAGGCCTGGTGGTATGGCCTGTAACTTCAGAACTCTGGGGGCTGAGGCAGGAGGACTGCAATTTGAGCCCAACCCGAGCAACCCAGCAACTTAACGAGATTCTGTCTCAAAATCAGAAATAAAGATGGGCTGGGGTTCAATCCACCAAAAAAAAAAAAAAAAGTGTTGTATTCACTCAAGAATAAAAAATCTCTTAAAGCAGGCCAACAAATAGGAAGTAGGATTTTTTCACTTTATTTTTTTGGCAGCGTTGGGGATGGAATCCAGGGCCTTTACACTATGCTACCTCCCCAGACCATTTTTTGGTTTTAATTCTGAGACAGAGTTTTGCTAAGTTACTAAGCTGCCCAAGCTAGGCATCCTCCTGCCTCAGCCTCCCGGCGTGCTGCAATTACAGGCCTGTGGCACGAGGCACCACAGGAAGTAGTAGAGAGATTTCTCTATATGCTGTACCGGATCCTTTTCCAACTTGGCAGGACTTAATTTCAGGACAAGTGAAAAGATGTGTCTCAAGGCATAAGAAAAGTGTAGCTATTAGCCCCAGGGTAGGGTGAGCTGAGAGAACAAGGATGTCTTTTAGAATTATTTTAAGGTCTGAAGTGATGTTTTAGGAAACACTGTAGCACAAGAATTGCCAGGCTCTGTACTGCCCCTGCCATTAATCCTGATTCACACCTACAGATCAGATTCAGAGCCACTAGTCTGGAAAAGCTAGCGGGATTACTGGAAATTAAAAAACAAAAACAACAAAAAATTATCCTATGGGCAAAAAACACTGAAGAGGGGCTGGAGGAATAGCTCACTGGTTAAAGTGCTTGCCTGTCAAGTGCCAAGTATCCAAACTTAATTCCTGAGCACCACATAAGCAGGGCGTCATGGTGCGCGCCTATAATCCCAGCACTTGGGAGGCTGAGACAGGATTGCTGTGAGTTCAGGATCAGCCTGGGCTACAGAGTAAGACCCTGTCTCAAAAAAAAAAAAAAAAAAAAAAGTGGAGCAAATGGAAAAAACTAAAGTCAAGTAATCTTGGAAACCCATATGTGTGGTCTCTGAACCCAATTTCAAAGGAAGTGACAACAAAAACCTTGAAATATAACCCTAGAGCAGCATGGGATGGACCCCCTACTCTCACCCGGTAAGCAGAGAAGCCATGGGTGAAAAAGTGGACTACCACCAAGGTAGAACAATGACCCATTCTATGGAAATACACTGTAGAGATAGATGTAAGCTCTTTCAGCACACTAACCAGATTCTGAGAACACTCACCAATATATGAGAGGAATCAGGGACACTGCAAGGACCGATCTTTGGCATTGGAAAACTAAGAATCTAGGATCAAACTGTGGACTCATTTGAGGAAACTTACTCAAAACAAACTGAAACCCCTGATATATAATCTTTGAAATACACAACAATGAAAATTCTGTTTCAAGACTATAAAAGCTAATTATGAATACAGGTATCTTAAGGCAATGCTCTCAAACTATAAAAAAACCATCAGCAGCCTCATCTGGGAAATTGTTAAAATGCAAATTCTCATGTTAGGACCTCAACCCAAACTTACTGCGTGAGAATTTCTTTGGGGGAAGGGAAAGCAATTCACAGATTAACAAACTTTCCAACTGATTCTGACGTATGCTAAAGATTAAGAACCTTTGATCTAGGGCAACACAATTCTACCTTGAAAAAATAAACTGTGTCTTACTGACAGGAACCAGGAACTACAAATATTTTTCTCCTCTTACAAAACTTCATAGAAGAACTAACTAGGCTGTGTATCGCCATGTTCTCACCTCTGCCCAGCAACCACTCACTGAGGCCACAAGCACTCATGTACTTACCAGGTCAGACATTTTTCCGCCCTTGACTTACTGGGAACACTTGAGATTGGTGACTACTCACTCCCTTCATTTCTAAGATTTCACACTGCCCTAATTCCTTCTGTCTCTCTGTGACCTGCCACTTTCTGCCAGTTCTTCTGCAGACTCCTTCCTCTTCCTTATTTTTAAATTCACTGCAGCAGTTAAACTTACTTGTTTCAATCTGACTGGCTTGAGAGCTGCCCAGGGAATTAGTAAAGCACACATCTGGTTATGGCTGGGAAGGAGCTGGAGGAGTGCTCCTTCCTCTTCCTCTCTGCTCCTGCCGCCCAGCTGCAGCTTTGCTATGGCAAGTCCTTCCATCATAATACTCATACCTTGAGGCCAGCCAACCACGACCTAACTCCTTAAGAGTCAGATAAATCTTTCCTTCTGTAAGTTATAGGGGTCCAGTTATTTATCTCAGCAATAGGAAAGCTGCCTAACATACTGCCCCTCAAATTCTGTCCACTGCCCTTGTTTTTCATGGCATCATGCTTGGCCCACTCCATGCAGATGCTGATGATCTGCCACTGAGAATATTCCAGAACACCCTCCTGGCTTCCAGATACTTCATATCAACATGACCCACTCCTCTCCTTCCTCAATCATGTTCCTCTTGGCATTTTTAATTGAGTAGTGGTCTGTAGCAGCCAAAGCCAAGAAAACAAAGATGTCTCCTTGCCCCACAATGTTCCTCCCTCCCCCATATAATCAACCACTTAATCTTTAATCCCCCTTTTTTCTCCATCTCTAAATTCAATTTTATAATGAAAGTCACATTCATCTCTTCTTTAGGTAACAGAAGTCACATTCAACTCTTACTCAAGTTACAAAAGTGGACCACCTTTTCCCTCCTATCTTCTCTCTTTCCACTCTTTCAGTCTTTCAATCCAATGTTTACATTGTAGCTGAGGTAATTTTGTTTTTTATAAAAGCATATTTGAACCTGGTATGAGGGCCTACACCTCTAATCCCAGAATTTGGGACACTGAGGTGGGAAGACTGCAAGTTCAAGACCAGACCACAGTACCTAGTCCTCAAGGCCGGCCTGGAATACATAGTAAGAAACTGTCTTAAAACAAAAAACACAGACACAAAATCAAAACAATAGAACTAAAGTATATCTGATCATTTCACCCCTTATTTAAAATCTATCTCAGGATCAAGTCTAAAATCCCTAACACAGAGGATTACATGGTCTTGAGGCTCTGACTCCAACCTACTCTTCAGTTCATTTAATTGTTCTATGGTGTCAAAATCATCACAGCTACTTTCAATTCCTATAACACCTTGCCTCAGGATCCTTTCTGTAAAGGTTGTCCTCTCTGCCTGGACTTTCTCTCTTTCCTGCCTGGTTCTTATTCTGCAGCTTCAGTGTGAAGGTCCCTTCATCTCAGAAACTTTTAGACATCCCTCACATGTATTCCGACAAGAGTAAGTTTAGGCATATCATAAAATCCTTGCTTACTTCCGGCTCCCCCCAACGCACAACGAATTCATCTCAAATCCCAAGTATCTGGTACCACATGTGAAGATTTGGTAAATGGATCAACCTTTTATTTCACACATAATATGAAGGTTCCTAAACCTGAGACATTATTCCTGTGAAGATACTGAAACCCTAGTTGTTTTTTCCCCGTCCCTAGAGCTCAGAGGATCTGTGGTTCTAGCCTCACAGAAGATCTCATTCACATAGCTATTCACTACACTCTCTCCAACCATCTTCCATGCCTCCTTCCCTTTTTCCCCTCCCCGCCCCGTCCCAGAACACAGTGGCCTTTCTCTAAGGCAGCAGTCTCTTAGAGGAAGGCTTCTGAGGGCCCGCTCTGGGAAATGAACGAGGCCAGCCTAGGGCAGGCAGGACAATAGCAGGGTGGGCCTAGTGCCCTCAGACCCCTGCAAGTAATGGCAGCCCGGAAATCCAGCCGCCAATAGGGAAATCCCAGAACACTGAGGAGCTGAAAGCAGCAACCCCAACAAGGCTGCTCTGTCCCTGGAAAAAACACCAGTGTCCAAGACCTAGTCCAAAAAGAACAAGAGGAATTCTTGGTCTCAGGACCTGGCAGCAATGATTAGAGATGCTTTCTTAAAACCACTTGGCTATGCAATGTCAAGAGTAAGCTATAGTTCAAGTTAGGAAAGAGCATACCTGAAGAATCGAAGAGCACCACAATTTATAATAGTCTACTATCTGCTAGAACCTTTACATAAATTCTGCTACAGGTGTGCACAAAACAAAGACTGAATAATATAAACGTGTAGGGTCTGATGACATTAACCACAAAAGAGAGACAGAGCACACTGATACAAAGGTGTGGAAAGAGTGATGTGGACCCAGAAAACAGGTCAGTTTTGCAAGGTATTAGGGAACACACCTACAATTAGTGTGATGTAGGTTTAAGGAGAGAAGCCAGGAATCTCAAGATGGGGAATTACGGCTACAAAGGAAAGACGTTGTAAATTTCAAGCAAAACATAATCTACCTTGGGCTAAAACTTTGACACCTAATTTTAACTCCTGTGTTTTGCTCACTATGTTCCCAGAGCTATACCTACCAATGCTCAGTTCAGCACAGGAGTATGGGTAAATCAAACAATGATCTTCCAGTGGCAGCTGAAGAGAATTCAGGCCAATCTAGGGTCCTTGCAAATTAAATGCCTTAACAATTGCCATATGTTTGGCACTATAGAGTGTCAAAAGAACTTCTGAATGAATCTTCCTGATCATCCAGGTAGTTAGAGGCTGAGTAGTGGGGGCTCACACAATGATCTCACTTAAAGTCCTGTATTTTCGCTATTACACCACTGGGATGGTTTCTACATTCCTGGAGTTTGGTCTGCTATGTGGGAACAGATTGAGATAGGCTAATCTCACAACATGACCCAAATTCCTAAGAGATTTCCTACCAAAGATTCTACCTTCCTTTTTCTTGGCCAAAGAGTGAGAAATTCTGAGAATCAAGTTTTCATTCAGCTCTAGTATTTCTCAATGATTTTGCTTCCAAAATATCTTCTGGATCCTGTTTATCCTTTATTCCACCATAACCACTCTGATTCTGAAACTCATCATGTTTTGCCACGACTGCTACAAAACCTCATGGCTGGCCTTCCTGACACCCAGCTCTCTTCAGATAGACATACAATACCACAACCAATATCAATACCATAATTCTCTTTAAACCCTTTTATCACTAGACCATATATAAACCTTTACTGACTTCCTCTTACCTACCACACAGTTTGAATAATTTCTAATCCCACTGCTCTATTCACCCTGTCAGCATAATTTGTCTTCACAAAGACCAACAATCTTATCATTTACAGCTTACACTACACTTGGTTCTACCCCTAGAAACTCTCATGATGATCTCTTGAAATGGCCTTCTCTCTTTTCCACCAAAATAGTAACTAAATGACTTATACCCTGACTCTTCATTAGCACATTTT
Source organism: Ctenodactylus gundi (assembly GCA_004027205.1). Lineage (NCBI taxonomy): Eukaryota > Metazoa > Chordata > Mammalia > Rodentia > Ctenodactylidae > Ctenodactylus > Ctenodactylus gundi. The sequence continues at coordinate 20,850 of PVKB01001831.1, read as the reverse complement.
CTACTCTTCTCTAGATGTGCCTTTTTGATATACATAAAGATCACATAAAGATTTAGCAATTATACATTTTTTTCCTTTTACTGTTTTGTCTTCTTTTATACATAACACTTCTCAATAAGAACACAAGCTCCACATTCTTGTATGTTATCTACCACAACTCCATGAACTGAGCAGACCTTTGAGTCATTTGATAAATATTTGCAGTCCCATCAACTGACGGCCAAGTGCCACAGATCTTCAGTTACCATTTGAAATGCTACCAGATTGGTTCCCTGTGTGATTTAAGGCCAGGCCATTACTGGTGACTATACATCTAATCATACCACTCCTGGACTAGCTGTTTCCTAAATACTGGAGAAAATGAAGGAAGAGCTGGAAATTAAGATGTTAAAATGACTTCATTCCAACTTTTCAAGACCCTTTTCTCATACATTCATGTATTAGTCTGTTGTTCTTTAGAATGAGGAAGAAAACCTTAAGTCAATAAAGATGATAGAGGAATACGAATGACATTAGGGCCCACACTTAAAGTCAGATTTAAAAGATAATAAAATGGTTTTAAATTGTAGCAAAGGAAAGTCTGATATCCAAAAAGTCTTATAACTGCTGGGGTTCATGAAATTACCTTTCACAGAGATCACGAGAAGTGGAAGACATCTTCAACCTGTCTTTACTAGATCTCCCTTTAGACTAAAAAGGAAAGGGCAAGTATCTTACCAGATTCCTGTCATTTTCCCCTCAAATATACCCAACTGGATTAGTACCACAAGTCTGAGTGTTCTAAGCCTTTAAAAACACCCTCCAAATCCTATTCTAATTCTACTAGAGGCCACAGTTCCTCTCCCAAGTTTCTATATCCCCGTACTTCCACTTTATTCTCCTTTCTACCAGCTGCTTCTTGGTCTTCAAATTTTACTTCTCACTGGTTTTCAGGAAGGCCAGGTGATTCCAGAAAACAAAATCCTGACTCACTGAAAGAAAAGAAATAGTTATTCTGATATCAGAGGCTCAAAAGACAGAATAGCTAGAAGGAATGAAATCTGAAGTTAGCCTAATTAACTTTTTCCAGTTAAGAAAACTGAAGTCCACGGTGTATCTCCTTTCCAAGGAGATTCACACAGCTGGTAGCAAAGCTGACCCAGCAACCAGATCTATTAATTTGGATGCCAATGGTTTTCCCTCAAAATTAAAACCTCACTTTACAGGAAATCTAGCATGACTTTTGGTAACTCTGCCCACCCACATGGGGACCAGAATCACCAACTTCTTTAGTCCTACTTGCTGAATGGGGTACGGGGGACCTTGGATGCTCCTGCAGTTCTGTGCTTGGTCTTATCCCAATCTGGTGACTGACAAAGAAAAACAAAAAACAAAAAAAACCACAGTGTACAGGGAAAAAGTCTCCAAGCACACAATAAATCTCGGAATTAACTTTTTAAACAACAAACCAACAAAGTAGATTTTTACTGGCACTGCAAATATAAGATGTGAAGCACATTCAGTCAATACAGGTTAAAATAACTCATGTTTTACAGAATTTCATGGCTAAACCCTTTCCCATATGTAAGACTCTTAGGTCTTTAAAGTAAGGTTCTCTCTTCAAACTCCATAGTTTCCAAACTCTATTCCAGAGTTCTGTCTTTCTTCTAGTGTGAGGGTTACTTATGTGCTCTTCTCAAAATCGTTTTTCTTCTTGGTGAACTCAGTCATTTTTGTTTTCTGTTTATGCTTCTAAACAGGAAGACAGGGCTACATCCCAGTATTCTGACTATGAAAAAAGCTTTAAGATTTTATTAATCAAAGAATGTGATATCAAAAGTGTTTTTTAGTATATGAAGTTAAGTTTAGCCTGCTCCTGCTCATAATGATAATCACCAGATGCTCCTGGGCCCAGTGGCAGAGACCTGTTATCCCAGCACTTTGATTGAGAGACTGAGGCAGGAGGACACCAAGTTTGAGCCCTGCCTGGGCAACTTAGCAATTCAGACCCTCAAATAAACAATAAAAAGGGGAAGGGAATGCAGCTCAGAGATAAGGGCTTTCCAGTATTGGAAAACAACAAACAAACAAAAACACATGCCAGATGGTTCATCTACAAATCTATCACCATCTCTCACTGCATAGCCTTAAGTGGGAGTAAGAGTGCATTTTGGAAAAGACTCAGTACTTGAAGGACCTCCTATCTGTAGCTCTCAATCCCTATCATCTTGTATTTATTTATTTTGACTGGGTCTCGCTCTGTAGTCCAGGCTGGTCCTAAACTCCCTATGGAGCCCAGGCTGGCCTTGGACTCACAGCAATCCTCCTACCTCAGGCCCCTGAGTGCTGGGATTACAGGCGTGCGTCACCATGTCTGGCTTTATGTGGTGCTGGAGAATCGAACTCGGGTATTTAGTGCTTGCGCTGAGACATTCCTCCAGCCCTCTATCATCTTTTAAACTAGGTAAAAGCTTAGTTAAGTACCTTGGGATTTGTCCATCCTGGAAATCAGTAACCAGGAAGAGATCTCTGACAGGGAACAGGTGGTAGTCTGGATTTATTTTGAATTAGGAAAGTCACATGCTACTATGACAAGGAATAGCCAAATCCCTTCTGGGGCTGGAGTTGTAGCTCAGTGGTAAAGCACTTGCCTAGTATGTGTGTTAGACCCTGGGTTCAATCCCCAGTACAAAAACAAAAATTAAACAAATCTTTCTAACTCCATCACTGAATGACACCTAAGAGCCAAGGTATACTAAGTCAGTCCCATTTACCAAAACTCCTGGGAAAGGGACTCAATGACTTTTTTCTTCTCACAACATTTTATTATCATCACTCAGTCACCACCACTAGAAAAGTGTTCCTCCTTTCTAACCTTTAGCACTTATGTTACAGTAACACCTATGCACTCAGCTTAAATTCTTTAAATTAATGGGAAGACCTTTCAGTCACCATTAGGAAGCAGTACATAGAACTAAATCAAAGCCATGAATTTATCATCTAAAATTTTTACACGATTATACCATTTAGAAAGCAACTTCAAATATCTTGTTTGATTTTCTCCTTTCAACAGCCCTGTGAGAAAGATGCAATAAACATTACGATTCTAAAAAGCACACTGTACAAAAGTACTTGTGCTGGAAAGCACTTTACATAAATGACCTACTACAGCTTTACACATGAAGAGGCCAAGGGAAGCATGTGATGTGCCCAAGGTCACATTATCATTTCTATAAAAGTAACTGAGTATCATACTCTGATTGCACTATCGAATACATTTTTAGAAACTTTCTTTTAGCACTGGGGTTTGAACTCAGGGCTTCACACATGCTCGAGCTATCACTTGGCCATTGACTTTCAGCCTAAAAACTCTTTAAGGGTATATGTTAACAGGCAATAAATTGTCTATGAGCAGAACTGAAAAAGTTTTGAACAGCTACACTTTGGCTTATCTTTCAGTTAAAACTGATTAACACTAAAAGATAAAGATTTGGAAATATTTTAAGCTTTATATGCATGTAGGAGTCACTATCCAAGGAAAGGGGTAAAAGACTACCAAGCAGGCATTTCAAAGTCTTCTTTGAAGTGACAATCTCTCTCCAAATACAGTCCTCAATAATTGCTTATATTCACACATCACCTAGGAAACCTTTTCTACTTGACCTTATTTTGACTACTGTTAGAAACACATGAAGGTTGAAACAACCAGAAATGGAAGGATTTACAGTTCATTAGTTCCATCATCCATTTGTCAAATACTTCTGGGACACTGACTGCATACAGGCACTAAGCTAGGCATGTAGGGCATAAAAAATAAAAAACCAAAATCAACACAGTACCTGCTTTCACGGAGTTTACAGGCTAGTATCACTCTTGTACGGTGTTTGGGAATCTTATCATGTGTTCTAGTTCCTCAATTTTAGAGTGCATATTTTCTGACAGCAAGAACTACATACATGAATTTCCTAAAACACTCTGGTAGCATCTTCACACAAGACTCTCTACACAACAAACTGATTAAGAGAATAAAATCCCTCAATCCATAACCTGCAGCATTCCCTTCCAAACAGTCCCTCTAGTGTGATATAAGACTGTGAATTATTTAAATTCATGGAGTCTAGAGTCTGGGACATCAAAAGGTCCAACAGAATGCGCCTGTAACTAAGGGAGCACAATATAGAACAGTTAGCAGTTAGTGGACTTGGGTCTGAGACCTGACCATCTTAATGGGGAAGAGAATCAGGAGGGTGGAGGCAAGGAAAGCCCTCACCTGCAAAGCCATATTATCCTTCAGGAGAAAAATGGTGCTTTAATTACAGATTCTCATGTATGAAGTGCAAGGAAATACCTTGAATGTTGAAGAACACCTTACCCTAGTGCTAAAGACAGCAAAAATGTTTGTCTTGCATATTACACAGGGTAAATCTACAAACCCAGTTAGACTGGATGGGACAAATGAAAAGGGCCAGATTCAGAATCAGAAAACTTGGGTTTAAGTCCAGACTCTGCCGTCTGTCAGGCAAGATGGCACTGCCTAAGCTAGGAATCCTCAGTTTCCCCTTCTGCAAAATGAAAGGAACAACTTCTGATTTGTCTACCTCACTGAAATGCTTAAGTTCAAATGAGACAGATCCTGAAATCTGTACCTGTGAAGATCCCCAAACTCCCAGAGAAGCATCCCACTTCGACCCAAGAACTCTACTGCCTCCTAGTCTCCTTGCACTCGACGCGTGGGTTTCTATCTTCTCAGATCCCTGAATTCACATTAATAGTTTAATACCCAAATCCTAAGGCAGCAAATATACTAATTCCCAAACTCAAAGAGAACAAAAAGGGAAGAAAGCAGTTATATAAATCATTTCAACTCCTTGCCTTGACATGCCTCAGTTATCTCTTTGCCAGGGCCAAATTAGAGAGAGGCCAATGGAAAGAGGAAGAGGTCTGAACCGGCAATGTATCTTACGTGGCTGTCTGCCTCCTCTTCTCCATTGCCAAGTTGGTTCCCCATCTGAAAAAGCCTACATGGGACTCTGAAGCAATGCAAGGATTAGCAAGAGATGGGGGGAGGGAGGATTACAGAGAGAGAAAGGGAGATTGAGATTACATGCATTTTAGGCCACATTCCAGTCAAAAGGAAATTGTTCTACGTGTGGATAGCCAAAGATTAACTGGACAGAGACCAACTGCTCCCTTGCACATTATTCTTTCTGATCTCTCCAATAATATATTTTTTCCAGACGCAGTCCTTTCATCTGTTTGTTCAGTCCTCCAACCACCCATGTATTCAGTTAGGATGTGTACAGCATCCCAAGAGAACTACAACCACACTGTAACATTACCAGTGTGTGGGGGGTGGGGACTGGAATTCATGTACTCCGAGTGAAGGCCCGTATGCCCATGAGGCCTAAGGGCTCAGAAATCCTCCTCCTCCTGAGTCTGGGCATTTAGAAGACCAATTGTGCAGAGTCAAGCTTATTAAGAATGGCTTGGAGAACCAGATCTGGTGGCACTGGCCTTTTAATCTCAGCACTCTGGGAGTCTGAGGCAGGAAGATCACAAATTTGAGCCAAGCCTGGGCAACTCAGCTTTAGTGAGACTTGTCTCAAAATCAAAACCAAAAAATGGGCTGGTGATGTAGTGCGAAGGCCCTAGGCTCCATCCCTAGCGCGTGCGTGAGCGCGCTCACACACACACGCGCACACACACACACACACACATGCATGTGTGCGCGCACACACACACACACACACACACAAAAGGCTTAGAGGATTAAACCTAGGACATCAACTGTTGGCAGGTCTCAATTTAAATTCTAAGCTTGTGAGGCAGAAAATTTTAATGTGACCTAAGCATTTTGAGGCCATGACACCAGTGGTAAAAATCCAGACCTGTCTGGGTGCAAAGGATGTTTCTGTCCATCATTCAGGTCAAGAGTATCTTCCTCATTATAGAAATGGGAATCACCCCATCACCAAGTCCCACCATTTCGTAATAACCAGCTTGGGGGAGGCCCAGAACCCTGCCAGTGCCCTTCCCCCAGCAATTCCAGCATGAAAGCTAGACCCTATCATCCATGGGAGCTCCAGACTTGCTTCTGCCTCCCATCACTAGGATGACAGTTGGGGATTCAAATTCAGCCTCTAGCCTGGGAAAAGTCAAAAGCTGTTAGAAGCATTCTCACCCATTTCTCCTCTCTGGCTTTAATGCTTATAGCTTTTATGAAAAAGACAGTGAGTCGAGAGGTATGTCCTGCACATGGACACACACAGAGGGAACATATATATACATGTGGACAGTCTCCACAGACCAATGTTCCTACCCCACAAATTTCCACAGCCTATCCAGTCCCCTTTTTTGCAACTCCTTATCAAAATGCAACATATCCCCGACTCCAGTCTTTCTTAAGTAAATGCTGGAAAACCAAATAGCACACTTACCTGTCTATACTTTGAGGTAATCTTACACTCATGGTTTCTTGATGTCTCCACGGCTTCAGAATTCTGTAGCTTTGGTGTTGATCAGGACTGAATCCCTTGCAATTTTTAAGATACTTAAGAGGAGGACCTCCCAACTTGGAGGCTGAACCCTTTTTCTTCCAGCTCTCAGGACCCTGGTAACTGAAGCTCCATTCTACTTCTACCAGGCAACATGGTCTCCTTTCCTCGACCCCTTTCCCCTCCCCCTCTTAAAAAAAAAAAAAGAAACGAGAAAAAACTATGCCCTTCTTAGAAACCAAAATCCCAGCCAGAAATCTTTTCAAGGTTAGCACTGTAGGCTAAATGAATCACAGAGAGAATGTGCATTCAAAATATCAGTCTTAACTGCAAAACACAGATAAAAACCATCCTCTTAATCCAATTTTCCCAGCTCTCCTGTCAGCAAGGAGCTTCAAGCTCTAAAGGGGGAAAAATAACTCTATGTTCTCCAATGCTTAAAATGGCAAGAGCAGATAAATACGTTCGACGGTGGGAAAATAAAGAAAAAAGAAAAAATCCGAAATGGCACTTGGAAAAAATCTTCCAGCTGCTTTACACAGTAAAAAATAATAAATAAAACCATACAACAGTTATGTGCACAACGACACTTGTCCCAAGTCCAGAGCAACCTTGGGAAACAAAATTTGAGGATTTCCTTTTTTAAAAAATATTTTCCATTAAAGATTGCGAAATTCTGAAACGTGCCATTCATTCACACCAAAAAGAAAAAAGAATCACAGAATACCTGAAATGCAACGTTTTATACCTTTAAAAATGGGATCACTAGCTACTGACTAAAGAGGGTCTCTAATTATTCTCTCCTTTTCTTTCTCCTTTAAGCCCGCAGGTTTCCTTCACCCACCCCTGCCTAATTCCACGTTCGGCCTTTCCCAGAGAGACAATTTCCTCAGATAGTTTTGTTTTGCTCCTCCACATCCAGGCTCCGAAAAATTCTCTCGCCTCAGCCTCCATGAAACGGAGATTCCGCCCTCTCTCGTTCCCGCTTCTCTCCCGCGCCGGGCCAGATAATCTGCTCCCTTATTCTTTCTCGTGAGGACGATTATGCGGAGGGTCTGGGTCCGGCGGGCTTCTCCATACCCGCCTCGGGATAATCCAGCCTCCTCGCCCTCTCGGCCTTTCTCCTCCCGCTCGCCCGGGCCCGCGCTCGCAGGCAGGACCGCCGGGCCTCCGCTCCCGGCTCCGCTCGCCCCACGCCGGGCTCGGCGCTCCGGCCTCCGCGGCCGCACGGGACCGCGCTCGGCCCCTGGTGGGGAGCGGCGGCGGCGGCAGGCCGGCAGGAGCGGCTCCGGCTCCGGCTCCCGGCGTGGCGGCCGCGCTCGCCTCCTTCCGGCCCCTCCCCCAGCTCGCCGCGCTCCGGCGCAGGCCCGGCGGCCGCCCCTCCCGCACGGCCCCTCCGCCTCCGCCGCCAGCCTCGCTGCGGCCCTGGATCCCGCGGGGGCGGGGCCGCGCCGGGCCCGAGGCTCCTCCCCTCCGCCGCCCGCGCCGCCCGCGCCCGCCGGCCTTGCCCCTGCCGCCGAGGCCGCCGTGCCCGGCCCCGGCTCCCTCCGGTGCGCCCGCCGCCCGCCCGCGCCGCCGCGCCTCTGCCGGACCCCGCGCGGCCCCGTCGTACTGGGCCCGGCCCTCGACGCGGCCTAGGTGCCTGCGGCCGGGCGCGGCGGGCGACCGGGCCGACCCGCAGGCCCCGCGCGCCCGCCCTCGGCCCGCCTCGGCCCAGGCCCGACCTTTGTTTCCTACCCGCTGCTGCCGCCCCGCGCCTCTGCCCACCGGCCACCGGCTTTCTCGCGCATCACCCTTACTCCGCGCGTCTACTCGCCCTCTCTCCCCCTTTTTTCTCGTACGTCTCCACCATCTGTCGTGGCTCCCTTCCTGGCGGTTGGGAACTCTGTTAACTGTTTTTTCCCGTCGTTTCTGTGGCCCTGTGCACTTCTGACTCCCTCCGACTCTGAAGGAAGATCCTTCACTGCTTCCCCTGGGATTCCTTTGGGCACCTTAAGTGGACGGTGTACAGTACCGTTGAACTCAACGTAAAAATACATTTTCCAGGACAGTTCTATTTTCATAATCCCCTCTTGGAGAATCAGTTTCTAGATCTTTCCAAGGAATGTGACACTCTGAAGGCCCCAAGCTTTCTTTGGGACAGGGGAGTGAACTTTATCTTCTTCATGTCTAGGTAAAATACTCAGCCGGAAGCTTGTGATCTCTCCCTTCCACACTACCTGATTGTCCTTGAGGGCAATGCGTGTATGTGTAAAATTTCCCATATATATTGGTAAGCTCAGTGTGCCCTTACCTGTGTTAGATGGGCATATGCAAATAACAAAAGGAAAAAGAGATTAGTAAGCATACTAGACCCAGGAGTTTTCACTACAGTATATCAGGTACAGGTTGACAGGTAGACTTGGCTATAATTTAGATCTTAAATGTCTCCCAAAGCACAATATTTTAAAGATTGAAGTGCCAGCTTCAGACTTGGGAGGTGGGAGGTGGTAAAGACTTGAAGAGGTGGGCCTAGGAAATTTGTAGAGAACTGGAAACAAGCCCTCAAAGGGAATTGTGGGACCTTAATCTTTCCCCTCTCTTTTGCTTGCTGGCCAGGAGGTGAGTGGTTTTGCTCAGGTGATGGGTTCGGCTGTGATGTGTTGCCTCGACACAGGCTTGAGGCAATAAGGCCAATTTAGACTGAAACTCCAAAACCATGAAGGAAATTTAAAAAAAATAAGTTGATGGTCTTAAGTATTTGTTGTAGTGATAGAAAGCTGCCCAACACAGATCTGCTGCCCCTGCACCACCCGCACCAACACCTAGGCCAGAGCTCCTAGCAGACCCCAGAGCTGAAGCACCATAGTCTAAATTGCCGGGGCCAGAGGACTAGCACAGTGGTCAGAGTGCTTGCCTAAAGAGGTAAAGCCCTGAGTTGGTACCCCTGTGCTGCATAAGCTGGATGTGGTGGCACACAACTTTAATTCTGACACCTGGAAGGCTGAGGCAGGTGGATTGTTGTAAGTGTGAGGCCTGCCTGGACTACACAGTGAGTTCAGGACCAGCCCGGGTTACAGTGAGTTTCTGTCCCCGCCCTCCCAAAAAATATTGCTACGGTATTTTCTTCCCATACTACCTGCAGAAAACGGTGCTCTCAAATGTAGACTCTGCCTCTGCGTTAATATTTTCTTTATATATAATACTTTTTAAAAATTATTTATTTGTTCAAAGAAATAGCTTCAACCCTGCCAAGGCTTCTGCCACTTATTTTTTTCAATTTTTTATATACTTTACAAAATGTGCCATATGTAGAAATATGAAAGTCAAAGATAAAGTACATTTTAGTTATTTATTTTTTTGAGACAGGGTCTCACTCTGTGGTCCAGGCTGGTCCTGAACTCACTTCGGAGCCCAGTCTGGCCTGCCTCAGCCTCCCGAGTGCTGGGATTAGAGGCGTGCGCCACCACGGCCAGGTTATGTGGTACAGGGGAATCGACCTTGGGTACTTGGCACTTGACAGGCAAGTGCTTTAACCGCTGAACCATTCCTCCAGCCCATAAAGTATATTTTAAAAAGTTGTTCTTTTCCCTCTTCCCCTCCCCCTCTTTCCTTTCTCCCTCTCTCTCTTGCCTAGCAGCTCCCTTTCCCTCTCCTCTTCCTCTCCCTTTTTCTTCTCCTTCTGCTCTTTCTGTAGTACTGGCAGTTGAACCCAGAGCATTTGTACAGAGGTACAGCCTCAGTTCTTTTTTATTTTTTTATTTTGGGACAGAGGGTCTTGCTAAATTACTATGTTGTGGGCTGGGCAATCTTCCTGCCTCAGCCTCCCAGAATGCTGGGATTACAAGTGTGAGCCACCAAGCCCCACTAAAAATAACAAAATCTAAGTAAAAGTTAATGACTACACTATCTTAACTGGAAAAGATACCTGTCAAAGATGGGCAGATTCTACAGAAGTGTATCCTTGATTGCATTCATTAAATCATGATACTCATTTTCCAATCTTATTCACCAATGATGCAAAGGTTTTTAATCAAAATTCAACTAACAAATTTACAAATTAGCCTAAATTTACATTTGAAGCCTATCAGTACTTGTTGAATGATTGGAGTGTTTTACATTTTTATATTTTTAACAAAAAAAAAACTACTAAGAAGCTTAGACCTTAGAAATAGGCTTATAAAGTTTTGTTTCCTAGTTTTTCAGGTGTGCTGAGTTTCCATAGTGAAAATTATTTTTATAATTTTTTAAAATCACAATTTTGGAAACATTTTCAAAATGCTTAATGCTTTCCTCTATGTGTTTATTTATCATTTATTTTTTGAGACAGGGTCTCACTCTATAGTCCAGGTTGGTCCTGAACTCACTATGTATCCCAGACTGGCCTTGAACTCAATGGCAAGTCTCCTGCCTCAGCCTCCCGAGTGCTGGGATTACAGGCATGCGCCACCATGCCAGCTTTGTGTGGTATTGGGGAATTGAACTCAGGGCCTTGCACTTAACCACTGTGCCATTCCTCTATGTTTTTATTTAGAAAAGCAGTGACTCTTGAACCCATTCATGAATGACAGATTACAACACTGTGAAATAAACATGGGTATTTCCTCTATGTTGAATAATTCACTTTAGGCTTTTTCTAGGTGTATTAATCACTTTCCTGTGTCTGGGACACAATACCTGATATCCCCAACTTAGAAGAGGAAAGGCTTATCTGGCTCACCAGATCCCTAGGTTCAATCAAAGTAGGTTGGCTCCAAGGCAAAAACGTGTGGTGGAAGGGTATTGCAGAGGAGTGCTGCTCAGCCCATGGCAGTTAGGCAGCAGAGAGAGAAGGCAGGAGCTGGGGACAAGGATATATCCTTCCAGCTCACCCCCTCGGTGGCCCACTTCCAACCAGTCCCCACCTCTTAATGGCATACTTATTGACTGAACTCGTGACTCCACTAGTTACTATAGCGCTCCCATGATGCAGTGCCATCCAATATGTGAGACTTTCAGAGGACTGTTTAGATTTCAGCTGTTACACCAGGAGATTACTAAACTGCAGTGTAAAGATGTGGTCATTCCCTCTGTAATTACAAATAATTATAAAGTCTGTAGCAATGAACAGGTTTGTTTTTGCACAGTCGATGGCTTACATTATGAAGAAAATGAATTTCAACTGTGATGGTACTTTTGGTTCCTGGAAACGCCTCACATACTACATGTGACAGATGACTTCTAACACAGTGACCATGTGAATGTGTTAGGCCATAGTAGGAAAGCTTAAATAATTATTTTTCCATTGTTAAGTACTATTCAGAGTGCATTCTTTTTTTGGGGGGTGGTCTTTTTTTTCTATTTTTGGGATTGAACCCAGGGCCTTGAGCATGCCACTGAGCTACATCCTCAGCCCACAAAGTGCATTCTTTAATATTTAGCTCATGCTTACCAGTGTGTCTTCTTGGGTACTCCACTTCAAAAACCATGAGGAGTGGCTTTCCCAGGATGACACTCCCTGAAGTTAGCTGTCCACATGAGTGAGCTGCCGTCCTCAGTTTACTAACAAGTTTAGAAATTTGTTTCTCAGTTTAGAAAACAAGAGTTATTGTTGTTCCTAGGGCAGATTACCAGGTTGTAGGAATCTTGAGGCAGCTATTGATTGACATGAACAGCACCAGACTGAGAGTCCAAAGAACTGTTTGTTGGAGATGGTTTCCCTTGGATGCTTTGTGACCTGCCATCACAGTTGCGATGACTTAATAAGATCGCATGTGCAGGTTGGAGGAATGCCAAAGTGGTTAAAGTGCTTGCCTTGCAAGTGCAAGGCCCTATGTTCGATTCCCTGGCACCCCATAAAGCCATGTGGTGACACATGCCTATAATCCCAGCACTCTGGAGGCTGAGGCAGGAGGATTGCTGTGAGTCCAAGGCCAGCTAGACCTACATAGTTCAGGACCAGCCTGGACTACAGAGTGTGACCCTGTCTCAAAAAACAAACAAACAAACAACAACAACAAAAAACCTAAACCAATGGTCCCCATTCTTTGTGGCACCAGCCACCTGTCTCATGGAAGGTAATTTTTCCATAGGTAGAGGTGGGTAAGGTTTTGGGATGACTCAAGTGCATTACAATTACTGTGCATTTTACTTCTATTATGATTACATTGTAGTATATAATGAAATAATTAAACCCTTCTCATAATGCAGAGTCCGTGGGACCCCTGAGCTTATTTTTCTGCAACTAGTTGGTCCCATCTGAGAGTGGGACCACTCTCAAGCCTCCATACTAATACTTACCTGTATTTCTAGTCACTCCTTGGTGCTAGGGTTGCCTCCTCAGCACCATCTCAGATCATCAGGCACTAGATTCTCATAAAAAACGCACAACCCATATTTCTTACATGTGCAGTTTGCAGTAGGGGTTATGCTTATCTTAACCACTTCCACATTGGTGGGATATGATACCTGACACAACGAAGGAGGAGAGGCTTACTTTAGCTTATATTTCAGAGATTTTAGTCCATTTATGGTTGGCTGGCAAAGTCAGAGGTGCCTGGCATGGAGGAAAGCCACTTACTGGCATGGAGACCTGGAAAGAAAGACTGAGGGAAGGAGCCAGAGCAAGAATATTTCCTTCCAGGCCACACCCCAGTGATTCCTTTCAAGTGGGCCCCACCTATGAACATGAGACTTTGGTAGATGTTTTAGATATAAACCATAACCTATTACCCTGGCCCCTGAAAGACTCATGTCTATCTTGTGTAAAATACATTTAGTCTGTCTGTAAGAAATGCCAAAATATTACCAGTTTCAACATTGCTGAAAATTTGAGTCCAAAGTCCCTTCTGAGATTCACAGCAAACTCTCGCCTGTGAGCCCTGTAAAAGTCAAAGAGAAGCTAAACATTTCCAATATACAGTGGTACAGAGTAATCATTCCCATTCCAATGGGAGAAATGAAGAAATGGGAGAGAAAGAAGTGAAACTAAAGCAAGACCAAAACCCAGCAGGGCAAACATTAAATCCAGTATCTCCATGTCCAACATCCATGCAAGTTGTGGTGAGACGTTAATTCTGAAGAGTGTAGGTGGCCCTATGACATTGCCCTTGGATTCATTCTTGAGTGGCACCACTCACTGCCTGCAGCTTTCCTTGACAGAGGATCTGAGCTCCTGGCATTTCCAATTTCTCAGGGTTTCGAATGCACTTTGGCTTTATTCTCTAGTTTCACAAACTGCCCTTTCAAGACCACACTGCTTGGCCTCCTAGGCCTTCTTTTGAGATCTGTATAGAAGCCTTTCTAGCCCCATAACTCTTACATCCTACCTGCCTGTAGAACCAGCAACATGTGGACAATGCCAAAATCTATAGCACATCGGTACACTTAGGTGGCTGGATTCCTTAGTGGTTCACTGTTACAGGCCCCCTTGTGGAATGCACTGAGTGAACTATGCTCCCTGGGGTTCTTTTCTCAAAGTGAAAGTTTACATTTACATTTTCACCTTTGAGCCTATGATTGCTGATTTCTGAGATAATGTCAAGAAGACATCTTTCCTATTGTCCTGATATGAAGTACTTGACTTCTTTTTAATGTTAATCTCTTCAACTACCATGCTCTCTATGATCCTAACTTTGCTCACACTTTTCTTCTGGCAAAACTGGAATCTTTTTGTATCTTTTGGCTCTTTTGTCCTGATTCTCAGTGTAGGTTTGGCTAAAAGCTGCAAGCATTACCTGTGCCACAGTCTGAACATTGAGCTGTCCTGAAATTTCCTCTTCCAGATTGATCAATCTACCACTTTTTTTTTTTTTTTTTTTGAAACAGGATCTTGGCTCTGTAGGTCAGGCTGGTCCTGAACTAACTTACTATGCAGCCAAGAATGGCCTTGGACTCATGGCAATCCTCCTGCCTCAGCTTCATGAGTGGTGGGATTATAGGCATGTGCCACCATGCCTGGTTTATGTGGCACTGGGGAAATGAATTCCAGCACTAGGCAAGCACTCTAATCACTAAATTACACCCTCTGTCCCAGTCCACCTCCCCTTAATTTTAAGTCTTAGGCAAAGTTACAGTTTATGGTCAAAGTGCAGACACTTTTATTTTTATCAGAGTGTAACACACATGGTTTCTAGTCTAATTGCCAGTAGACTCTTCTTTCTCATCTGAAACTTCTTGAGGTTGGCATTATGCTTTGCATTTCTGTGAGCATTCTGGACTTCTAAGTTTCAACTGGAATCTCCCATCAAGCTCAGCTCACAGCATCCTAAGGTTTCTCTAGATGGCATAGCAAAGCCTCTCCAAACTCCTCCCACAACCCAGTTCTGATGGCTTCTAAACCACGCAGTTAGGTATAATCAACAGCAACAAATCCACTTCTCTGGTACCATTTTTTGTCTTACGTGCTTCTACATTGGTGGGACACAGTACAGCTTGGAAGAAAAGAAGCTTGACAGGAGCAGACAACATGGTGATGGCTTCAGAGAAGAGTACTGGCGGAGGGGGGCGGGGAGAAAAACCTGTAAAGGATTCCACTGTCGCGGAATCTCAGGAAGCTACGGTTGCTGGAGATGGGCAACCGAAAGCAGGATCCAACCCCCGAAAGCAGCTGTCTTCTCCCCAGGCGTCAGCATCTCAGAGACTAAGAACAAGCAGCGGTGACATTTAATGTTCACATGGTGGAAACAGCGACAGCCAAAGGAAAGATTTGGCAGCTAAGAAAAACTTAAAAAAGAAAGAGAAGCTCTTGGTGATAAGGCTCCACCAAATCCTGTACCTAAGACCATTGACCGCCAATGAGTCTATGATGAAACCACAGTTGACCCTGATGACAAAGAGGTTGCTTATGATGAAGCTACAGGTGAATTTTCTCCTTACTTTGACAGACAGACTTCTTCTAAGATTCTCATCACAACGTCAGACAGACTTCATGAGAGAACAGGACGACTATGTGAACAGTTCACATGTTTACTGTAGAAGAAGATTGGCTTTAAAAAAATAATCCCACAGTGCATCTCAAGAGGTTTCACAGATCTAATTGTTATTAATGAAGATCGTAAAATACTGTGAGCCACTTGCCACATGGTCCAACTGCTCATTTTAAAATAAGCAGTGTTCATTTTCGTAAAGAAATTATGAGAAGAGGCAAGGGCTCTGCAGAACATGTACTTGAAATAATTTTAAATGATTTCACAACACGGCTGAATTGGACGTATGTTTGCCCTCAGTTTATTGGAAGGCAGGTTGCCACATTCCATAGGCAGCGGCAGAATTATATCTTCTTCAGGCTTCACAGGTACATATTCATGAGTGAAAAGAAAGTGAGAATGCAGAAACTTGGACCATGTTTTACCTTAAAATTAAGATCTCTTCAGAAAGGAACCTTTGATTTGAAATATGGACGGTATGAATGAGTCCATAGCCCCAGGAAATGGATACAAGTTGAAAATTTCCCTTATAAATTTCTGAAGAAATAAATAGCATTGGATTTTGCTACCTTGAACTTGGCCTCCCTTGAACTTGGTAAGTTCTTTGTGACAGAACACCCTTTCAAAAAAGCATGTATTGACTTTATGAACTTTCACATCTGAGCTAATGACCAAGTGTCATGAATTGCCACTCTTTATGAAACAAGTATAAATAAAATAATTTTGGTGAGGGTTAAAAAAATAAGTTTGTTTTAGCTTATGCCTCAGAGGTCTCAGTTTATATGTGGTTTGTTGGCAGTGGCAGGAGGGTATGGAGGAAAGCCACTGACAACATGGCAGCCAGTACTAGGGAGGAACCGGGGGCAAGAATATAGCCTTCCAGGCAACATGCCCAGCGATTCACCCCTTCTGCCCAGGCCCCACCTCTGAGTGTGAGATTTTTTGGGGTGACATTTTAGATCTAAACCATAACAGTGCTCCTATGAGAATCTGATGCTCAGCTAATCTGACAGGAGATGGGGTACAGGGTGATGCAGGTGACAGAGAGGGCGGTATGTACAGGTGAATCTTCACTCACCTGTTTACTTCTCCCCTCCTGCTATACAGCTCCATTTCTAACAGGCTCCAGACTGGTGTGAGCCCATGGCTTGGAGATCCTTACTAGAAACTAGAGAATGACAGGAAAATCATGATTCCTGTTAAGAAGTGATTCTGTGAGTCATCATGGGTCCTTTTAAGTTTTTCTACAAAACTCTTAATAGATGATTTCTTTTCATCTGCCCAGTGTCTTGTGGTAGGTAAGGCACTGGTTATAATTATTTACAGTTAAGGAAACTATGGCATGGGAAGGTTTAGGTAATTTACATAAATCCTACTGATACACTGAAGCTGTAATTCACACGTGATCATCTCTGAGCAGTGAGAGCAAAGGAGAAGGCAGGTGTGGTAGCTTTTACTTTCTGGAAGAGTTCTAGATGTGTGCTAGTTAATAACCAAGGAGGAGCAGATATACATACTTTGTGGGGTTCTCAGGACAAATTCTAGAGAAGAACTATCTCATTTGTAGTCAGGCATCCCCATACCAAATTTGGTGCTTCTTTTAGGGAGATTGGAATTCTAAGTTGTAACTGTTCTCCTTTTGGGGTGCTGTTAAGGGACAGGTCTGGCAAAATAAAACCGTCGCTGGAGAGATTATGTGACTGTTTACTGGAGATCATTTTTGTTTGGTTGTATATTTTTGAGATAGGGCCAGGCTAAGTTACTCAGTTATCTTCAAACTCTCTACCTTCCTGCCTCAGCCTTCTGAGTAGCTGGAATTAAAGGTACATGCTATCATACCCAGCTCCACTGGAGAGCTCTAATTCCTCTTATACCTTTATTAATTGGAAAGATGATGTGGAGGGCTTAAGGCATTTAGTCCTAAGGCTGAGAAAATCTTACTGTCTTATATTTTAGTTGAATTAACTTTATCTGGAATTCTTCTGGGTAGCTAGAATAACCAATATTAAAAATCTCTCAGACCCAGATCACAATTATTGCATGGAACTCAGTGTGGGAAATAATGGGAACTGGAGGGGCGGGTGGGGGGAGGGTTGAAAGGAGAGAGGGGAACGATTTGTAACTTTGCCATGATATGTATGTGCACAAAATGCTCAAGATCAATGTGAACCTTATGTTTTACACTTCTACATATCAATAAAATGAGGAAAAATAAATAAAAATAAAAATCTCTCATTTCATTCCACTGTCAATGAGAATACCGTTGGTTGAATCTGTCCCTAACAAAACTTTAATAGGGAGTAATAATGATATCCAAAAGTAGTATTGATTCTCACAGCATTTGATCCTGTGGATCTGCAACCTTCTGAAGTAGGTACATTGTCACCCCCATTTTCATATGGAAAACCAGAGACCCAGAGTGGTAAAATACCTTGATCAGGTCACAGAGCTAGGAGCCCAAACAGTCTGGGCGTAGGGGATATGCTTGGCTGTCAGCCACACAGCCTGTGTTTTAGGGTCTATGTCAGGTGCTGGGGGAAAGAGATACAAGCAAAACACAGGCGCAGGCCGACTTCAGGAGAGTCATGGTAGGTGGGACTGAGAGAGTCCCCCTCACCCTTCCCAATGGCGCAGTGACCAGCACGTTCTCCCTTGGTGCCCTCAGTGCTTTGGCTCCGCTCTCAGTGCTCTCTGAGTTGTTTGACTCCGAGATTGGTCCCCATGTGCTTCTTAAGGATCCCAGGATGTTTGGTGGAAGAGGCTCCCCACCTTGACGCACACAGAACAGACCTGCATTGTCTGCAGGGTCACCTTCCAGGTGTGCCCTTCGGCCTCCCAAGCTTGGTGCCTTCTGGTCTGTGGTTACCTAGAAACTAACTCTGTCCTCACACCTCAGGTATCTGAAACAAACTGAATAGCAATGAAGGTGCCAAGATACAGTGTAAAGGAAAGTGTGTGGAACAAAACCAGTTATAGACTGAAGACTAATACTTTGGGAAGAGAGAGAGAGAGAGAGAGAGAGAGAGAGAGAGAGTGTGTGTGTGTGTGTATTTCCATCCCAGCAAGAAAAAATTCTCAAGGCCAAATGCTAGAAAAAAAAAAAAAGGTGAAATGTCCAAGGGAAGACTTTAAAAACTGCCCTGAACCTTCTTTAAAAACTGGAAAAAAAGTCTTTTTAAATTTTTATTTTATTGTTTGAGACAGGGTCTCACTCTGTAGCCCAAGCTGGTCCAGAACTCATCATGTAACCCAGGCTGGCCTTGGATTCACATCAATCCTCCTGCCTCAGCCTCCTGGGCTGAAGTTACAGGTGTGTGGCACCAGCTCTGGATTTGAAAAAATATCATTGAACAATTACAAAAATTTTTTATCAACATACAATAAATTAAACATATTTGAAATGTACAATTTGATACGTGTTGAAACTTATGCACATGTGATGCTTTCAAGGCAATTAAGAAACATTTTTATTACTTTGAGAAGTTTACCTTTGATCCTTTTTAACCCTCACAAGGAGCGTCCCTCCCCATTTTGTCATTCTGGGAATAACTGATCTGCTTTTTGTTTCTATTGTTTGCTTTTCTGTAGTTTCGTGTAAGTGAGATCATATAATCTACTTTCTTTGGGTATGACTTCTTTTACTCAGCACAATTATTTTCAAATTCTTTTTTTCACTGAATATATGTAACTGAATGGTATTTTGAAATTTCTAATTGCTTACTATTAGTACATAGAAATATGTTTATTTTTGTATATTGATCTTGAGTCTTGGAATCATATAGACCCATTCATTAGTTCTAGGGACTATTTCACAGATTCTGTCAGGGACTAACTGTCTGTTCCAGGGACTATTTCACAGATTCTACTTAAATAATGTTATCCGAGATAAAGACCCTTTTGGGGGCAACCCACTTGGGACCCCCTCCAAGACAGTGGAAGCTTTTACTTTTCTATCTTTGTTTCTAAATGAAGAGCTGCTACTCTAAAAAAACAAAGTGAGAAAGAAACCCCTTTTATCCCTTCAACTTTAATTTGCATTTTTTCATTCATTTTTTCTTGTCTTACTTCATCAGGTAGAACCTCCAGTGAGATGTTGATAGAAGTAGGAAGAGCAGATAGATACTCTGTTTTGTTTTTGATCTTTTGAGGGAAGCATTTATTTTTTCACCTTTAAATAAAACTTACGTTGTAGGTTCTGCAGATGTTCTTCTATAACATTAGGCCATGGATGTCCCTTTCTTTTCCTATTGGGGTTAGAGGGAGTTTTATTGAGAATAGATGCATATCAAATTCCCTTTCTGCATTACTTTAAATGACCATAGGTTTTTCTTTTCTAGTACATTTTAAATGTTGAAGCAGGCCTTAATTTCCAGGAAAAACTGGATCATGATGTATTTACCTTATTATATATTGGATTTGACTTGCTAAATATTTGTTAAGAACTTCTACATTTGTGTACCTAAGGGGTGTGAGTCTGTATCTTTTCTAGTGATATCTGCTTGGGTTTGAGTCATGCTGGCTCATAAAAACAAGTCAGAAAGATTCCTTTTCAATTTTTTGAAATAGTTTTGTGAAATTGGCATTATCTCTTCCCTAAATGCTACATAGAATACTCCAGTGAAGCCATCTGGACTTGGGGTTTTCTCCTCCTCCTCCTCCTCCTCCTCTTTCTCTTCCTCCTCCTCCTCCTCCTCTTCTTCTTCTTCTTCTTCTTCTTCTTCTTCTTCTTCTTCTTCTTCTTCTTCTTCTTTTTCTTTTGTTTTGCTTTTGAGACAGGGTCTTGCTCTGTAGTCCAGGGTAAACCTGAACTCACTATGGAGCCCAGGCTGACCTTGAACTCACAGCAATTCTCCTGCCTCATTCTCTGAAGTGCTAGAATTACAGGTGTTTGCCACCATGCCTGTCTTATGTGGTGCAAGGGAATCAAAATCAGGTACTGTAGCTTGCTAGGCAAGCACTTTAACCACTGAGCTATTCCTCCATCCCTCTATTTTTTTCTTGAATGAGCTTTGATACAATAGACTCAGTCTTGCAAAGAATTTGCCAATTTCAGCTGTTATTGAACATACTAGAATGCAATTGTCTAAAATATTCCCTTATTATGTTTTTAATATTTGTGCAACTTGATATCTCCTCTTTTCCTCATGGTATTTGTAAGTTTCCTTCTAATCAATCTGACTGCATTTATAAATTAAATATTTTTAACAACTGGGGATTGAACCCAAGCACTTTTTACACTGAGCTATATCCCCAGCCGCTTTAGTTACTTTTCCCATTGCTGTAACTCAATACCTGACATCCACAAATGTAGGGGAGGGAAAGGTTTATTTTAGCTCACAGTTTCAGAAGGTTACAGTCCATTCAGGGGTGGCCAGCAGCAATGGAAGTGCAGGGCAGAGGCAGAGGTGGAGGTACCTTCTCACGACATCACAAACAGGAAGCCAAGTCAGGGCAAGTTGAGTCTAGTCCTCCAAGGAAGGCAGGAAGCCGCT
>PVKB01001830.1:0-353231 GCA_004027205.1 Ctenodactylus gundi | reverse complement strand
GTGTAACCACTATAATCTTAATATCAAAACCTGACAAGATCACTGTAAGTAAGGAGAAGTGTGAGCTAATAGAACTCTAAGAATAAACACAAGCAGCAAGACTGCGATGTTACAAGGATACTGGCTCTCCCTTAGATTCTCTATAGATTCACAAAAATCATACCAAAACCCAATATTTATTGATAAGGAAAATTATGAGCATACTCTAAAATATAAGAAATGTAATATTATTGTAAAGTTTGACAAAGTTTTCCCCTGGAATAAAATAAAAGTGTCCAGAAGTACAATCACAAATATACAACCTTGACACATGAGAATGTGACAACTTAACTCAGAGACAAAGTGTTGCTTTTTCAAATATGCAGTGATGAATCAGCTGGATGTTAGAATAAGAGAAAAGAAAATTTAACTCCTACCTCACATAATGCAAGGTCACAAATATCAAGTAAACAAAGGCAAACAACGACCCTTTTGAAATATGACACAGAAAAATGTCTTTATTATTTGAGGTACATAAATATTCTTAATCATTACACATGTCACAAGAAAAAAACTCACTGTTAAGAAAACAATTTGTAAATTTGTCTCTATTAAAGCTAGAACCTTTTTCCATCAAGAGATATCACTAAGAATGGGAAATGGAAAGTGACATACTGGGATTTAAATTTCTCTTCTATCTTTAAAAACCAACAAAGGGCTTGTATATAGAAAACGTACAATATTCTTGCAATTCTCATAACCCTTTAGAAAAATGAGCAAAAGACTTCAATGGCACTTTGCCCAGAAGATACTCGAATAAGGTAGCATATTCAACTATTCCAATAATTAGAAACTCCGAATTAAAACTCAAATGATATGTCACTATGCAATATATCATTGCCAAATGAAATGTCAAAATGAGGGGGAAAGTTGCATCACCAACTATTTGCATGAACCAGAAGCAATGAGAATTCGTGCTGGGACAAACGTAAATTTGTAAAACACTTTGGCATTAAATACTAAGAGTGAACATACATAGAACCTACAATCCTACAACCTCACTCCTAGTGTATATACCTAATCATAATGTCTTTATAATGGCATTATTCAAAGCACATAAATTTGAAAATAAATCAAATGTCTATGAGAAGAGTAAGTAAATAACTTGTGGTGCTTTTATTTAATGGAATAATACACACCAATAAAAATGACTTTATCTTGACCTGCATAAAAAAATACATGGTCAGCCTTCACAAACACAATGAAGAAAAAGTACCCGGATGCAAAACATATGTACTGCACAAATCAATTATGAATTCGAAAGCAAGAAAAACTTAACTGTGGTATTAAAATTAAGGAGATCAAGGAAGAAACAGATAAGGGAAAGGCACAGAAAGGGATTCCCTGGGGTGCTGTTGCAGCTTCCTCCCAGTCCCAAGCCTGTGTTATACAAATGCTCCACTTGTGATGACTCCCCTAGTTGCACATAATATTTTGTGTCCCTTTCTTAAGAGTGTTTACGTCACACAAAAAGGAACTAAAATGTTTAAATATATTTAAACCAGGGATTTTATTTTTAGAAATTTCATTCTTTATCCATAAGTATATTAAATGCTAGGTTTGAGTATTATGAAAGCAAAAGACTAGAAACAATCTGAATACCCACAAGTATATACTTCACAGGTCCAATAAACTGTACAACGCCCAGGAATATTATGGAAACTTCAAAAAGAAGGACCAATCTCATAGATCCTCACATGGGACAATCGCCTATCTGTATGCAAGCAAACAATCAGTGGGCAACACGAATAGATGTGCAGAATGTGTTATCAGCGCACCTGTGCTTAAAAATAAGATGAAGGATATGTGTTTTATACAGACCTGCTCTGTTTCTAGCAGGAGGGTGAAAACAAAGTCCCAGTCACAGAGGACGTTTCTAAAGAAGGCAACTGGAACACGAGCAGTCACGGATGGGAAGGAAGCTTTCTTTTATTGTACTTGTTGGCATCATGGGAACTTTGCTATAGTTACCTTTTCAATTTTGTAAATAAAAAGATAATATCATAAATTTATTAATAAGTTGAAATTATTTTGTGACACTAGTACCTGACTGATTGTCATCTTGGGACATTCATATGTAGCAAAATGGCTTTTCTTTTGGGAACTGACAAGACCTGCAGTAGAGGTTGCACAGCAAGGACATGGGAAGGGTGACAGGGCAGGTGAGGGCCAGGAGACAAGCAGGGCCAAGTTCAATAGTGAAAGCGCGCGGCCAGAAGGTCGTGCATGTGAACAGAGCCTGCGGCAGAAATGATGAAACCCAGCTGCACAGGTCAGGAGAGCTGGACAAAAGTAAATGAAAAAAAAAAAAAAAATGCAAAGGACTTGTGGAAGGGAAGCTGTCCAGCAGAGCTAAACGCTGATGAGCTTCACCACCTGCTCTCAGAGCCTCATATTGCTGGCAGAGCTTAAGGGGTCAAGGGCAAGAAGACACCATATTCTTACCAGTTTATTTGTACTGATCCAAAATATGATTGGCCCCAGAATGAAGTCTTTGTGTCCTCCATGGTATCTACTTACGATGTGTGCGCACACCACCTCTAAGAGGAGATGCTGACTTCCCCTGCTTCCTAAGAGCACAAAAACCTGACCTTCCCCCAGAGTGGCTTAACAGGTTTTCGCACAGTCCACCCAGCGATGGCCTGAGCCACCGGCTGAGCAGAAATGAGTGCATAAAAAGATATCAGCCTTTATTCTTGCTTTGTGTCCCTGATCTGATCATTTCACTGAGCTTCAATCACTGAGTTCACACGGTTTCCTTTAAACAGATTCATCCTGCTACCAGCCGTCACATGAATATTTTCCCCTTAAAATTTGCTGAAGGGACACTTCATTGGAAGGATCTATCTGAGGGTCAGATGCCACACTAAGAGTTCTGATGCATCAGTCTCAGGTCCCTGAAGGCTCCCAGGAGGGCAGAAAATCATGTCAGGGAAGCAGACTGAACAGGGGACAGTGCCAAGGCCACCAATTAGAAGGAGATCCATTTTCCAAGTCATTTTCCAGCCAACAGAGTCCTTTTGCCACTTAACACATCGAAAGCCTCTCTATACAGCTGGTGCCAAGTTTATTCTCGGCACACTTTTTGTAAATCACATCCAAAATATGATTTGGACAAAAAATGCACCTTCTTATGAGCCCACTGTGTACTTGAAAGACCCAGTGCACAAATCATTTGCACCTGTACCATTTCCATCCAGTTCTAAGCTAATTTTAAAAAGGCTCTGAAAGCCTGCCAACAGCACATGTGCACAGAAGATAAAATGTAATAGCAATTAATCCAATCATCTCTGATTTAACGTTAATTTAACCCAGTGGATTATGCCTTGTTTTGTGTGCAACTGTGTTGATCCTGCTACATTTCAGAGAGCCCCCAAATCAATCAAGTCACAATCCCTAATTGCAGTCAAAATGGGGAATTCCACTCAGCAGGGCCCTTCTCTGGAGTATCTGTTCCTCCCAAGGAAGAAAGGGAAGTCAAAGAAGGCGGCGCCTCTAATAGCAGGCTGCTAGCAAGCAGCTGAGGGTGTCAGGGCTAGCTCTAAGGAGAGTCCCACTGCTTGCTGGCATATTCAATTGAGCCAGGGCATTTTGCCAGAACGAACGGGAAAGGGCCATCAGAGAAAAGCCAATGGAAGCATAGCTGCTATGTAAACTAGGAACAAACAACAACAAATTCTGGGGGCACGGTGTTTCCCTTTTCTTTATTTGCAATATAAATGGAATACTCTGGCAGTTAAGGACCTGAATTAGAACAGTTGTAATTGAAAACTAATACCATGATACCCCCTGGGTCTGATTTAACTGAGTTAGGTTATCAGTCTGCCTTCTTGGAACCAAAGGCTGGTTGGAAGAACATTTGTATTATCATAGACAAAGAACAGAGAATGTTTCGGGTTACCATTTCCTTTTGGGGGAGGGGATTGAAAGTGAAATCATAAGAGGTGTTACCTGGGCTCAGGATAGCCCCAGAAGTTCAACTGTAGTTCAGCCTTAGTTAAGGATTAGTTAATAGATACTTCACAGAAAGTACTACCATGTTCCTTTTCATAATTTTTCTCTCCCCTCCTCCCTTCCGTTGCAGCTGAGAATAATTAACTGTTCTTTTGTGAGTGTCATTTGTTCTCAAGGAATTAAATGCCACCTTATTTCCCAGAACAAGAATTCAACTGTCATAATTATAGCTTCATTTCAGAAGCAAAAAAATCATAATTTATTACAGATTGTTCAGCATGTGAGATAGGTTTAAATGTCATTGGAAGTAAATTGTGGCATGTCATGAGGAGTTTTAGCCACCACTGTAATTGATTTATAATTTCACATTTAAAATGAACAACACTCACCCATTGTTCTTGTATTATATAATTCTGACATCAATCCCTTGAGAATGAGGCATTCAACTTGGTCAATACACAATAATAATAATAACAATAATAACAATGATACACCAATTTAAAGATAAGCACCGAAATTATCATATGCATTAGGAAAATATGTGTGAAAAATGGGAGCTCAAGCTCTATAATAGAAGGTAAAAATATATTTCAGAGAGAATGCATTTGGATATTAGCACTGAACTCCATAAAATGAAATGACTCTCAGGAGTTTTAGTGTAACTCGTAAAATTAAGGACCATCAGAATTAAGGTTTCAACTGTTCTCTATCCAGAGTTATAAGGAAAGAAGCAATAATTGAAGAAGGTGGAGATAAATTTTTCCACTTCTAATTTCAAGCAGACTGAGAATCAATTCCTCTTTAAACAGTAACTCACAAGGTTTTCAGTGTGATCCTGATACCCTAAGACCGTACAGTGATGATAGAGGCTTTGGTAGAAGAACTATATAAATATTTGTTAAAACTATTAGGTGCCTACAGATTCATTTTATATAAAGTGAGTGAGTCTTGCGATGATTCGCCGCCTACCTTCAAATTGTATCTATGGATAGACAACATTTGGATTTGGATGTAGAAGAAAAAAACACAAGCACATACGAGGATAGCAGCAATCTATACTGGTGGTAACCAGAGGAGATGAGTCACAATTTAGCAACAAAATCAAACCTTCCCACCTCACTACCCAACCTGTAATCTTTTTAAATGCCTTAAGTTTTCCTTCTGGGAAACCAGTTATTTATTATTTTTAAAAATTCGACATGACATTCTGAATAAAGAACACTCTTTGAAAGATGTGATGTCAAAGGCTGAACAATAGCACCCAGTAATGTCACATCATAATCCCTGGAATCTGTGAATGTCACATTACATAGCAAAAGAACTCTACAGATGTAATTAAACTTATAGGCTCTGAGACAAAGACATTAATCTGGATAATCTGGGAAAGACATAACATACTCACAAGCATCTTTATGAGAAGGAAGTAAAAGTATCTATAAATACATGAGATCTGGATGTAGGAATAACAAGTAGAAGTACAGGAGAGGAGGGAACTATGTGACCAGAGTAGTCACGGGGTAAGAGGAATACAGCCAGAAGCCAAGAAAGCCCATAGCTTCTGTAAGTGGAAGAGGCAGTCCCCGGGAGCCTCTCGGAGAAACCCAGCATCTTATTTGAATCTCCTAAGACTCATTTCAGATTTCTGACCTTCAGAACTGAGAGGAAAAAAATAGAGAGTTGTGCTACTTTAAGCCACTAAATATGTGGTATTTACTACAGTGGCAACTTGAAACTAACGTACAGGGTATAGAGACGTGACCGGGTTTGTTAAAAAGTGGACATAAGATCAAATTATCTCCATCCAGCCAATACCCTCTGCCTCTGGGTTGAGGCCTCCACCCTTATGACAACCTGGGCTCATCCTTGGCCAATGCTCAGGCAGTTACTATGCTGACTTTATTGGGGCACAGCAATCCAAGAATTTTTTTTTTAATGTAACACTAGACTTGGTTTAAAAGAGTCACTACTTGGGTTATTCCATGAATGTAATGCTTTAAACCAAGCTGGAATTTTATGCATGGTTTTTAAGAGAAATTGTACATATTTTAAAACATTAATGTATTACAAGAGTTCCCCAAAAAAATAAGCCTTGTGATTTGTTTTTCTAAACATCATCTCTTGACCCAGTAAATGATTGCCCTAGAGTTATTTCTTGGCATTCGATTAATGTTCACAGTAAGTCAAGGGTTTATACTGACATTTCAGACCTGCTATTTAAATTAATTTTTATTCAGCCTGTTATATTCTGAGGAAGAAAAAATATGAGACACAACAAACAGTGGGAGTGATACATGCATCAGCTCTATCTAGGGCCATGTTAAGAGAATATTTTGTTTTGCTTTCCTTGATCCTCTCCTAGGGCGTCAGCCAGGAGTTGCTACGGTGATTACCATCTCTCCCCACCTGCCCCTGGATCTGCAACAGCCAACGCTAGATTTCAGTTATTAAAAAATTTGGCAATCAAGTTCATGGAAAATGAGCAAGAAGCACTCCACACCATTCATCCCCCCTGCTAGGTTCTGATATTACGAGCATTATTTCATGCATTTTTTTATTCACTCATTCAAACCTATCTGTGCAGT
This sequence comes from Ctenodactylus gundi, assembly GCA_004027205.1. Taxonomy (NCBI): domain Eukaryota; kingdom Metazoa; phylum Chordata; class Mammalia; order Rodentia; family Ctenodactylidae; genus Ctenodactylus; species Ctenodactylus gundi. Next base: position 346,656 of record PVKB01001830.1, on the reverse strand, counting down.
CACTGAGTGGGACAGAAAGGCAAAGTACAGAGCACATCCTACAAGATAAGTGTTACTCACAAATGAGGGAGGTGAGACCAGCTCAATGGCAAACTCTTCATGCATATTAGTTTTCTTTATGTATGTCTGTGTGTGGTACTAGGGATTTAAAACAGAGACTTTACCCTGAGCTTACTGAGCTCTAAACCCTTTTCTATTTCTTCCTTGCTTTTTTATTTTTTCTTAATTTGAGGCAGGGCCTCAATCCATAGTCCAGGCTAGTCCTGAGTTTGCCGTGTAGCTCAGACTGGCCTTGAACCCTCAGCAATCCTCTGCCTCAACTTCCAGAGTGCTGGGATTACAAATGTGGGGAGGATTTTGTAAGAGAAATTGTGAGCACAAGGAATAAATTAAACACATGCAGATGGGGCAAGGGGACAAGAGTAAGACACTGAAGCAGTGGTACGGTAATGTTTGTATCACCCCAAAGTTCATAACCTGAAAGCCTAATGCCTGAAGTGATACTACCAGGATGAGGAGCATTTGAAAGGCGAGTGGGCCATGAAGATGGGGCCCTCATGAATGGCATTAGCACCCTTACCACAAGGATCCCAGAAAGCTCTCTTCTTCTTTTAATCTCATTTGAGGACATAGCAAGAAGACAGCTATTTCCAAAGCAGAAAGGGAACCTTCATTAGACAGAACCTCCTGGTGTCTTAGTTATTCATCTTATTGATGTGACAAGATACCCAACATTCACAATTTAAGGGAGGAAAGAGTTATTTTAACTCACAGTTTCGGCAGGTCTCTCACACGCAGAGTCCATTCATGGGGCAGCCGGCAATACTGAAGGCAAATGGCAGAGGCTGGAGAGCTGCTCACTGCATCGCGAACAGACATCAAGTGAGGCAGAAGCAAGCCAACGAGCTCTCCCAGGAAGAAGCTGCAACGGGACCGCCTTCCTTTAAGTACTGCAAGCTACCAGTTGCCCCGCCCTCACTTCCGGGCCCAGGAGTCAATAACAAACACCTGAAATCTCTGTCCTAGGCAACTTCCAATCTCAACAAATTGCCCCAATCTTCCCAGGTAAAACCTTAAACACCTGCCCTTTCCAGCCAGGTTCTATCACCCAATAAATAACACATAGTTCCAAATACATGAGGCTTTTGGGGGACACTCAAGATCCAAACCATAACACCTGGTATTTTGATCTTGAACTCCTCAGACTTCAGAACTATGAGATGTATATGTTCATTTTTTAAGCTACTCACACCACTCTATTCTCATGATAGGAGCTTACACACATCAAGTCAGGACATCACAGAATATGCATGGAGGAAGGAGATAACTCAGCATGGCACAGAAAGTAATGGCAAAAATGTCACTTGGGCCTTTGGCACTGGGATTTGTTATACAGGTAATAATGGTATTGCCAAGAAACTGGACAAAATCTAGTCAACAAAGAGTACCTGCACATTTTTTCTTCATGTAATATTAAAATAAAAGAAATTTTTAAAACTACCTCTGATTGCAGGCTAACTGGGCAAGGAGGACATGCACAAATTGGTGATGCAGAATTTTTGTAAACAACAAATAATCAAGTTAATGCCAAGAATTAAAATTAAGTATTTTATTCATAAAGTAACAAAACATTTCATATAATTAATATAACACAAACTGAAACATGAGATATGAGTTAAGACTGTAAGTGAGTCTTTGTTACTTCTGAAGTATCAGATCTCTGCCCTTTAACTTAAATAATGTTCTTTCACAAAATTCCAGGCTTTGAGGCAGAGGACATGAAAGGTGCTCCCCTCTTCAAGTTTATAATCCAGAGAGAGTGTGGTAAACAACATCACTGCTCACAAGACTTGCTGCTCTCCCTCCCTTGGCAATGTGATGAGCTCTGCCTAGGACTTCTTTGCTAACAAAATACGGGTAGAAGTGACAATTGCTAGTAGAAGCATTAAAGACAGACATGTGCTCCAGTTTGAATTCTCTTTTTCCTCCACCATAAGCCCAGAAATATCCCAGGGCAGGGAAGATGCTGTCCATTAGCCTGGATCCTCATAAAGAGTACAGTCACAGCCACCTTAAGATGGACACATGAGCAGTTATTGAACACCTGTTGTAAAGTCACTGAAGTACTGAGGTTGTTTGTTACTACAGGATAACGTAACTTACATTAAATTTACGTTAAAACCAACTATGATGAGAGTACATGTAGCCACATTATAATGTCAGATTTATAAAGACCTGGCAAATAATTGGCCAACCCTCACTCTCTTCTTTGCAAGACTGTTGTCAGGGACCAGTTGACAAGCTGTCAGGCCAATATGCAAGGCCATATAAAGTCTCATAGAGTATTCGTCATGAACAGATTACATAAACTAAAACTCAAGAGTGGAAGGAAAATCCTAATGTCAAAATACTTTGCTTCTGGACAAATTTCAGACTCAAGCCACACACTACGGAGATGTAGGAGTTGGGTTTCCTAAGAGTCAAGGGGACAGGAAGGAGAGGGATCTCAAAAACCTGGTGATAGGAGATAGAGAAGGGGGAGTCAAGATGAGGCGAAACCTGAACTCAATGCTGAAAAACAGGGAAGTGTGGGTGGGCCTCGCAAAAGTATGGCATAGTGGTGGGTGGCCTGGCATCTGGGGAACCGTGGAGGTCAGGATGGGGAGATAGACATGAAATGCAACCACAGAGAAGGGCAAAGCCAAGAGCGGCCCTGACAATCATGCTGAGAAGTTCAGAGACTATTCTACAGGAAAGTAGATGTCATGAAAAAGCTTTTACACTGGGGAGTGGCATGGTCAAATTGACATTTGGTAAAGATTTTCCAGTAGAATCAGGAAGGTGAGTAATGGAAGAGAAGCTGACCACTCCAGGAAAGTTGGTTAGAAGCCTCTTGGAATAATTCTTATAGAAACTGTGATGTCTGAACTGAGAGGGCCTGTTTCCTGCTCGGTAAGCTAAGACAATTAGGGAGAGAATTAGCTCACAGATAGTGAGCTGCAAAGCCAGCAAACACACTGGATGCTTTTCTGATTCTGTTCTACCTCATTGGAGAGCTTTGAATGGTTTGGATTCATTTTGTATCTTCCCTAATTAAATTCCAAACTCAAAACTTGATTAGTTACAAAATTAGTCTAACCCTTTTTTCCTCATAGCCCCCCTTTACCATGCACACAAGCATGGAAGTGTCTTCCTAATAACTTTCTTTCATTCTCCATTTTCCCACTCCAGAAATATTTATTGCATACTCACTATGCAGCAAGCACTGTGCCAGGTTCTCTCTATATACAATGGCCGAAACAATGTCCTTGCCTCATAGAAGTGGCAGTGAAATGGGGAGACACACGATAAACAAACAATACAAAATGCAAATTTCCACAAATGATCAACATCAGAATACCAGCAGCCCATGTGCACTCATACAATGCCCTCAAAAGCTCAGCCAGGGGAAATCAAGTCAAAGGGAAAGTATTCACACTTACATCAGCGTCTTTCAAAAAAAAAAAGTGGGTTCATCTAGCCTGGTGCTATTATACAAACACACTAGCATAGATAATGTAAGGTCATATTCTCCTAATAGCGAGCAAGGCTTGCATTGCAGGGGCAGGGAGCAAGAGGTTAGGAATAGGGATCTGTAGAATACAGAGAAGTTTGTTTCCCATTTAGGGCTTAGCGAGGCCCATGAAATACACAAGAAGGGGCTCATGGGAACACCTCAGTGTTGAATCAGCCCTCAAATCAGTCTGGTTTATAGCTACAACCAGGCTGCAACTATCTGAATGAATGGATTAATCCTGAGTTCTATCATTGCATTGACTTATAGAATCACAGTTCATTTTTACAACACCAAAACTCTTATTACTACTTTCTCTTTAAAATGTCACCACTAAAGAAAAATTAATAGGGTTCTTCATTATTTAAAATTTCTCCCAATTAATGTTAAAATTCCCCCCTCACCCAACAGCCATAGAGTTGGGCCATTTTGAAGTAGAGTTTTTTACTGAGTTCCTCTTAAGACCTGTCTGTGAGAAACCTAAGACCAATTTTAACAGAGGTCCACTGGGTCAGGGCTTTTCTGAAGATACCTAGGCTCTGGCCAGCTGCCACAGCCATCAGGCCTATAATCACTTTCAGCCACAACCAACAAGGTTGTATTTAGAACACTGGCCAATAGGTAAAAGGTCCTCCACACCATGGCTCTTCATAGTCCTCTCTCATCTATCATAATTTCCCAAGGTCCAATAATCTGATAAAAGAGATTTGATTAAGTGCAAGATTTATGAGGTTCCACATTGAGACAAATTGTAATTCAATAAAGCTCACTCTAGGAAAGAGGATAAAATATGAACCAAATTCTTTCTTCTTTTTTCTATTTTTTTATATAGAAACATATACACATACCCACACACACTGTTGGACAACTTATCACTTGGAACGCTAATTGTTCATTTTGTGCATTTGGCAGACATAATGGGACACTATTTTGACAGTAATCAAAAATCATCTTCCTTTATGGCTATTCTCCAAAAATTTATTTCCCATAGAGTAACCTCAGGAAAAGGTTACCATCTACTTTAGACTGTACTTATTTCACAACTAATAAGAGATTCTTTTCTCTCTCATCCTCAGCAATGCACAATTACCATCATTCCCAAAATCTCTTTGGGTTCCTTGACCAGAAGAGGCGTTTAGCTGTGTCATCCATGATGTATTGCACATTTAATTGCACTCTCCAGCTATTCAAAAAGCATTCAGAAGTAATCATTTAGCATTAATATCCCAGGGCAATCCAAGGTCACAGTACATTAAAAACTAATTCACAGAGGTTCAAGAATGCATTTTTCATATATGGAGCAACATAATTCTTTTATGATAAAAGTGATAGTGGTATTACAGAGTGATGAGATACAAGATATTCTACATATCCATCATTGGATCTATTGTACAAATGGCAAAGTCAGACCTTTGTTCTTCTCATAACTCAGCATGCTGCCAATCTGTATTAAACACTTCTGACCAAGTTAACCTTTTGTGTGACTGACCATGTTTTAAGGAGCAACAGCCCTCACTTAGTATCAGAGGCAATGCAAGCATTTAATACTTATCATGAGCATTTCGCTCTCAAATTGTACAGGCTGTTTTCTCTGATCAAATACCTAAAATGATAAGATCCCTATGGGTTGCAGGTTTTTCCATGAAAAATTATATGCAAATAACTGTGTAAGTATTCTATCAACTTCCTTCTAGATATGCTGTGGGAGATAAAATTATGACAACTTGCATCAAGTGTCTATCACGCTGAAATCATAGTGCTCCACATCCACAGTACTGTCTACAGCAGAGAACAGGCAGCCCATGCTCCAGGACCTGTCCTTTCCCACACCGGTACCACTAGCAATGTTGCACAACAATTCTAGCAGTTAATATATTAGTTGCCTCAACTTTTCACAAGCAATATTGTCAGACATGTTAATATGCTCTACTTTTGAAAAGACCAGATTCCATCCCATCCCACTGCTTTACTTACTGTATTTCGCTATTTCATATCCCCCAAATCTATTTTCTCTGTTAGAAATGAGGGCCATTTGTGGTGAGTAATACATGTTGTGACAATCATGTGTTTCGGGCACTGTTCTAGGTCTTAGACATGAATTTAAGGTTGAGCATATGAGGAATGAAGGCAAGGTACTGAATAAAGTACAAATAAAATTCAGCTGGTGATAATGGAAAACTGGGACAGGATTTTTGACATCTGAGCGACTAACAATGAATGTCGAGGATGTTCAATTTCTGAGCTCAGAACCTAACACATCTTTGCCCATCCTTTGTGTGGCCTCCAGCACAGCCCCTGGAGAGCACATAAGACATATGCTCGCAGGCCTCTTCATAAATTGCCCTTCTCTGGACCCTCAGAAGTTCTGATCCCTACCCTGCAAGGAGAAGAAAGCAGAGCTCAAAGGATTTGCTGGCAGAGGAGGTGTGGGACCTGGGAAACTACCCCAAAGCACTCTGGATAAATCAAGAAAATCAGTCATTCTGATTTCAATTACTCGTAAAATATTACAATTTAAAAGTAGATTGTGTTTTATGTCCATTTGGTTGATTATCTGCTTTTCTAACTACAGTCCATAAAACTATAGTCAATAGAATTCAAGGAATTCTTGAAACACATAAACAAAGTGCCCTGGTATCTCAGCCTCTTGGTGAGGCACTGTGAAGCACATTTCCCTCATTCCCTTCCATTCATCTCTCCCTTTTTTTTTCCATACATTCAGTTCCTCATGGGTGCAAGACTTTGAGGCCTAGAACTATGCAAAACTCAGGACCGAAGAAGCTAGAATAAATAGAATACAGTACAGCTGGCTTTCTAAAAAAAATCTCTCAAAGAAGGTACTACTATAATAAGAAAACATCCACATTGTTTCCAAGTAGGAAGCTTCTCTACCACAGGTTCTTGGGAAAGCCATTTAAATTGGCCAATAAAAAAGAATCATGCAAATTTAAGATTAGCATTGAAGTTGTCTACATTTTAGCATTTCTCATTTGAAGAGTATGTTAAGCATTTCCCTTCCTCTCATCAACCAGCAGTCTCAGACAAATCTTGGACAATATTTTTGGCTTCTTTCTTGAAGAGAACAAGGAAATCAAGGCCCCTTAAAAAATAAATTCCTTCTAAAATGAAATAACTCTTCTCTGGTTTCCTCAGGCACATTAAGTGTCATTCTCACCCCGAACAGCAGCAGCATCAACATTTATATGGCTATGTCACCAGCAAATGATGCAGAGAAAAAAAGAAATCTGGATAAATATTATCAAAGTGAGTTCTGGAGTCTGTCACTATTGAGCTCAAAGTCACTTGGATACCCCATGCACTGATTGCATCAAATCTAAGATGAAAGTACTGGAGAAGCTTTCTTGCATCCCTCTAGAGTTAATATTCTATAATTCATATTTAAGTTAAAGCAATACCCAAGAATGAATCTATTCACATGGACAAAGCTGATCCTGAGAAACTGATCCAGAAACTAATTCTCAAAAATAAGAGGACATTGCTAGCCTGACTTTAAACTGAAGAGTTGGTTGGTTGAATGACTTCCCCATGGTCAATAAGCTTAAAAGTTGCAGGTCAGTAATCAAGCCCTGCTACAGCTGGGCCTCAACGGCAAATCTGGATTTAATTTTTTTTCTACTTGCTGTGTGACTTCAGGCATATTGCTTAAGCTCTCTGAACATTCATTTTCTCATCACTACAATTCGGAATAATATGACACTTAAAAGCCAGGGTTGTCAAATTGTAAATACAATTTGAGAAATACCTGATTCATGCTTTTCACAAAATAGAGGTTCAGAAAAATGTTAGTTTCTTTTCTTAAGTATACTATGCTGCCCAAGATATGTGAAAGGGAACGGAGGGGCTTGAACTAACACTGAATACTTGTTAGCAACCTTTGTTAGAGTATCTAATTTTGTGGGTTTTAATCTCTGTGTCCTACTGCCCTCTTCTGGAGATCAAATATCAGATCTGCTTGTGAAATCTGCCATTAGTTTTATGTAAATAAGTAAATCCTAAATATGATTTGATAATATCCTCTCATGAGATGCAATGAGCACAATTATTGGAGGCTATGACTGGATATGTACAGCTGAACCAGGAGCTGGAAATGGGGTGATCACTCACTGTCCACCTGACGGTAGAAGCTCTGATCTGGTGGCTCAGAGCACAATTTCTTTTGTGTGTGCACTGAAAGGACTAAATCTGATTGTGACTTCCAAGTTCTTAAATTCTGACCATACATACAGCTACACAAAGATGAGTAATCAAAGCAAGCAAACAAACAAAAAGCTTTGAAATAGACTTCAAAAGGAATGTACCCTAATGTACTGGATGTCAGTCATACCTCCAAAACCATGTGTGTGACCATCAGATATTTAGAAATTTTCTTAGATAAACATGGTGAAATGTATCAAGTGAAATACAAAATACTTAAAATCAAGTAGCAAGCATGTCAAATGGTAAGTTATGGACATTAAATAGTTTGAGAGTAACATCCATTTCATTTTAAGGAAATAGTGAAATTCAATTTTCTACCTAAAATTTAGTTGAAAAGAAATTACCTTTATGTTATCTGATGATTTATGAAAAGCATAAGGATATGGGTGGTTTAAATTTTATTTCTGAGAAAAGAGTAGGAATAACTAGAAAATACCTTAGACTTTTCAATCCCTGAGATTAATTTTCAATTAATTATGCTCAATATTACTAAAACCTCAAGGAAAAACTAACAATTTTGACTTAGAATAGTGGATGCATTCATAGGTGAATGGATAGATTTTGGCTCAACAGAGGAATGCTATTCAAAAAATTCAATACATTTTTTCCATTGACTCTATGATCCATACATTGCTAACAAAAATTATTTCCCTATTATTTGAAATATTTATTTTATTAAATATATAATTTAAATAGGTATATGTATTACTATAAAAGCAAAATATAATAAAAATTGCAAGTCACCTTACATTTAAAATGCTCTAAACTATAAATATTCTGAAAATAAATTCTCCTATGAAGAATTTTTATGTATATAATAACATTATTTGTGTTTTATAAATCTCTGTTATGTCATATTGAATTTGTATAGTAGAATTTGCAAAGCAGTATTATTTATTGGTTAACACTAAACATTTCCTTTGTTTGTATTGAGATTCACAGGTGAGAAATAGTATTTCCAACATCACCTAGCAAAGGGAGGATGGAGTAGAAGCCACTCTCAGAACTGAAATAAACTAGACATCTTTTTTACTGTTCCAGCCTGAATGCATATCCCCTGAGGCTCATATGTGGGGACTAGGTCTCCACTGCAGTGGTGTTCAAAGGTAGGGCTTTGGGAAGTGATCAGATTGTGCAGGTGCTAAGTTCATCGGTGGTTTACACCTTAGGCCATTGATGAGTTCATAGCTCAGTAGGTATATAAAGACCTGTGGGCTTAATTCTATGAAGAAAGTCCTTGGGGTAATGTCTTTGAAGGGTATATTTTGCTGCAGACCGCTTTTGCTCTGGCTCTTTAACTCTTTCTTTGTGCTTTCTGGCTGCCAGGTGGTGAGCAGCTTTGTTTTGCCACACCCTTGTGCCATTAAGGTGTTGTCTCACCACAAACCTACATATAATGGAGCCAGCTGACTATAGGTTGGAACCTCTGAAACTGAGATCCAAACCAACCTTTTTTTCCTTTAAGTTGATTTTCCCTGGTAGTTTGTTACAGTAATAGAAAGCTGACTAACAGTTACTTCCAGGAACACAGAGATACTCTGAGGTACACACACACACACAAAAAAAAAGCCTCTCTCTTACACGCACACAATTTGCATTCATTCAGCAAATGTAAATGTCCTATAATCAAGACACAAATTAAAAGGCAATTTAACAAATCCCCAACACGCCCTAACAGAATGAATGGCCCATTTATCTGCTCCCTTACCAACCTTTTCATACTTCTATTATCACATTTAGTATGTAATGCTATAATGATTATGTATATGTCTGTTAATTATCTAGCAACAGAAGTATGGGCTTTGTATCTTGTTCATATTTATCCTCAGCATATAACCTGTTGATGGAGCATAGCAGATCCTTTGATTCATATATTTGCTAGTACAAAGAATTTGTTTGAAATTCTCCAACTGTTCTATCCAAGTGTTGAACACTAAATTTTTGATTCAACTAATCTCTAAAACACTTCTATACTCACATGCATTGGTCATCTCAGTTAATTGAGGGGAAATTGTAAGTCCATTCACAGACAGTATTCTGTCAAAGGTTGGGCAACAATTTAAGACATCATGTGGATATTTGGAGTAGATAATCTTCAAATTCTTTCTTGACGTGATTTCTTGTGATTCTGGTGGGGAATGGTCCCTCTCACCCCCATCCCACTTACCTTATTCTTACTTTGAAAGAAACTACTGAGCCAATGATGCCGTGTTCCTGAATACTGGGGGTGTTTTGCAAATGTAAAATTAACAAAGCTAAGTTGCGTCAGTAAAATGAACACAGGCTTGTGATTGTGCAAATTGTTGAGATACTCCACTCTCTAGGCACTTTCTAAATTCTAAGTTTGTTCATAATTTCCACTATGGTATGAATATGGTTCTTCAAATTTTCATGTGCTAGAATCTTGGTCCTCAGTGTGGTAGCAGTTGCTTGTTTGTCTGTCTGTTTGTTTTTGAGACAGGGTCTTTCTCTATAGTCCAGGCTGGTCCTGAACCTACAATATAGCCCAGGCTGGCCTTGAACTCACAGCAATCCTCCTGACTCAGCATCTTGAGTACTGAACTTACAGGTGTGCACTACCAGCTTCTCAGTGTGGTGGTGTTGAAGAGGTGGCATCTTTAAGAGGTAGTCTAGTGGAAGGTAATTAGGGCATGGCCAACCTATTCTCAAAGGGATTAATGTTTAACTCATGGGCCTATGGTAGTTCCTATGAAAACAGGTTGTTACAGCAAGTGTGACCCTTGAAGGGATTTAATCAACTTGATAGGATTAAGAAACTCTCAGGACAGAGATTTCTGTGTGTGTGGTTGACTTGTGGACCAGCAAATAAGGGAAAAACACATACCCTGGGTGTAGGTGGTCCAACCAATAAACTGCCAGCTTGCACAAAATAAAAAGGACGGAAGCAGGAAGATTATTACAGCTTCTCCTCCCGGGAAAGCCCAGCCAGCCTTTGCTGTCATCACCAGAAATTGACTCACACCTGTCTTTGTTGCAGATTTCCCTCTGTCTTCTGGCTCTGGCCATTGTCTCAGGACAACAGTCCATACTGACTGTCCTGTTTAGAATGGTTATTCTTCTATCTCATGTGAGAGCAGCCACTGGTCCTCCAGCTCTCACACAGGCAGGTTAGCATTTTAGCCTCTCTTTCTGGACTTGTAAGCAGTGCTAATAAATTCCCTTTTATTTATATATAATTCCTCTGATTCTGCTTGTCTAAGAGCCCTCTCCAATATAATAAGTAAGCCCAAACTTAATGGTACACAGTACTTACCTAAGGATCACAGTTTTTAAGTGTTCTGATTCAATCAATTTGCAGAGAAGCCTGAGATTCTGCCTTTTTAACAAGCTCCCAGAAGATGGGCCTGCTGGTGTTCCAATAATTCTGAGTAGGAAGGCATTCTGCCAACTGCCTTTCCTAATTCTTTTTTACCTCCAGGCTTTGAATAATTCATTCTTTTTGGCCCCAACCCAGGTGTGGAGACAACCAAGAAGATAGTATGAGAGCACAGTGAGTGCCTGGGCCACTTCTGTCACATGCATTCGAGCTTGTAAACTGCCTTCCATGTGGCTGACTAGCTAGCTCTACAACAGATTGCCCAGTGGCCGGGCACAATGGTGTACTGTGCAAGCATCTTTAGTTCACTACAGGTTCGAAAAAAGCCTTGTAACTCATTTCCTCCATGACCCAAACGCATAAGAATTTAAATTTAACTGCAAAAAAAGCAAATTAAAAATGCATTGAGACATTTCACAATATATTATCCATAAATAGCTACCTCTTAAATCAAGATAATAAAAAGTAAAAACAAAATTTATAATCTAAATAAGTATACCAACACTCACTAGAGAAAGATCAGGACAAGCAAATTTAATGACTTACTCTTGCCTGATATAAAATCATTCCGGCTGAGTAACTTTTAATTCATTCTAATGCCTATATGCCAATTATGCCTGATTTATTAAGAGAAGTTCAGTAGTGTTAGACCCCGAGATATAACACTGGTTGCTATGGCATCAAGGACATCTTAAGGATCATAAAAATGTCAAGGTGATAAGTTTGACACTGTATGGGTTTAATAACAGATGATAACACTGCTGCATTGTCTTATCAATGAAAAACCTCAGACATAGATAGGACAAAGGTTTTACATAAGTACAACGTCCTATTGGAAATATTTTAAAAGCAGCCAGAAGGAACTGATGTTGCTTAAATGCAATTATATATGTAAATGTGTAAATACACATGCATACATGTGGATATACAAACTCATATAATACATGTACATAGGTACATTTAATTACTCCTCCATCAGATACTAATTTCATTTAAAAATGAATCCTGAGGGAGAGATGAATAACTTGGGGATAGAGTTTGCTAAAGCAGTGAAACTATTTTGTACAATACTGTATATACTGAATATATGATATTATACATGTGTGGAAGCTCATAGAATTGTCCCATGCAAAAAGTGAAAATTCATGTAAACTATAGACTTTGGCTAATCATAATCAATATTGACTCACTGATTGTAACAAATGCACCACGTTAATACAAGACACAGACTGCAGGGTGGGGGAAGTATGGCAATTTTTACCACCTGCTCAATTTTACTATAAATCTAAACTACCCTAAAATAAAGCTTAAAATTAGATATGTGTATAAATCCTGAAGGAACTACTAAAGATAAAGCTTATAAATCAAGTTGCCATCAAGAAGTAAGTGCTACAGCCAGGTGAGAAATTAAAAAAAAAAAAATAGTGAAACAGAAAAATATCTGTCCTCAAATCTCACAGAACTATTTCCTCCATTTATCATCCTCCAAACCCCTTCCTCATTCCCCATAAACGTTCACACATACACACACACTTGCGTGTGCTGCTCTATCCCAGCTTCCACTGCCCTTACTGCTTCCTGATTAGTTCGTCATCTATCTTCCAGACCTTGGCTTAATTATCAGAACCTAGTCATCCTCTGATACACTTCCCCAGGTCTTCTCTCTTCACCAAAATGCTGCTGGAGAGGAATGCAAAGCATTCTAATGGCTAGGTGGCAGGTTTTGCCCAAGCGTTCATTCCCACCGTGTAATTAACTTCTTTTCATTGTTCAGTCAAAGACACATATACTTAGCACACATCCAAGCAATAATTTTTATGGAAAAAAATGTCTCCCAGGTCCTGAGAACAAACATGGAGAGACAATATTTTGAAACTTTGGAAACTTCTGGTATTTCCAAAGCCACACAATCACCTAAGGATCTTCCCTCTATGGACCGGGGTAAAGAAAAAGAAAGAAATTCTATGTTTTGTGCCAAGCTTAACTTAGCACATGACAATCATGTAGAGAGAAGGCAATCATGCTACACATATATTAATTTCATCTTGAGTGCTATAGCTTGGGCCTGAGTATGTCTGCAAAGGTCTTGCACTAGGTGTATGGTCCCTAGCATGATGATGATGAGACGCATTAGAACCTCTGAGAGTTGGGGCACAGAGGAAGGCAATCAATCAATGGGGGCCCCAATGTCCAAATGGATTGATGCTGTCTCTCATGGATGAGTTGGGTTTCATAGGAGGCAATTTGTCCTTGAGAACATGGGTTATCACAATGGGAGTACATCTGTCTCGGCTCCATGTCCTACTTCCTGTCTCACCACACAATCTCTTCTGCTCACACACACACTAACATACAACCAGCTGTTGTGCTTTGCTGTAGCCTGAGGCCATTAGCAGAGCTGAGCAGACGCTGATCCATTCTCTTGAACTGACCTCCATGGCTGTGAGACAAATGAATGGCTTTTTAATGTTATTTGGCATTATATGTTTTGTTTGTTCTAGCAAGAGAAAACAGAAAAAGTCAATGGTCACCATGCTTCAACCATTTAGCCATTCCTAATCTACCTTTGAGAATAGTATCACATGCTCCTAAAGATCAATTCTGGTTTTGGCCCTTGACTTGGGATAGTTACTGGAGTTCCTGAGGAAAGTTTGCTGCTGAAGAGAAAAAAAAACATGAATGAAGTAAAGATTCAAGAGTTAACGAGTAAACTACTTCCTGTAAGGCTTTGGAGCAAATTCATTTCTTGCATATTTTTTTCCTGTCCATATTTTCTTTCCCTTTGAGTCTCATTCAACTATCTTGTTACTTTATTGGAAGCATCAGACTCAGAATTACACAGTAGCTTTTTGTTCACTTCAATAAGGAGGCCTGGGAACCACAATCCCTGAGAATGATCCTCTTTCTGCAATTATTGTTATAAATGCCCTTGTATATCTCACTCGTGCCTGCATGGTCTTGGAGTTTTATTTGAGGACATTCCTGGCTTGTTTTTTATTAAAGGCAAGGCAGGCAGAGAACATAGTAAATGAAAAGACACTTCCAACAGGGTTCTCAGTGAGATTTACTTTTCAGTAAATAAAATATCCCTGGGAGTAAACCATTCATCCTTTGAAATGTATTACTATAGCTCCTATCATATCTGTTGATTCAGAAAAAGAGACAATTTGCTAAGTATCCTGTTCCCCTAGAAATTAATCGGTATGTGAACTGCCTCCATCAACTTTTCCTTTTACCTCCCAGGTCAAATACAGACTCTTGTTCCCTCTTCACCCTGAACCCTGCTCCATCCCCTCTCACAGGGCCTCTTTACCCTCTTGATAGTTTCACTGTGTCCATCCTATCAGCCACTTTCTGGCTTTCCGGCCTGTGTACACGACAACATCCCTCAGACTTACTGAAAACACCAATTGCCTCATCCATTAATTAATCCCATCCTTAAAAATGGCCCAACTAATTAAAGCAAAATATTTATTCTTTCTCTACTAGCAGTATCCTGTCTGTTTTAAGGGCAAGTAGATTATTGTCCATTTTATGTTCTTAGAAAAGTATTCTAGATTAAAAATGGATTAACAATGAGATCTACTTGAACTATCAATAGCTGCTTATCCGAGTCTTACCCACTATCAAGTATTGAAACCCAGGGTTGGTTTTGAGGGCTGTCAAACAGACATCAGCAGTTGGGAGAAGGAGAGGTCATAATATCTGAGTAGATTATTATTTTTAAAGTTGAATTGGATAATACTGTAAGTTTTTACTTTTCCCTCCATCTGAAAATTAAGTGTCAACTACTCCTGATTTAAGCAGCCTGGGGCTGATGGAGAAGCTAGAACAAAGGCAGCAAGAGATCTGAATAGGCCAGGTAGAAGTGAGACTGCTTGGTCCATTTACCACTGGAGATTGGAAACAAGGCTTCCATTATGCCTGAGTTCAAACAGGTCCTGCACATCAAAGCGCAAAAAAAAGTGAGAGGCAGATGACAAACACTTCGTCCACATGCCGATCCCACCTAGAAGTTATGCCATGGTAACAATTGCAAAACTTTAGCGGCTCACAAGCACCATGTTCCTTTCTTGCTTGTGTTACAGTGAGTTAACTGCACCCTACTCTCATGCCATCTTCATTCCCGGACCAAGTCAATTCACCTGGAACTTCGCTAGCCAGGTAGCAGAGAAAGAAAAGAGATTCCAAATCTCACCATGATATTTAAAGCTTTTTCTCAGGAAAAAAAAAAAGTCTACTTCATTTCTTTATAGTAAAGAGATTGGCTTTGCCTAGATTAAGTCTAGATTAAGGCCTGGTCCTTGCCCACCACTTCTGGGAAATAGTTTATGCCTTACCTCACAGAGATATATTTGCTTAGGGCAAGAACAGGCCATGAGAACGTTTTAGGGTGAGGCCAGCCACAATCAGTAGGGTTAGGGAAGGAAGTGACTGGGAATAGACACTTAAGGTGATGTGGGTAATCAATCAACCACATCTGTGTCAGGGAGCACTGATAAAACCTGAACACAAAAAACCTCGAAACCTTTTCTGGCTAGCAATACTCCATATTCACTGTGCTGCACTGCCAGCTGACAGACACATCCTAAGGACAACAGAGGCTTCACATTTGGGAAGACTCCTGACTCTAGCCTTTGGTCTATTGACATTTTCCATTGGTTGATTTTTTCAATGTGATACTGATCCTTCACATTGAGCTACAACCCCAAAATTTTTTATATTTATTTTGAAACAAGATCTCTGTAAAGTACTAGATTCTCAGGCTTGGCACAAACTTGCAAACCTCATGTCTCACCTTTCCAGAAAGCTAGAATTACAAGTGTGTGCCACCACATTTTAGCAGCTAGATTTTCATCTCTATTTTTTCTATAATAAACTATAACCATGCATCTAATAATTTTCAGTGAGTTTCATAAATCTTCCTAAAAAAGTGACCTGAGCTGAGACTTTATAGTTGGTGTGGTTAGAGTGTTCTCAGTGTAGATTCTCCCCTCCAGCTGTAGCTAAATCCCGGATTAGTCAGGTTTTACATTGCTTGAACACAATGTCCAACATCCATGCCTTAAAGGAAAGGTTGAATTCATCTCATAGTTTTAGGGATTTAATCCATGGAGATAAGGCTCCAGGTAGACTCTATGAGAAGAGCATCAGAGAGCAAAACTGCTCAGGAGACAGTACTAGAGATGAAGGGGCCTAGCAACCAGATACATACAGCACTGAAGGTCACACCTCTGTGATCCACCAAGACACACCCAGAAGTCTGCTTTACTAATCCCTTGGAATGATCTCCAGATCATCAACATTAATGAAAACAGGCCAGCTCTTGTCAGCTTGACACCCAAATATGTCTCTTTACTTAAATTAATAGTTAATCTGAATAAAGCAATAGAACATTTATAATTTTGCCTAATACAATAACCCTTTCCCCACAGTTTCAACAATTACAGTAATTTTCAAAAGTTCATGTCAGACAAAGTTTTCTGAGACTGAACATCCTCTTAGCTGTGAACCTCTGTGAATTTTTTTAAAGTTACATAATCTCACAATACAAAATAAAGAGTAAACATTCTCATTTCAAAAGGAAGGAATATGGAGAAAGAAAAGAATGCGACCAAAGTAAGACCAAAAGTCAGTAGAGCAAATTGTTCCTGCAGCTGACACCAGAACATATGGTTATGAGGTGTGAACTCCAGAGGGCTTAGGTGATCCAACCCCTAAGATTGTTTTTTGGTTGAAACCCACATGTGGCAAGCAGCTTTCCTTAAGAGGAGTTCCACACTCCCGGTATCTCTGACTTCCTTCCACTTCACTTTGTCTTCATTTCCACAGGATTGTGCACTGCTTTCTCAGAGACTCCTTGTCTGGCACACCAGATTTTCCTTTAAAATCTGAATATAAGTCTCAATGATCCCACAACTCTTTCATTCTGCACACCAGTAAAAGCAGCATCATGTGCAGGCAGAAGCCATTCCCCCTTGGGTCATCCTATCCATGGCCTCTGGATACCTGGAATGCTCAGCACAGAAGTGAATTCCTGGGAACCAATTATCCAGATAGCCTTCTTTGAGCAGGGCCTGGGGTCTCTTTTCCCAAATGAAAAGTTTACATTTTTGTACCTTTAAGACTGGAATGGGTAAGATCTTACTGATTCCTGAGATGCACTCAACGTATCTTTCCTCTCGTCCCTGTACAAAGTACTTGATCACTTTTAAAGGTGCTAATCTCTTCCGTAGCCACCCCTTCCTCAGCACCAACTTTATGTATTTCTTTCTGGGTCAAATTTAAGCTTTTGAAGTTTTTCTGTTCTGTGGTTTTGTCCTCTACTTTTACTATAAATCTGGCTAAATTCAACAAGAATACCCCTGCTACAGACTAAATGTTGGGCTTTCTTGAAATTTTCTCTGCCAAATTTACTAGCTTACCACCCTTAATATCCACCTCTTGCAAGGTTTCAGGACTAACATGAAAATACAGACTCATCTTTTTTGCCAGAGTGTAGTACATATTGTCTCTAGTCCAATTGTCAATGGAGTTTTTGCTCCTAAGTGAAACCTCCTTTGCCTGGCTTTACTATTCACCTTCCTATCAGCATTTTGGCCTTCTCAGACCAGAATCACTCATCAGGTTCTGCTTATAGCATTATGAGGTCTCTCTTGACTATATCTGTAAGCCTTTCAAAATGTCTACCATAAACCAGTTTCAAAAGCTTCACAACCAAATAGTCAGGTATAGTTACAACAAAGATCTCACTCCATTTCCAATTTTCTGTCTTAGTCAACTTCCCCATTGATAGAACATAATACTTGACACCCAAAATTGAATAGAAGTTTAATTTGGCTCACAGTTACTTAGGCCCTAATCAGCTAGCTTCAGGAGAGGAGCACTATGGTGAAAGGTCATGATGATGTCAAGCTGCTCTGATCACAAAGACTGGGAAGCAGAGGAGGAAAACAGTGCCAGAAAGGAAGGGATTAGGAACCTGACGTAGTACTGAAGGTTATAGCTCCATGATTTACTCTGGTACAACCAGAAATGTGCTTTGATGATGTGACCATTGAAGAGACTATGTCAACTTGAGGCAATTAGGAATCATGCCTGGGTGAGAACCACGCCTGTATTAGGGTGTGAGTGATCTGTGGGCTAGCGAATAAGGGAAGAACACCCACTCCAGAGTTGGACGTCCAACTGGGAGCTTGAACTGTATAAAAGGAGGGAAGAAGAAAGACTGTTACAGCTTTTCCCTCTGAGAAAACTCTCACCTTTGTAATTGTCTATGGACACCGACTTGCTTGCTACACACTGCAGATCCTCATCACAGATTCACTTCAGTCTTGACTTGCACCTGTCTATCAATCACAGATCTTCAGTTACAGATCTTCAGTCTCTGGTCTTTGCCATTGTTCTTTGAACAACCAAGATCTCAGCAGACTATCACCGGCTGTACTGCACTCCTGGACAGGTGTTCTACCTCGTGGCTATGCAGATAAAGGACTCTCCAACTCTCACAGGCCACCATCTTGGATTATCTATGTCCTCAGATTTGTGAGCCTTCCAAATACATCCCTTTTTTCTTATAATTTCTGTCAATTCTGCTTTTAGTAGAACCGAAATTAATACAAATGGATCCCAAGCCACTCAAGCTGGCACAAGTAAGTTTCATTGTCACATATCTTCATTCCTTGTTGTTGGTGTCAGAAGTCTTGGGGTAATTAGCAGACTTGAGGACTATGCCTCAGATTTTGTAGTGTGGCTAGTTCTATGTAACTTCCACTTGCACTTTTTCAGTCAAAGCAAATTATAGACTATTTCCACTGGATTTATTGAAGCAGAAATGTGTAATTATCCCACAATGAGGGTCATTAAGAGAATGAGACTGCCACGAAGAGCTACAAATGTTTTGAACAACAACAAAACCTACTACACCATAGCTCAAATAAAGAATTGGAAAGATCTGAACTAAAGTGGCATCACAGTAATGACAAGGCAAGACTGGACATAACAGAACACAACCAAAATCAAGACAATTTAATTATTGGTTGATATGGAAGTGTTACAGTTAAAAAAGAAACAAATCCATTTATAGTGGTTAGTGATATCATTTACTGACAGAAATAGAATTAGATATAACAGGTTTAATATTGAACACGTTAAATTTGAGAATCATCCAAGAAGAGGTATTTGGTAAAGTTGTATTGATGTAGATTTCAGTGAAGAAATGATAGCTGGAGATAGAGAATTATAGGAATGGTTCAGCGGTTAAAGCGCTTGAGGAAGCGCTAAGCCAAGCACTAAGTACCTGAGTTTGATTCCCCAGCACCACATAAGCTGGGTGTGGTGGTGCACGCCTGCAATCCCAGCCCTTGGGAGGCTGAGACAGGAGGATTGCCATGAGTCCATGACCAGCTTGGGCTCTGAAGTGAATTCAGGACCAGCCTGGACCACAAAACGAGACCCTGTCTCAATATATATATATATATATATATATATATATATATATATATATATATATATATATATATAGTTCATTTTTCTTTTAGAAGTAGTTCAGTGATTAACATCAAGAATATCAAATGAGGTTTGAGCACACTACACCAGAACAATGTTTTCAAGCCTTTTTTATGTTAAGGCACATAGACATTGATAGTATTCATGTTGCCCTCTGGAATAAACAGATAAAACAGTCCACATCTGCAGGCAACAAACCCAAGATAGTACTGAAGCACTGAAAGTACGGAAGGGGTTGCTATTTCATGCTAATTGGAAACTCAGATCTACAGAATATATATATTTAGGCAGCTTGAAAATAACCAAGAAAACTGGGGAGCAACCAGACAGGAAAAATGTCATGATGGAAGTCTGAAAAGAAGAAAAAAAGTGTCAAAAAAAAAGAAATTTCAGAAAATATGCATGATATAAAAACCAAAAAGTATGAACTAATTTTGACAAAAGTAATTCACTACAATGTTGAGAGAAGGACTTTGTGGATGGAGAGTATTTAGCCAAGATCCTGAGGAAAGTAAAAATGACATCAATAACTAGAGCATGAGTATATATAACTCTAGAATCAAGCTATGAGGGCAACAGAAGACACTGGCAGTGGCTAGAGCTGGTCATTAGACATAGAAGAAATTGTTTTAAGATGAACAAGACTCAAACCTTCCTAAAAGCTGAAGAAAAAGAACTATGTGCAATAAAAAAGGGTGGATGATGTATGAACAAGCACATTTAGAAGATGGGACCTAGACTGGCAGGAAGAATAGATCTTGCCTTGAAGTGTAAAGGAAGGTTGATTTATTAGAGCAGACATAGGCAAGTCCTGGGTGGAAAGTGACAGCAATCGGTCTCCCCTCTGAAAGAGTAGCTGCTTCCATCTACAGAGAGTGACAGCATAGGCAGCACCAGGAATCTCATAAGGATACATAAGCCAAGGAGCACGTACTGCTCTGGGACAATGCTATTTCACACAGGGACAGTGGAAAAATCTTGTAAACTTTTTCTTTGGTCTTTTTTGTATCTATACCCAAAAGTAATAAACATCACTTAGAAAATCGCTTAATTAGCATTCTGTGTAAGATGGCAGCTGAGTAACAGAGCTGTGCAACATCTCTTCATACACTCATTTTAAAAAGCTGAGGCTATAATTAAACACTGTCTGCCCAACTTAGCTGGGAGAAGAAAGAGTATCCCAACAATTGAAAGGAGGCCACAGAAAGATCAGAAATCACAAAAACACATTGGAAGTGGAGGAAAACAGCAGCCCAGGAAGCAACTCAAGGCCGAATGAGAGCGGCCCTGAGCCACCAGCATCTGCAGACAGAGGAAAGGCCAGAGCTCGGAACCTCTCACTGAGATAAGCACAGATCCTGGAGAAGTCAGAAGTGACAGCAGCTGGTAGTCCCACGCTTCAAAAACAAGCCTGAAAGTAGTGAAAATTGCAAATGTACTGTAAACTTCCCCTAGAAAATATGTCTCATAGCCTAGACCAGAAGCAGCATTCACCAGCCATTACAAGTAGGAATGTAGGCAGGAGACATTATTAAAAAAAAAAAAAAAAAAAAAAGCGGACACTTGAACAGTTTAGAGTAAAAGAAGGCTCAGAAGATCAAAGCAAGGTTATGGGATCACTCTTAAACAATGCTTAGGAAGAAACTGACACAACAGACAGTTGCAGAGAGGACTGAAAAGTTGCCAACCCCCTGAACAGCTCAGGTATAGTGAGAGCATCCAAGAGTTGAGATCCCTGCTCTTGGGGGAGGGAATCCAGGACAGGTGGGAGAGCTTTGCTGATGGGATTTGTCAAGAACCTCAGAGGCCATCAGACTATTAGGTCCTCCCTGACTGCCTACTCCTAGCACCTAAATTGGAGGAATTTTAGCTCCCCTAACACATCCTCATACACATTCAAAGAAATCTCTTAGCTAAGCCTTTACAGTAAAGTCCCTTAACAACAGAAACATAAGAAGATGAAGTAATAGGACACACACAGAAACTCCTGAGACTCCAAAAACTTATAGGCTCTGAAATAGTGTCACTCATAGGGAAAAAGCCAAAAAGCAAATAAATGAGTTGAACAGCCAGTTCAAACAAGACATTCTGAAAGAAGTGCAAGCCATGATAAACAGGTTGAAAGAGGAACTTACTAAACAAATAGTGGCCCTCATAGAGACAAAGCTTACTGAGCATATGGAAACCACAAAAAGTTGGCTGAGGTAAATCAGGAAATGCAAGATATGAAGCAATATTTTGATAGAGAAGTAAAAAATATGAAAAGAAATCTAGATGAAATTCAGGATATAAAAAAATATACATCAAAGCAAAGGAAGATGACTCAAATATTACGAGGACATAATTTCAGACCTTGTAGTCAAGTTGGAGGAAACAAATGCTATAATTAGGCATAACTCCAAAATTAGAAATGAGCAAAGTAGCTGGATACAACGGCTGATGGATAATTCCAAGGGAACCAATCTCAGAATTATGGGTGTGGGAGAAAGAGTAGAAGACAGCACCAAAGGTATAAAGAATTTAATCACTGAAATCATGCAAGAAATTTTCCAAAATCAGGGGAAAAAATCAATCTTCAAGTACAAGAAGCATATCAAACACCAAAAAAAACCTCAACCAGCAATGAGACTTGCCACAACATATCATAACCAAAATCTCAGAAATACAACATAAAGAGAGAATATTAAAAGTGTCAAGAGAGAAACAGACATTATTTTACCAAGGCTAGCCCATTTGAATTACCTCAGATTTCTCAATGCAAACTTCAAAGGCCAAGAGAGCTTGGAGCAAAATCTTTCAAGATTTACAAGACAGGAAGCATCAGCCTAGTTGTTGTATTCAGCAAAATTATCCCTGAAAACTGAAGGGGAAGTTAAACTTTTTCATGACCAAGACTAACTAAATAAACTTGCAACCACTAGCCCAGCACTGCAAAAAATACTTAAATCTTAGAGACAGGGTGACAAGTAGCACCAAAGAATATAGAGGAAAGAAAACATCTATAAAGTATTAAAAAAGACATCAATCATTTGATTGGTATCCCACTAAAACAGTATCAGTTTTCTCATCAAATCTTTGAAACTTGCCCCCACAACTATTATTTTTATTAGTACATTAGTTTACAAGAATAATAATTATACTCAACATGGGGAATTGGCATAAAATCATAATCTGTGAAACTTTTTTGATGTGTTCAATGTATATTCATATTTAGCTGGGTGTAGAATGGTTTTGATTTGGGATAATTTTAGCTTTAAAAACAGTAAGAGTTGGTAAAATAGTGGCTCCTGTGTTCTTTTTACTTAAGTTGTCCTTGAGATGTAAAGATAAAAGATGATATAGTCTTATTCTATTGGCTAAAAACTCAGTCAGCTATTAGTTCAACCTGTGATTCTTGAATTTTACTTTTAAATTTCATGCTCTTTTCACTCCATGAAAAGTTCACTCCATACAGAATGCACAGGACTTCTTGTTGATGCTTGGCCATAAGTATGCTCCTAACTCAAAGCAGTCATACAAGCTGCTCTACTTAGAATCCTCTTCATCCACCTGTTAGCACAACATTCTCCCCCAAGTGCTTTAAATCACTACCAAAATCTCATAGCATGTTCAATTTTTTAAATAAAACTTTTCTATTACTCTCTTTACTCTCAACCTGTATGATATACCTTCCTACGACTCATTTTGGTGAAATAGTTTAATGTGAGCACTTGCCTAACGCTTGGCTCTCTTCCAACTCTGGCCCCCATTCATAAGGAGTTACTTGGCCTTGCTCCTGCTGGACACCAATGCCTAGGAGACCAACTGGCTAGCACAGAATGCTCCCTGCTTACTGACTGAATTTCATTTTTTTTTCTACCCCATGTCATTTTTAGCTAGGATCCTTGCTTACTGTCCTACTACTTCGATCATTTCTACTATCCATGACTGTTAAATTCTTCTTCTATCAGATCAGGAAAGAATCTGTTCTTAGGTCACTGTTTGAGTAATCGCCAGTATAATGAAATCAATGTATTTCCTTAAATAGCTCATTTATACTTCTATGCTTCATTGTGAAATAAAAGGTTTTATTTCATATGAAAGTAAATGTAACATCACAAGCTAATATTACAAATGTTTTTATACACAGGCACTAAGGAATGGGAAGTCAAAATGAAAGGAAAAATCTCCTAGATAATCCTGCCCTGTGATACACTATTTCAGATCCCTTTGTTCTCATGGTCCGTTCTCTGGCCTTTATTGCAGCAACTAACTCTTTGGGCTCTACACAGCTTCACACAGGCACCATATGACAAAGTCTTTCCTCACACTGCCTTGGCCTCTCACTAACCACTCAAGGCTCCTGCTTCCATGTTGGTAGCTCTGACTGGGCGATACAGAAACTCAGAATTCGGAAATAAAGAAGTTATAGCCTGGGGATGAACTTTTTGCATAAGAAAAAATTAGAGTCTGTGGATAAATCCTTTTTATCTTTTGCCCTTGCTATGATATTATGCCTTGGCGTGATTCATTCCTTGAGTCTTACCCACACATATTTCAAAAGATATTTAGGTGAGACCTTAAATGTAGAGTTGGTACTGGGATGAGTTAAAACTTTGAAAGTTATTGGATTGAATGAATGTATTTTGCATGCAAGAAGACACAAAAGTGGGGGATCCGTGACAACTGAATTGTCTGCCCAGAGCTCATAGTTTGAAGACTAACTTCCACTGTAATTGTATTTATAGGTAAAGACTGTGTGGAAGCAGTAAATATTAAGTAAGGTCATAGGGTGGTATCACTAGAAAGACACCAGAGTTGGCTCTCTATGGCCCCATAGCAGGGAGACAAGCATCTACAAGCCAGAAGAGCCCTTCCCATGACCCAATCATGCTGATCACCCTGATCTTGGACCTCCAGCTTCTAGAATGATATGGAAACATATTACTGCTGTTCGATTGCCCAGTCTGTGACACTTTATTATCGCAGCTCACAACGACTAATATAACCCCAAGCAAATTATCCTAAAATGTACTTTAAGTAATTTCTGGTAAGACAGTTTCCTCAGATCAAGCAATCAGTTTATTGCAGAGGCAGGTAGATTGGTAAGACTTCATTATGGCTCTCCACCTCCCAACCCACCTTCTTTGGCCTTCCTTTTCACTCTCTGTGACTATAATTCCTATTACCATCAAACTACTCTCTCTGGGAAACTCAGGGTAAGACACCATGTGTGCACCAATGACACTCAAATTTATGTCTACAATCCAGGCCTTTCTTCAGAACTCCAGATTTGTACCTCCAATTTTTACTCAGTACTGCCATTTGGATGTTTAGTAGATATCTCAAACTCAATATGCTCAAAATTGAACTTTCTCCACTCATCTTTTGGCCTTCAGTTGCTGAGGCCAGAATCTTTGACAGTACCTCCCTTTTTTCTCTCATATCCTATTATCAAATTCCTCAGCAAAATTTACTGGCTTTGCATGAAAATATATATCTAAAATCTAATCACTTCTAACTACTCTCATCCTGGTCTGAGCCATCATAATCTATTTCCTGGATTTCTATAATAGTCTTTGCAATGGAGGACACCAGTTTCCACTTTTATTTCCATTTCTTATAATTTATTTCTCTATAGTGCCAGAGGAATCCTGTTGGAGCATACATTAATTATGTCACTCCTCTATTCAGAAACATGCAATGGTTTCTCATTTGACTTGGAGGGAAAGCCTAAGTAAAATATTAACAAGGCCATTTCTGATATGACTCCAGGTCAAGTGACAGAGAAACTATCTTTTCATATTACATTATTAGAGAAGAGTTCATTTACATGGTGATATTTGGACAAAAAACTGAACTAAGTGAGGAAAAAGATCTCCGGGTACAGGGACATCATACACCAACAGCCTGAGGCAGAACCTTGCTTGACATTCACTGGACAAGAATTTCGGTGTGGCTGAAGGGAACATACCCAGAAATAAGATTTATTAGGTGTATCTGGGAGCCAGATCATGCGAGGCTTTATTGGGAATCTTGTCTTACAATGTACACTTTCAGCTCTTTCTTTAAAAAGGGCATTGTTAGAAGTGGTAAAATGGTTGTTTTGACAACACAGGAACTTCCCTTCATTTCTGGCATTCTAGATTCCAGCATTTTGCCACTTCCTTCATATTTTCTTTGATCTCTCTTGGATTACTGATAGCAAATCTGAGAAAGTACCTAACAACTACAAGTTTATATGTCTACAAAAAATTGCTGTAATTTCTCTGAGTTGTCAAGAATTGAGTTCCTTTATAATTTCATTTTATTTTCTTTATCTTAACTTTGTGTTTACTCTTAATGAGATGATTTATTTTTTCTGCTTGAATTCAGAATGGAAACCATATGCAACACTCTGTATACTAATGTGGCCTTATAACTTGTCTGTTTCCATTAATGTGACTTTAATATTCCATGACATTTTTGTCAAAAAAGTTTTGCAGAAATATTAACTTGTATTGCTTTTTATTTCAGAAAGTCTCTGAAAATTAATTTCTCCAAACAATAAACGATTCTATGACTCTCATTCCAGTAAATACTACAGCCCCTTCTACTGGCAATAGCTTTCCCAACTAGACTCATCACACAATTTTTTAATTCAAAAAAACCCACTTTGCGTTCAATCCTAATTAACTGTGTTATAAATATTGCCCAGTTTTAGTAAGGTCTCCACGTTGAAATGCCTGCCGTAAACTAGACCTTTACTACCTACTAAATACCCTATTTCTCTCTTCCTTTTTATGAAAGTCGTCTCCCTTCAATGCATTATCAAGTCTTCTGGTGTCTTTTCAGGCAACTGACATGGATTTTTTTTTTTTCTTTGTAGAGGATTATAAATGACATAGAACTATAAAAACCTCTATGTCTTTCTTAAGTGTTAACATTAAATCCTCCAATAATGAGCCCATCCTCATTTTTGTTACAAGCATAAAAAATAATCTTCCTTGTTTTCTTCAGCATTTTTTCCAATGTTAGCACATTTAGAACTTTTTAAATTTTCCATCCATTGTTTCCTCTTACACCTTCAACTCTTCATATATCCACCTTTCGTTAAAAGCAAATATTGTCTCCACAGAAAATGGAAAGACTAATAAAAATATTTATTAATGTATACTATTGTGCAAATGTCAAGGACAGTGTCCTTTCACTTTTCCACAATTTTGCATTTATGTCTATTTTAGTACCTACATGTGGCTTTCTGTTTTGTTGTAATCTTCAGAAAAGTGTGTTTCTATCTTATTACCTACCTCAAAACTTTATCTAGAGTGTGATCAGTGTTGGTTCTCTTTAACACAGGATGGAGATGAAGGAGGATGTGAGACTGGGAAAAGACATGGCAGGCAAAGAGCAGGAAGGCCATTGTCCAGCAAAGACAACGAGCACTGCAGATCTGATGGCAAAGTGGGGCTGCTGAACTCTGGCGAAAAACAAATAAATGTTCAAGTCTCCCCACCCCCACACACACTAATTTACATTTGCTTAAGGGATATGTTGGTCATTGTTGAATCTGACTTTCTGGAACATGTTCTAAACGTGCCATGTCACCAGAAAGGTCAGATATGTTCCTGAATTGCCAAACTAGTCATGGTCTAGATTTCATTTTACAGTTTTTCCCCCTCCTGAGTACTAATTTCTATGATTCTGGCTACAGAAATCATTATGTAAATAATTAAAAATTCTCTTGCCAAAATGATTACTCTATTTGCTTCTCTTCAATAATTCCTTCCTTCAAAATGAGCAACAAAGATTTTATACTTTCTCAGAATATCCAAGAAAAGTAGAACGGAAAAGAAAGCAGATTTGTCCATGACCTTGGTAGAGGAAAACTACTTTGTAGACAAGTAGCTACATAATCAGTCTGACCTTCATTTTCCCATAAGATATTCACTTCCCATGATTCCTGTACAGAATTCTTGGACAGGAAAACATTGTGCATTTTCCCTAAGGGCATTACAGTACCCTAGATCAGGACAGTGAATTCTTGTAACCCAAGTGCTATGTACAGTCTGAATAATTATGTCCCCCAAATCCATATGTTGTAATTTGTAAACCACAGTAATGTCTCACTTCTCCATGTAAGCACACAAGAAGAAGACTCCATTTCTGAACCAGGAGAGACCTCACCAGGTCCCAAATCTTCCAATGCCCTAATGTTGGACTTTGCAGCCTCCAGAACTAGGAGAAATACTATTATGTTATTTATAAGCTACTCTGTTTATATTTGCTATAGAGTAAGATACCAAGGAAATATGTATTTTTCATATGTATGCATGCCAGCTTTTTGTTGGCTGATGCTCTTTCATTGTTGTAAAAAGAGAAAGGGACAGACAGGGGGAGTTTTCCTCACTACCAGACACAGAGTAATGTCCTACAGAATTTTCCTTAAATGCATGTCAGTAGGTTAACAGGGCTGCTTTGTTAGCTATATATTTGAAAACTTAGAAACTACATACAAAAGCTCACTATTCACACACACACACACACACACACACACACACACACACACATATTCACAGAAAGAGAGAGAGACACAAACATATAATCAAATTCATTCAAATACTCTTCCAATGGATTTCTTAACAATAATTTTTAAAAGTTCAAATGCCTCTAATGATAAAGTGGGTAGAATATTAAAACAATAAGGAAGAGCAAGGACTATGGAAAACCAGACAGCATTTGTGCCCTGCCTAAAATGTGTCTCCACTGAAGAGTCCTCTCTCTGAAGAGTCCTCTCTAGTTGAAGCTGTCTGTCAGCCAGATCAGCTGGGGCCCTAGTTCACGATCTCTGCACCCAAACTTTCAACACACTATAAGAATCACAATGTATTTCTTTTCCACCTCAGTTATAAATGCACCATGAAAAACATTCTACTTTTAATTTTATATACAGCAAGACTTATGAGAGATTTAGCACACTGGGAATTCCAATCTTTGGCAGAGTCTCCTGTGTGTCACTAGTCAAAAGTAGTGTTCTGTTAGTTGGCCTCCCAACTAGTATCTGGACACGTGTTGATTGACTGGCTGGTAAGGGTGATGACAATGAAATGGGTAACCCTTATCAAGTGCTTCCTGTGTGATAAACACAAAATTACTGTGCTACCCACATTTAGTGAATAATTAATCAATATAGACAAGAATTGGTAGAGAAGTCCTAATTCAGTTGATTTGTGTTATGAAAAATACAGTCATTACTGTCTATGGAGTAGTCAGTATAGATTTCAGCAGATATGGAGGGTGTAATGGGAGTTAAGAAGAGAAGAGATAAGGAAAGAGAGAGAGAGAGAAAGAAAGAATGAAGAGCCCAACTGCCAGAATACTGGGTATCTCCACCCTGTGCATGAATGAACAACTATCAGGTAGTTAGACCTACAACACATACGATCTTGTTGTCATGCAGGATGTCTTAAGCCTCCAGAAAAGTCACTAAAATCCTATCATTTCATGTTAACATAACATTTTGAAGTTATTTCTGACCTTAAAAAACCCAAAGGAAAAAAAATTTAATAAACCAAAGGAGGCTTTTTTCTCAATGGATTACTCTAATTATGAGATAAAATACAGTCCTGTCAAGTTAGAAAGGATGCAGGAGACTTCAGCACTGCCATATAAAGTTAATCCAGTTGTGATGCTGCTATTAGTGATGAAAAATTATTTGAAACAAGCTAGGTCAGTGAGAGTAGATGTTCAAGTTTAGCCAAAGTTGTGATGACAGAAAATTGTTATCAAGGGCCTAGGAATTCTTAAAAATCTGGGAAGAGAAGGAGATTTGAGAAAAATTCATCTTCCAGAACAAGAGCCAGAGTAGAAAAATACTGGCTACCAAGGGCCAGAGGGTATATATTTGGACACTTTAGACTGTGTAGTATCAGTACCCTTCCTAATTACCCATTTCTGTCATTGTACTACAAAATCAGCCACACGCAACATGTAAATGAGTGGGTATGGCAGTATTTGAATAAAATTTTACTTACAAACACTGAGATTTGAATCCTTTATAATCCTTATAAATCACAAAGTATTATTTTTCTTTTTTAATATTTAAAAATATTGAAACACTCTTACCTTACGAATTATACAAAAACAAGCAGAGGGCCAAATTTGGCTCCAGTTAGTGATCCTGAAATCAGAACAGAAAGATTGAATAAGTTCTGTTCTGGAGTAAAAAGGTTAAGTAATGTTCAGGTAGGTTAGTATAACTTCACATTTTGCATTCAGGCACAGGTTTTTATTTATCTCCCCGAATGACA
This sequence comes from Ctenodactylus gundi, assembly GCA_004027205.1. Lineage (NCBI taxonomy): Eukaryota > Metazoa > Chordata > Mammalia > Rodentia > Ctenodactylidae > Ctenodactylus > Ctenodactylus gundi. Next base: position 316,772 of record PVKB01001830.1, on the reverse strand, counting down.
GCAGAGAGGGCCCTTCCCTCACCCAGCCATTTGGTCCCTACCAGTAACTCTCTCTTAATCTTACTATCTTCCTTCTCACCTAACATGTTCAAATGTATTCTATGATGTAACTAGTTTAATTTTAAAGTTAGACAGCTAGTGTTGAAGAATAATTAATATCATTTTACCATAGGAAAAAAGACACAAAGAATTTAAGTTAAAGGATCAAAAAGGAATCCCTACATACAATGTGATCTGAGTTGTAGGAAGAGAAGCATTATCTTTTGTTGATATACCCATTAAGATTATTTGGATTTTAGATCGTTCTTAGGCTTTTCAAAGACTTAGGTAATTAATCAAGAATAAAATACATTATGTCCCTTATTTCCTTTCTGAATTTTGTACTAACCCTTGAAGATGACCTCCCTCCTTTGTGCATCTTGGACTTACTCTAATTTGTACCTCCCAACCTGAAATTCTTATCCTTAATTCTCACCCTCTATCTAAAAATAGAACCTCTAATAAGAGCCACTGTAAATACCATGTTGTAGCTTAAAGGCCTCTAGACTGTGAGGCCTTGTTAGAAGAAACTTTTATAATCACTTTGTCCTTGTCTAAGAATGGCTGTATTATTTAGCCAAGTTACCTGATAATTAAAATAGATTTAATCAATTAAGCTAACAGTAGTGTCACCTGATGCTTGCTCTGAAACCTGGCTTTTCTGTTCAGTAAAAATTAAAGCCTACTAATTAAATAAATTTGAATGCCATAAGTAAAGCATGACAAGAATTGATTCAAAAACACTACATCAGGAAAATATGTTAATGCTTCCTTCCCAAATTGATATGAACTCAAGTAGATGTGGGCTGGCATCACATTTCTGTACCCACTAACTGCAAAAAAAAACTATACTAGTTTAAAATATGCAGAGCTGTAGAAAGACAAACAGAATACTCGGCTATGAAAAAAGGTCTTGCTTCCACAGTCACTTCTTAGCCCATACAAACTGAGACTGCACCAAGGAGAAACAACGTCCTGGAGACCAAACTGGCCCCTCAAGTAATAGGGACTCCTCCCAGAGCCAGCCTGAAAGGCCCAACCTGACACAAAGATCAGCCTGACTCCAGCCCACCTCAGCTAATCTGTTAAGGCTTGTCTCATTCTTTTGTTAACATGTCAGTCTGATAAGACTCAAGGCTGTCTGTACCCTCTTCAGCTCTTCAAGCTGAAGTCCCTTCCTTTCCTCTTTCACTTTCTAATTCTACCTAATACATCTATTTATGCCTCAGTTATGGTTTCTATCCAGAATATTCCTCAAAACTTCATATTTTTGGAAATCTGGAGTATCTATGGAACCATGTGCTGTTAAGAAGTGGGGCCTGGTGGACAGAGTGGAACACGGGGACTCACCCCAGAAGAGGTCAATCACTGGGACATGACCAGAAAGGGTATATGCTAGCTCCACCCATCCTTGCTCACTTGGCTTCCTGTCTGCAATACTGTGAGCATCTCTTTGTGAGTCCACATTAGCTAACAGGTCACCATGGCACCTCACTGTTATTGTTAGGACAAACGTTATAAAACACAAATCATTCTGCCAGGAAACTGGGGTTTCATTAATCTACTATAAAGCAGTTTGTTTGCCCTGCTCTTATAACAGTGGAAACAGCTTACAAAAATGCTACTGCTTATGTATGCATCCATGATAACCCCCTCCCCTCCACCTACAATGCCAAAGAAACTATGGCTCGCTATACTGTGTAATCAGTAGAAACTTGCTTGTAACTGCTTGCTAACAGCTCAGCTCCACTTCTGTAAGCTATGTGGCCTGCTAGCTCAATGCTATTTGGTTACAAGTCTGTTCATCTAAGCAATGGGATGAGGTCTTGCCCTTATACGCATGACATTTTATTAGGGGAGTAGAGGGAAATACTCTCTTAAGTTCCACAGCTGAGTGAGACAACTGCTTGCTAGCTTACAAAAAATAAAAAAAAGCTTGTTTCAATCTGGACAAATTGAGGCGGTGGTCTCACTAGGACTAACATCTTCTTCCTACTGGACCTCTCCCATGTGCTTCTACCATTGCCAGCTGCCCATGAATGGAGGGAGACCTTCTGAAACTGTGAGCTAAAAACAATTTTTCCTCCCTTAAGTTGCAGATGCTGGATGTCCCAGCAATGAATAAGGAACTAAGACATCCTCTCATTGATGCACCCTGAACTATATTTTTCTGTGATGAAGATACAAGAACCTACTCTGCAAGGCAAGTTGAAGTCCCTGCCTCCACTTTCTCGAGACCCCCTCAGATTCTGCCTGGTAATAGAATAAAGTGTCAGTCAGCAGAAGATCAAAGCAAAAGCCACAACACCAGCATGAACTTGTTTTAAAGTTTAGATTAAAATTCATTTGATATGTTTAGCCTGAGTAAAATGGTAAAAAAACCCTAAAATACTTCCATACACTCCTTTATATTTCTTTCTAATGTTAGAAATACACAACAGACTATGATCTACAAGTTCATCAGTTGAACTCAGTTCTTCACTCCCATCTCCCCCATCCTATCACCAGCCCAGTTCTGAACACGTCATTACTGTGTTTCCACATCTTCATGAGCTGTCCACTCCCTACTGAATAACTGTTTAAAATAAATGTAAGGTTCTTTACCTTTGGATCCAACTTTTCCAGAGTTATTCTTTTTATACTTCTATGCATAATTCCAGCTTAAATATTTCCTAGGATATGCCCTGACCTTTTTTCCATTCTCTTTATTTCTGTCAGCCTATAAAAATAACATAACAATAGGCACCATCTTTATGGGATCCACATGATTTGTAGGTACTTTATGTATATCATCTTTACAAAAGACTTAATAAGGTAGGTATCACATCCCCTTTTTACAAGTGAGTCTTAGATAAATTACGCCATATGAAGAGGTGAAATTAGGTTTCAAGTCCAGGAATCTGAGCCATAGAACTATTCCTTTAACCACTTCCTTCCTCACTTTACTCTATTCCAAATGTCCTCACCACTCATATACCATTCAAACACACACACACACACACACACACACACACACACACACACACACACACACAGCTCTATTTTTTCTTCAAGGCTCACTTGCAAATACTCTCTACCTTCTGGATAAAGATTTTCTAGATCCATTACCATGATCCTACAGTTTCTCTCTCTCCTGTAAAGCTCCAGAATATATCCTTCTAAGAATCCAGGATGTTCAGCTTTCAACATCTGATGATAGCAGAGTAAGAAAATCTGTTCTTCAAAATTTTATAATTACTCTGTATCCTGTTCCATAAATTATTCTCACAAGTTTTCCTTCATATGTAATATCTGGAAACCCCAAGGAATACTCACACACTTAAAAATCTATCCTGTGACTTAGCATCCTCATTCTGAAATCTGCCACATCAGAACTTCCCTGGGTCTCTTCAGGGTTTCCATTCCTATACTGATTTGTTTCAAAAGAGGCAAATCAGAAGAGGAAATCTACAGTATTCTGAGGTTTAATAGAAAGCAGAGCCTTTCAAGATTGGTGAATATAGCAACATTCATGTTTTACAGTAAGGTGTGATAAATATTGTCTGGTAAGTGAAATGTTTTCAACTTGAGAAAATGATCATCCTGTAGAAGTTTTCCCAATTGACCAAGCCCTTCACCCACAAAAACTTGTAAAAATTTCCTGAAGTAAACAATAATTTACTGGTTTACTGTTTTATCTTATAGAAGAAGAAATTCCTGAATACTAGACCATATTGACCTGGATATCTCAGTTATCAACTTCTTACTACTTCCTAACTCACAGCTAAATTCACACTGTAATGTAAATAAGATTCTTATTGAATTAGGATGTAGTAATGGAGATACAATGAAAAATCTTCTCTTTTTTGCTGCTAATAGCATTACTCTTAATGCCCACAAGACTAAAGTCAACAGTAAATCAGTTTAATCCTTAGAATAAAGAAGAGAATAAAGAGAAAGCATGGGTGGAAGTCGAAGACAAATGGTCAAGGTCTAGGAGAAATCATCAATTTTAGGACCTCAGTCATGGGCATCAGTTGTAGGCTTTTAAATGTTCTGCTGCTATTGTTTTTCTGCTTGAAATTCTTTGATAAAATTTCCCAAGTGAAGCCTCAATGATCCCACTCAGTTATTACATCCCAAGAATCTGGAAGAGGATATTTAAATTTTAGAACTCTACAAGAGAAAGCTACAGTTATGAAACCATCCCTATACCTCCTTCCACTCTCAGCCCTATATATGTACCAAAACATGATGCCTCTTAAACTTAACCACTGACGTATCCTTAAGAACAGAAAGGAAATTTTTACCTTACAGTTGGTAATACTACTCCTTCAGAGAAAAGAACCACATTTAAGCTTGTTTTGTAAAAATCAGCCCCATCACCCTGCAAGTTTGAAAGACACAATCTTGTACTGACCAATTCCTTTGTTATAATTCTGAAAGATTATGTCAACAGCTAAACAGTAATTGTCCCCTAAGCAAAGTTTGGGAAATTTTGTTTGTGCAAGAATCTACCTTTGTTCTCTATATGGGTGAAGTTCATCATCAGCTTGTTTTGAGTTTCAATTTTATTTATATTTTTTACCTTATTTTCCATTGCTGTATACACAGAACACACACACATGTGCGCACGCACACACCCACACACACACACACACGTGTACACATACACATGCACTGACACACAGACATAGCCCAGACAACTGAAAAGCTACCTAAATGAAATCTTCCACAGGTCAGTACCAAGGGACATCACTTCTGTCCTGTTCCTCCTAAAATTTCTTTTGGGGCACACAAAGAAGTGATGTGAGGAGGGTCACAGATGATGAAAACTTAGGGAGGGGGAGAGGGGGTCTCTGTCCTACTCACTAGGGGCCATGTACTCAGACACCCTCAAAATCCCTCCAACCCTTTTACTCTGACAGAGCCAAACATGGCTGGGTGTAATGAAGGCTGCAGAAGTAATAGAAACATACTTACCACTGTCAAAACGAATCTGTTAATAGGAAACTTTGTGGCAGGCCTTCAGTAGCTCCTATCTGTGATGAAACTGGTTTCCTATTTACAGAAAATGGAGCTGTTATTCTTAAGCAGAAAGATGCCTATTGTGTCGGTAATTACAAGGAGTCCGGACTGACCTGGCAATGAGGTAGTGTAGCTAAATACCTGAAGGCGAGGGGAGAGCCTGGAATGAAAGCAGAGGCCCCATCTGTCAGGCTGTAATGATTGTGCTATTTGGAGGCAGAAAGGTTTGTCTGGAGCAGCTGGTTTCTCTCCAAGTGACCTTTTAGCATTTCTGCTTTTGCTGTCTGACAGATGTGTCAACTCAATAATTTCAAAAGCCCCTGAGTAAATAACCAATTGTGAGCAAGGATGACCCAAAGCGATGACAAAATGGCTGCACGCAGCACATTACGGAGCATAATACCGAGGGACGGAATCAGAAACACTATCAGAAGAAAACGTTTTAGTCTTTCTTTTGGACTAAATGGCTTTCCCACCCACATGCCAGTTGTTCTTCAAGGCGGGAAGAAAAGGGAAGTGCGTGTGGAATGGGGCTTTGTGGTGGCTGCGCTGCTCTTGGCAGCTGCATTAGCCGTGGGACCCAGGTGGCGTCAGGGCCCCGGAAATGGACTTCCGCTCCACGCAGCGGAAGGAGGTCTGCGGCCGGGCTAGTGGGCGGCGTGAAGGAAGGGCGGCAGAGTGAAGGCTCGCAGAGCTGACCCCCGCGGAGCAGCGGCGCTGGTGGGCTGCAGCGGGACCTGAGGCGCAGGCACAGAGGCCCAGCCTGGGAGCAAAGAGCGCCGGGGAGGACTACCGAGCACCTATGACTCCTCTGGGAATAGCACAGCCCCTGGAATCAAATCGCCTTTAGTCACTGTTTTTCTTTCTTTTCTTTTCCCCCTTTCAGGGTTTTAAAACCCTTAACAGCTCTCTGCTGGAAACACAAGCCTGAAGAAGAAGGCTCTGCTCAGCCACTGAGTGCTCCAGGGCCCCTCCCAAAACGGTGACCACTGAAATGGCCTTGCAGGAGACATGGGCGTCCAAATGCCCTTTCAATTTTTCTACTTTAAAACTATTAGGATTTTTTAAACCTTTTTTATTGTGAATTACATAAATTTGGATATAACTAATTACCTCCAAGAGCAGTTATCTTTCATATTTAGTGCCAATCTTCCCAGAGACATACCATTATGACAGAGAAGATGTAGACACCAACAGTGGCCTGCTGCAACCAGCGCATACTATTTTGCAAGGGTCAGTACTAAAGGCAGGCCTGGCAGTGCAAGGTTTATAATGTCAGCTACTCGACAGAGACAGAGGGATTCCAAGTTTGAGACCAACATGGACAGCTTAAGAAGACTGTCTCAAAATAGGGAGTGTTTGTTTTGTTTTGGGGGAGTTTGTTTGCTTTCAGGGCTGATAATGTGGGCTGGAGATGCAGTTTAGTGCTAGGGTGCTTGCCCTAGCATCCAGGAAGTACTTCAGTACCAGGGGGACAGGTGTTGGTGGCTTTAGAATTAGTCATACTGGTAGTATTTACTGGTATTTACACCATGGAAATTGGAAACATTACATAAATTAGAGGTTTTTTTAAGCCTAAAAATATGAATGTTAAACATTTATCAACACACCAGTGACACAGTGAATCTGAGCATTGAAGAGTACTTCAACTTGGCCAGGAGCCAGCTTCCTCTTTCCTTTTCCCAATTTATATTTATAATGAATCTTACACTCTATTATCAGCAAAGCACAGGTTGCTCAGTGACCTAAAATATCTGTCCATTTGTAAGAGATTTGAAAATATTTTGTTGTCTGAGAGAAGATATCTAGTCCAGGCAGTCTTTGAGTGCACTATGTAGCCCAGGCTGGTCTCAAGCTCACAATAATGATCTTCCTTCGGTCTCTAGAGTGCCGAGATTATGGGCATTCACCACGTCAATCCTGCTTGGACTTTTAAAGTAAAATTACTTCAGAATGACATACAAAGTTCTCATATGTGGGCCTACCTTCCTAATTTTAATCTCACTATCCCCCCAAAATAAACCTTACAGTCAGTTCTGGCTAATCGGGCAAATGAAATGCCCAGCAAATTTCATACTTATTCCTGGTATCGGGATTTTGCTTATTCGTGTGCTTCCTACCTGACCTGTTTGTCTCTGCCCTTCTGACTCCTTATTCATTCTCCAAAGCCCAGCTGATCTTTCTTGACACTAGCTCTTGTTTTATTTCTTTTTTTTCCTATCACTTCCATGGCCTTTCTGTTTTTGTTAGTATTTTTTTGTTGTGACTTTATTTCTCTACTGTTACCTCCCTAGTTCTTTGGCTCTTAATCATGCAATATACCATGTTGTCAGTTTACTTAGTGCTTTTATTTGTTGTCCACAGTCTGTCTATTCAGAGTGCTCTCTTGGAAAGAAAAAACTCTATGTTGCAGAATGGAGTATATATCTGCCTCAGCCTGGGCTACAGTGCTACTTATATATATGGTATGTTCTTAAGACAGTGGTTCTCCATGAATTCGAGTCTCCGAGGGAGCTTTTACTTCTCACTACCCACCTAGGCCTCAACTCTCAGATTCTGATTGAGTGGGCATGGATCACATTTTGTTACAAAAGTTCCCAAATGGTTCCAAGTGCACCAACTTCATCACTACCAGTTTAGAATCCCTGGGTAATTTTAATATACAGCTATGTTTGAGAATCATGTCTTAAAAGTTACATGGAGAAAGGGATGTAAATAAAACTAAACCACATAGAAAAATCTTTTATCAATCTCTTGTTCGTTTTGAATCAAGATAGGTTCACCTAGCTGAAATCTATCACTATGGCCCTTAACACTATTTGACAATGAGCTTCCTGAGGACAGAAAATTACATTTGGAAGCAACATTCCCAACTATCCCAATATCTGGGACTAAACTGACCCCAGATAACTATAATGCTTGTTGATTCATGTCCCGCTATTAACACTCCTCCTGCCTCACAAAGTTTTCTGATAAAAAAAAAAAAATTTCCAGGCCTTAAATTAAATGAAACCAAAAAAAGAACACATGTTTGTATTTTAAAGCTGGGTTTTTTAGTAACAAAAAGAAACAGAAGAGTTAACTGCTTAACAAAAATGGTAGAAGAGAGAAAAAGGAAACAAATACACAAACATTCACATTCTGGTTTGCTTCCATTTCTCTTCCATGAAGGAGAATAATATTGAGATGACAAAAGATGGAACACAAATCTTAGTAGGAGGGAGGATGTAAGAGGGTGCCTAGCAGCTTTAAAATGTGTTCAAGTCCAGATGCATTGCATCTAAGACAATTAAAACAATTTGCAGCTGTTATTGCAGCTGCTCCTGTCCTGGGAAAAAAAAATCAGAAGGAATGGGAAAACTGCCAGAAGATCAGAGCTAAGCAAATGCCTCACAGTTTAGAAAGGAGGGGTTTGTACTCTAGAGCCAGTTGAGTTTCATATCTAACAACTTTCTAAAATGTATCCTTAGCTTGATTGTTTGCACGCACTTAGTGAAGAAAGAGGCACACACCAGAGGTCAGTGCAGGGTTGCCCAAAATTAATTCATAACAACCTTTTTATATAATTGCTTTATTAGAAAGAAAGTAGACTGATATAATAGCTCAGGCAAATCCAGCCAATAGTGATTTCAAAAAATTTTTAAAATAAAACAATGTATTAAGTTCTTACTATGTGTACCATAATAGGCCCTGGGGATAAAGTATCTAAGACAATCAGTGCCTTCAAGGAGATTTAAGTCTAGCAAGAGACTTAGAAAAGGACACAGGTCAGTCCTCAAGGGATTAAATGTGGGTGTAGTAGAGAATGAGAAACAGCTCTTAAATGAGAGCAAATATTCTAGGAAAGTGGTATCTTAGTGAAAGCCTGCAAAACAGAGAAATAAACCATGCGAAAAGACAAAGGGTCTGGGAACACAGAACACACCACACAAGAAAGGGAGGTGAGCGGCCTTAGGTTGACAGAGGACAAGGTGCAGGTATGAGTAGTTCAGAAATATGGGAACCTCAGTCTCCAAGTAAGGAATGAGGAATGAGAGTCAGGGGAGAGAAACAAGCAAGGGTCATTTCTTCCTTATGAAAGTTATAGGGACACTTTGAAGGATTTTTAAACCAAAGAATGCAGTGATTTCCTCCCTCTATCTTCTTGTAATATTATCAGGGATACATGGGGAACTATGGCTAGATGGGGGTGTCTTAGTTACTTTTTCGTTGCTGTGACTCAATACCCGACACCCACAATCTCAGGAAAGGAAAGGTTTATTTTAGCTCACAGTCTCAAAGGTCACAGTCCATTCAGGGGTGGCCCGCAACAATCAAAGTACATGGCAGACAGAGAGGTGGAGTCAGCTTCCCGGGACCAACAGGAAGGCAAGCTGAGGCTAGTTGAGACTAGTCCCAGTCCTCCAAGAAGGCAGGGGCAGCTTATGTATCCTTTCAGGTCTCCACCCAGTAACCAGTCCCTCCTGCATCCAGGTGTGGCCACTACACACCGTTAATCCTAACTTAACTCTAATCCACCCCTCCAGACCAGACCCCAGTCCACCAACATCACATGGTTCCATTAAAATACATGAGACTTTTGGGGGACACTCCAGATCCTAACCACAACAGGGGGCAAGCACAGAGTTTGTTTAGAACTATTTGGAAAATTTTTCCATACAAGGTCAGTGCATATACTGGTTAGCAAGTATAAAAAGCTCTGTTGGGCATTATTCTGGCATTTTCCTTGATTCCAGTATTCTAGTCAGTGTATTAATAGCTGGGGCAAAGTCTTTTTACAAGTCACACAAAGACAAGGAGTCCAATGCATTGTTCACCATGTTCAAGATCCTGAAAGCTTTCAACAGGCTAAGATAAGAGCCTATGCCAAAGCCATATTTATGTTTTAAAATAATCTGTTATAGAAGATAAAATGAGGAATCCCAATCCACAACAATTCATAGGAAAGTATGAATTCAAAAACAACAAACCTACATTATAGAACCATGTGACCTCCTTGCTAGGATTTAAAAAAACAAACAAACAAAACAGACTTTGGTGGTGATGCTATTGTGCTGGATTCAAAGTGAACTCCTCTAAAGGCCATCAGCTCACATTTGAAAAACGGAGTCCTGTTTCAGGTTCAAAGATCCAACATCAAGGCACTTGAAGTACCAGAAGTTACATGTATTAAAAAATACTAAAACGATATATCTGATATAATTTGTAGAGGAATGACTCCAGAGGATTGAAATAGAACCACTGAGTAAAATCCCTATGTAATTAAGATATTTTAAAAAATGAGTGTCACATGAATAACATTTCCTGGGACACATGAACATCTTTTCATCCCAAATAGGGTAGAGCAGACAGGCCAATTTGATGAACGAATGAATTTATTGGAGTTAGTACAGGAGTATGGGTGAGAGCTGTCTGCAGACTTACTGGTGACTCAAAAGGGGGTCTCATCACCAAAAGTCCTGCCCCGGCATAGATGACGATTCTCAGAAACTGCATGCTGCCAACTGGATCTCCTCTTCACTTACGGCATTTCTGTTTTAGGACCTGACAGGTCTCTGTCCGCCTCAGACTCACTGTTGGAATGACTACTCACCAGACAGCTAGTCTCCTCTCTCCTTCTCTGACTCGCTCACTCTAACTCTGAGCACTCTAACCTCAGCACCCACAAATACCCCCAGTGTGGGTCTCCATGCATGCCTGAGGGCACCATACCGCACGCTGGAGGGCACCCTTCACCAGGTCTGCAGGCACTAGAAGCCAGAGAACGCGTACCCCAAGCCACACCTGTGAATCACGACCACCTGGCTGCAGCCCAGGCGCTGGGGGGCTCTTGGCCCTCAGGGCTTCACTCAGCTGCGCCTAGTGTGCACACCCGGAAGGGTCAGAGGACTTGCTTTACAACATGAAGATGGAGAGAGCTGACCATAAGGCACTGGGTGACGGTGAATTTAGAATCCACAAATGGAAAAGGTGTCCTTGAAGCTTGTGTTGACCTTGCCAGTGCAGATGTTGGCACTGCTTCTCAGAAATAACCACTGAGGATGGACCTGTCCAGTACTGAAACTAAGATAATGCACTGCTTGCGTTCTGAGATCTACCTACAAATTTTACTTCTGGCTCTGAGAATGGCCTTCACGCTCCTACAACCTTAAGATTTCACTTGCCGTGTCCTACACTCTCCAACCACTGTTTGTAAAGGACTTCATTGAACACTCTTAGCCATGCCTTGTCCCCCAGCCTCTGTCCTGTTTCCTTGTTTGCATTTCACATTCTTTCAAAGTGTTTTGCTGAATAATCATGCACCTAATTTACCCACCGCCATAATCTGTAAGATTACTTTCCCTTGGAAAAGTCCCCAAACTGGCCTCAATTCAAATTACAACAGACTTTTCACTTCATCATTACAACACTCTGAAACTTTCCTTTTTTTTAAATCTGAATTTACAGCTCTTTCCTATATAAACACACATGCAATATTACAACTTTATTGAAGAAAAATAATTCCTTTTAAAAAGTGTATGCTTTTTCTGTTTGCTCCCCTTCCCATTTATCCCTCTGTCCACTGCAGTCTGGGTCTGTGCCACACCATCTCTCTAAACTGGCTCTCACATGGTCAGTAACATCCTCCTGGTTGGCAAATACAATGGACATGTTCCAGTTTGATTATTACTTTATCTCTCTGCAGCAGTTGTCACTGCTGACCATTCCTTTCTTTTTTAAATTCTCTTCTGCCTTAAGCTCCAAGATTTTCCCCGTGACTGGCTTTATTTCTTTCTTTTTTTTTTTTTTTTTTTTTTTTTTTTTTTTTTTTTTTTTTTTTTTACTTTCCTTGTCTCTCTCCACCAGACACTTAAAAATGATCTTTAGTAAGATTTTATTCTCAGAGCTCTACTTATCTCACTCCTCAAGCTCCCCCTGGAGTAATCACATCCCCACGCAAACTTCAACTGACATGGATGATGACCTCTGACCTCCAGGCTCACATCTCAGCTTGCATATGCTGTCAGCTTAGAACTTCAAACTCACTAAAACTCCTTGTCCTCACTCTTCAAAAAGAATGGAGGAAAGGAAACTCTTTTATGAAGACCCATTACCTGGCCCTCTGGTTGACTTCCCCTTGCTGTCCCCACTGTGATCCTGACAGTGTGTGATGAAGATGCGAAACTGCAGAATAAGAAATTCATGCTTGACAAGTAAAGACTAACACCCCCATCCCCAAAAAGTCATCAAAAAATCAGGTTAGTACTTCTTTAGATTCCTATCATTTTAAAATGAGATTATGGGTATGCTTGCTAATTACCATAATTTGATAATTACAGAATATATATGCTGAGACATTACATTGTGTCCCATAAGCATGTAAAATTTTTCATGTGTCAGTTAAAAGTAAAATAAAACTGTAAAATATCATAAGAACAATTTTAAAAATGAAATTAGGGAGGCAGCTATAATCATGTGCAGCCTCTACTCTGTAATCATACAATTTCAATAAGCAAAATCTCATCTCTGGATTGGATCAGACATATAAAACTCTGGGAATTCATAGATTCTGTTTAAAAAGAGATTTTTGTGAACAAGTCTTGCACTCTGGCGCCCACTAAATTCCTCCTTCTATCTTGGCAGGTTACATGATGTAGCAATATACCCACTGTTTAGAGAAAAAAATCTTTATAATTGTTCTATTGCTTTTTCTGTAAACACAGGTGAGTTTGTCATTGGAGGTACTCTTCTTTCTTTTCTGAATAAGGCTAAAGTGTTCATTGATAAGGTCAGCATCTTTTCTCTGCTGTGAATCCTCAGATGCGAGCTGCCACCACTAAAATGAAGTCATAGAAAAGAAATCCCAAAACAAAGCTCCATAAGCCAAAGTATCATGCACCCCAGCATATGTACAGGATGCAAGCCTATTATTTCACACCTGGTGCTATGCCAGTGGAGATTCTAGAAGCACAGAAACAGTCATTTTGACAAAGTAATGCTCTTTGTTGGCATTTAGTAAAGTTGCTTCAAATTTCAACCATTTCCCTGTATAAAGTATCCATCTACCTAATATTCTTTATATGAAATCTTATGATAGAAAATCTGTAATTACATTCCTGTTTTCATTTTCTCTGGGATCACTGTTGTTTTCTACTGGATAAGAACTACAGTGTATCTATCTCCATTAGCATTGTCACACGGGTTTTATAAAATCATATTACAAAATGTGGGTCAGTGATCACTGAGTCATGTAATTTATCAAGACAATACCCAGATGCACTGTTTGACATTCGTTGGGCAGGGATGCAATCTACTGGGATAAACAGCTCTGCAATGCCTTCCATTCTTCAGAAGCAAAGGCCATTTATGACTTGGGGGAAAAATCAATATCCAGAGTTCCACTCTCAAATATTTAATGTCCCAATGTTTTATAAGGTAATATATCAGTGAAAGCTGACAGGAACCTCCCTTCGATAATATATCATCTCTTCAGCCTGACACCCTACTAGTGTCTCCAAATTCAAACCTGAAAAATCAAAAAAAGGCTTCGACTCTTAGTCCAAGCCTCTCATTTTACTAAAGAGGACACTGGATACATAAACCAGGTGCACTGCTAAACTGCAAGTGCCTTGCCCAATCATTGTTAATAAAGTCTAGAACTAAAGCTACCCTGATCACAAATTCAGTAAATAACAAGCCCAGGTTTTTTCAAATTTCACTTATTTCATTGTGCCCCTCTCCTTCATCATGCTTTTAGAATAGAATTAATATTCTATTGCCTACTAAACCAAATGTTTTTCATGCCTGATCTATACAAGGCACCAAGATAGGTCCTGGCAAGGATAAAGTGCCTTTCCTTATCTACCACTGAAGCAGTACTTTTAACAGTGATGAGAAAAGCCAGATCTAGCAGAAGGATCTCCAGTTTGAGGGCAGCCTGGAGAACTTGGCAAGGCACTGTCTTAAAAAATAATAATAATAAAAATTTAAAAATAAAAAGCTCAAAAAGTCACAGAGGCAGGAATGTATCTCAGTGGTTGAATGCCCTGGGTTTAATCTCCAGCACCACTAAAATAATAACAATAATAATTTTTAAAAGTGATGGGAGATAAGATTCTCTCTATTACTTCCCTGGCAGCTTTTTCTCAGTCTTTCACTGGCTCTCTTACATCTTAACAATTGCTTACCTCCTGGAACATTTTCTTTTATGACATTGGCCAGGCTCCTTTGGGATTTCATGGTTCACAAAATCTTGGCTCTGAACCACCTTGGCTACAAAGTGCCTTGATTACTGTGAACTACCTTAATTACTCCAGGGTGTGTGTCACTGGAGTTCTGGTTGTCTACCGCCACCTGTCCATTGTTTCTCCACAGATGCTGTATAGGTTCCTTGAGCTCAGCACATCATCTACACCCCTTTTGGAGTTTTTATTCAAAGTAAGAGTCCTAACTCCACCGTGCAAGTACCCTATTTGTTGATTGATGTGCATGCCTTCCCTAGCTTAATGTAAACTCCTTGGAGGTAGGCTCTATATCTTTTTGTCTAGATATCCTCAACACTCACCATGTTACATGAGGCCATTTTTGTTTATAATAAATATTTATCAAATGAATAAATAAGATCATTATCCATGTGTCTCCAACACTAAAATCCTGAGTTGTCTTCTCTATATCCAATAACCTCATAAGTTCTAAGCATTTTACTTTGTTACATCTCCCTCAAAACTATACATTAAAATACTTCCCTGGTTTAGGTTTGTTTCTTACTGGGATTATTGACATATGCACCAAGTATACTCCCTTTTTCCAGTGTGGTGCTTTCCCATTCAATCCTGTGCAGAGTATTTTAAAATCCAACTCACAGTCTATTAATTGACTGCTGAAATTCTTCCATGGTTCCTCATTACTCAGAGGAAGAAGTATGACATACAACACCTATATAATTTGCCTCTGCCTACTGATTCATCGCTAGCTCATCCCCAGCCTTGCAACAAACATTCAATCTACAACAAAATCTCTCATTTTCATTTAAATGTGGCTGCCATGTTGCCCAAAATCCCCCAATAAACTTTTACTTCAGTTTCCAGCTAAAATCTTTTTTTTTTTTTTTTTTTTTTTTTTTTTTTTTGAGACAGGGTCTCACTCTGTGGTCCAGACTGGTCCTGAATTCACTTCAGAGCCCAGGCTGGCATTGGACTCACAGCAATCCTCCTGTCTCAGCCTCCTGAGTGCTGGGATTACAGGCGTGTGCCACCATGCCCAGCTTATGTGGTGCTGGGGAATCGAACTCGGGTACTTAGCATTTGGCTTAGCGCTTGCTTGAGCGCTTTAACGGCTGAACCATTCCTCCAGCCCCTCCAGCTAAAATCTTATCTCTGGATTTCTGCTAGCAAACTTCAAAACTCCAACTTAACAGTACTGTATGTGTTATATTTTATTGTGATCCTTGTAATCTTTTCTACTGCATGTTCTCAACACTTACCAAAGCTCTTGACACATGGTGAGTATTTATTAAATAGTAGTGACTATTGTGCACCAAGTATTATGGTGCATAACTTTAATCCTTGCATTTTGGGAGACTGAGGCAGAATAATTACAAGTTTAAGCTCAACTTGAGCAACTTAGTGATTTAGAAAGACCCTGTCTCACAATAAAGAAAAAAAAGGATTTTTTTTAAATGCCAGGGATGTAGCTAGTATAAAGTCTCTCGGTTTAATCTCCAATATTGGGGGAAAAAAGATGATTTTGTAATAATACACAGCCTGTGAAGAGCCCTAAAGTCTAAATTTTATCCACATATGTTCTAAGTCAGGATTTCCCTTCACATTTTTGTCCACTTTAGTAATACTAGAGGCTATTTATACCTCCAAGATATATAGGGTATTTAAAAATAAAGGACAAAGAGTATGGTCAAAAGACAAGGTGGAGTATGCATCCATACCTATCTTTCCATTTGAAGAATGTTTAAAAAGCACAAAAATAGAATAAGAGGAAAGAGAGAAAGAGAGAGAGAGAGAGAGAGAGAGAGAGAGAGAGAGAAAGAAAGAAAATTTCAGTTAATGCCAACATTATACACTTCCTCTCATTTCCTCCTGGTGAGCTTCATCATCATTTGTCTTGTTTCTGAAGTTTTGTTCTAATGAGTCCCTTTCCCTACAACTGCTACAGAGAAACTAAATCCATAAATAATACATAAACCATCTTTTTAACAAGAAATGTCAGTGTTTTTCTCAACAACTTGTAAGAAGTGTCTAAGCGAGTGACACAATCCCTAGAACTCATCTGTGCTAGTCAGCTTTTCATTAGTGTGACAAAACACTGACACAAACAACTTAAAAGAGGAAAAGTTTACTTTGTCTCACAGTTTCAGGGGGCTCAGTCCTTGGCTGACAGGCTCCATGGCAGAAACATCATGACGGAAAGGCTTGGCCCAGGAAAGATGCTTACCTCATAAAAGCCAGGTATCAGAGAAAGAGGGAAATAGCTGGAGAGGAAAGGGTTCAGGATCAGATTTGTAGTCCAAAGGTCATAACTTCAATGGCCTCCCTTTAACTATGCCTCACCTCTTGTTTTCTCATCTCCCAAAAAAGCCATTGAATTATATGATGAATGCACTGATGAAGCTTGAGTCCTCATGATCCAATCATTGCTCCAGATCTCACCTCTGAATATCGCTACACTGGGGATCAAGACTTCAACATTTGAGTCTTTGCGGGGACAAACCATATTTAAACTATTGCATGACCTTACCTCCTCTTTCCTCTATTAGCATTTCCATCAAGAATGACTTCAAGTGGTGATACTTCGAAAAACTATGTCATCAGCTCTCATTCCATGAGAGGAGACCCTGGAGGTATAGAGGATAAAGATTTCCACCTCAAGATTACTTTTGCAAAACAAGGCCTAAATTGATCCAATCATAATAAAAACCACCTCTACAAAAATTATGCACAGTAATATCCTATATATTATAAGTCCTTCAACGATATAAATTCTTGTATTTAAAATAGCAAAATAAATATAAGAAGCCTCACTTTTAACATTTTAAATCTATCTTAAATCAGATTTGTGTCTAACTCCAAGCTGAAGAATGTAAATTGCTTTTCAAGGTATTTTTTCATGCCTTGCAGAGGGACTTAGACTTCAGAGAATTTATGCAAACAATTGGCTTCTCAATACAGCAGTCTGAGAAGGATGTGTGTGCTTTGCATTCATCATGTGGTAAGATGAGTTTGCCAGGATGATTTCCCTGATTTGATTTTCTTAAAACATTGACATGCAAAGAGCATAAGGTAGACCATCAACCAAACTATGCTAAAGTCAACCACAAGAGTGAATATTTAGGCCAGATCAAAAGTAGAACATCTTTTACCTATTCCATATAGAGATTTTACTAAAGATACTCTCCTTCTGAATTTAAATTTTCACCATGTTGAAAACTGGTTATCCTCCTGTCTTAGTTTCTTTTTTGTAACTGTTGCATAACATCCAACATCCACAATTTAAGGAGGAAAGGTTTATTTAGCTCACAGTTTCAGGGGATCACAGTGAATCCAGACACACCTAGCAACAGTGGAAGCACACGACAGAGGCTGAGGTAGAGGCATCGCCTCATGACATTGCAGACAAGAAGCCAAGTCAAGGCAAGTCCCAGAGGAAGAAAATAGCATAATTCCTTCCAGGTCCCATCCCAGTAATCCAACCTTTCTGGATTCCAGCTCAATGTTCCACCCCTTCCAGGTTTGAGCGCCAGTCATATGCCTGTAATGCAATTCGCATGCCTGCAATCTATAATCTGCCATGTGCACCCCATACCCATAATCCACCCCTCCTGACCAGGCCTCAATCTCCCAACAGCACATAGTTCCATAGATAAGCCATGACATTCAAATGCACGAGGTTGTGGGGGGACACTCCAAATCCAAACCACAATACCTCCCTAGATCTATTCTCCAGATGTCATCAACTGTAATCCCAACCACTACCCGTGTAGTTTCCTTAGTGTTATTGATCATGCTTGTTGGATTGCTCTTCTCTCAAACAAACAACTGAAGGGTCACTTCCTCTTCATCAGATGTCAGAAAAGGGAAGCAATGAGATTAAAAAGAAAATTGAAGAAAAAGGATAACAATTATACTCATAGCACACTAGCCAAATGCATATCCTTCCAGAAATGTACTCTATGGTTTTCTAATAGGACCAAACAACTGACCGCATCCCCCTAGACGTATACAAGCACAGTTCTCAAGCTACAATTCTTTCCATGCCTCTTGCTAAGCTGTCTCAAGGCAAAAGCTGCAAACCTTATTTTCCTTCTTCAGAAATGCCAGTGCTCCTCCTGAGAGTGTCCTGTTTCCACCACATCTGCCTCAGAGTGTACTCAGCCCTCTATGCTGCTGAGGCATCAGCTTAGAGTATTCATCAGAAGCACAAATACTGCAAACTTAAACACATGTTCAAGACATTTGAATACTTCTTGGGAAAAGCTCCTCAGCCTGGCAGATGAAGATGTGTGCCTGGAGATAAATGAGCTCCGGAGACCCAAGCTGTTGTCACAACACTAAAAACTACATGCCAGTGCCTACCTCACTTGTTGACGTCTGAAGCAACATAGCAATGTATGTGGCTGAAGCCCAGAAGAAAATCAATACACTTTCTAATTATGAAAAATTATTACATTTTTCTAATTCTTGGAATGATGGGAAAGTATGAACCTAGCTGGGCTTCAAGTCTTTGCACATTCTTACTCACTTATAACATTAAAAACAAAATCACTAAATAAAAGCAACATTCTTTAAGGCACTTTTGAGATATAAAGGATTTTTTAATATTCAACAAACAGATGCAAAGCACTGTTTATATATAGCCAGACGAGAGCACACAGGCTGAAAGCCAAGGGCAGTGGTGGACTCTACGCCATGCACTGGTGGACAAGTAGCTTAGAGTCTGCAGGAAAAAAAAAAGTTAATAAGTTGAGCAAATAGAGTAAAGAGTAATGAAAATCATAATGGAAAAAATACAGGGTGTGGTAGCATCCAGAGGAAAGAGAGGCTAATCTAATATAAGAGGTAAAGATATTTCTGGAGAAAAAAAAAAAAGATGAAATCCAAAGAATTTTGATGTTTGCTTCCTGTGAAAGCTACTTTTTGACATTTTGGGATGAGCAAGTGAAAAGGAGGATGAGTGAGTTCATGTTCACATTCAACAGGAAAATGTTTTAATAATTTTCAGAAACCAAAACAAAAATTCATACTGAATTTAAATAACTCAAATGCACATAATTGCCAGAAATAGAAGGTCAGCCTTCACTTAGTGTCCAAACTGTACAAAAACCATCTCCATCTTACACCACTCAACAGTACCCCAACTACCAGTAGGCAGCAGTTCTCCCCTCCTCCTGAGAGGTTCTCTCTCTCTCTCTCTCTCTCTCTCTCTCTCTCTCTCTCTCTCTCTCTTTCTCTCTCTCTCTCTCTTTCTCTTCTATTTATTGTAAATAAAAAAATAACTAATTGTTATGCAAATATTTAACTTTCAGGCTGAGCTCAATGTGGGAGTCTTTTTGTTGGGCTCCTGCCTACAGCATATAAGGATTGTGGGGGAAGAACTGCATTTACCCACTTGAGTGGTTCAGCCCCACTCCCCCCCACCCATACACACACACACACATACAACTTGCTCTTTTGATATAATTCAGCATACTGCAGGGTACTGCATCTAGCTAGGTAGAGGTGATATTTTTAATTGAATAAATAAACATTGTTTAAAAGTGGGGAAAGCAGAGCTTAAAAGAGCATTTTGAATATCGTTATTTTAAAATACTTGCATGGTTGTGTGATCTCCATAACAAAGGCATCGCTTAGATATAACTATCAATCATCTTGCGGTATCGCTTCGGTTTTAGGCCCTCTTCTCTCCTTGGCAGCCCATGAACGGCGCACAGACTCTGGTCTCCTCCAGGTGGACACAGGCTAGCGGCTCCCTGCGTCAGACCTGCAGGAGAAGTCTCTTTCTTGTTTCCCATGTTTTGTCCCTTTGAGATGCAGGGGTGGAAAACCACACTGGCTCCCTTCGGGATACACACAAGAACAATCCAAAAGTGGAGAGAAGTTTTGGACAATGGAGAACAGGAACTAGAGAACACTTCTTACTCAGAGGCTGTCGGGAGAAGCAGCCACCTGTGGGCTGCAGGAAGACCATCTCTCAATATTAAGCAATTGCTCATCTGCCCCAAAAGACAGTGGCTAGCTCCATAGTACATCTCAGTACAATGGTATCTTCTTTCTGTCTCTCTCTCTCCTGCTCCCTGAGATTGTACACTTCTTAATAAAACTCAGGTTCTACTTTTTGGGAAAACCCATCTGTAAAAATCCTTTTTAGCCAGGTTAATATATATATATATATATATATATATATATATATATATATATATATAGTAGAAATAGAATATTCTAACCAGATTCAACATACTCACAGCATATTGGTTTTTCTTAATCTCATCTATTAAACATGCAAAAATGCACCACCTTCCAAACAGTTTGAAGGAATAGTAGATAAAATCAGAAATGAGATTTTCTTTTCTAGACCAGAGATTAAGGTTGTAGCTCAGATTGACTGAGCTATATCCCAGTCCCCACTTTATTCATTTTTATTTTTAGACAGGTGTCACAATAAGTTTCCCAAGCAGGCCTCAAATTTACCATACGCCTGTCTCATATGCCCAGAGTGCTGATATTACAGGCATGCATCACCATATCCACTTGATGAGAATTTTTTAAACAAACAATTGAAAGCTGAGCCTAGTGGTGCAGGCCTATCATCCTAGCATCCTGGGAGGCTGAAGCAGGAGGATCTCAAATTAAGCCCAGCCCAGGTAGCTTAACAACTTGGCAATACCCTGTCTCAAAATCAAAATTAAAACCTGGCCTGGGGATGTTACTTAAAGAAAAGGTCCTGGGCTCATTCTCCAGTGCCCTCTTTCCAACACACACAAGTAAATAAATAAATAAAGCAAAAATAAAAAATAAATAAAAGAACAATTGTTAAGGTCTCATATAAAGGATGGATTATTGACAAATGCATATCACACTTAAGGACAGCTAGTGACATGCTTCCTCCATAAGGACCCAAGTATCTTTGTGAGGCATTTTTTTTTTTTAATCCAAGAACTGAGAAACTGATCTTTGAATAGCTGCCTCATGGTGTATGGGCCATGATTCAAAACAAACAATAACAAAGCATAGTTAATCTAATTCATGAAAATTAAATACTAGCATACTATTAATAAAACTGTAAAATATCTATTTAAATATTCAGCCTGAGTTTATTTTCAGTTTTATGCATATCTTATAATGTATATATTATTATAGTATAATAGTTATTTTAATTTTAAATCAATGAAATTGTGAATTAATAAACCAACACATATTGATTTTAGACATTTGAGTTAAGTATTCAAAATTATTTTACTAATGAGACATGTTTTTTAAAAAAAGTTTAAACACCACCTTATGGAGTGAAGAAAGCTGGTTCTTGCCTGGATCGTTAATTCTTTTTCTCAGTACCTGTTTGACCATGTGCACCTTACTTATGCTCTTTAAGTTTTTTATTTGTAAAGTGTAAATGAAAATAATAACATTCACATTTTAAGATTGCTGACTATTATAAACAAGAGACTCAGAAATACACCTGGCATGTAGCAAATAACACACAATTTCTGTTGCTTTTTATTTAGATGATGTTAAGGCAAGTGCAGCATATTTCTCTCCTCCCTAGCAGATAGAAAAGCCATACTAAAACTCCAGAAAAGATGCCTCCTGTATCAACTATTTCTATTGCACACTGCAATTTTCCTCTTGTTGCACTTATGAGAACAGAAATTAAATCACTATATGGGTGACTTATTTGTCCAGTGACTTCCCAGCTAAATGGTAAGTTCTCTGGAACAGGTACCATATATCTAGCCATGTATTCTGTACCTAAAAGAACCTGGCATATAGTAAGCACTCAATAAGCACATGCCAAAAGAATAAACAAGTAAAACGTAAGTGTTTCTGCTTGACTAGATCCTGAAAAAAAGACTTAGTAGCACATAATATAAGCTTTAAATTTTGCCTTTGAAATCAGTTAAACAAACTTTACAGAGCTGAATAATCACTTCTTCAAATGAAGACAGTCCCTACCTTTTAAATCTAAAGTCGATAACATACAGCTACGCCTAGAAAAAGTATTTTAAGTTTTGTCTTCAATTTTCCCAAAATCTGAATGTTATGGGCTTGATAAGGAAAACTTTGATCTCCCAGTAATTTTCTCTGTAATCTCCAGTGAATTTAACTGTCCAGGCATCATCTGTTTTCCTTCCAAAATCCATATCTGGTTTTAAGTTAAATTTTCCCCAAAAAGCCATAAACAAGATTTTGATGATTGAAGAATATTTTCATTTTAGATGAATAAACCAGAAGTACTTCAGACTTTTAAAATTCATGACCTACATACTATGCACAGTTATTTTCATTTCCAAGTTTCCATCACTGCCTACCCTCAGAGTAAAATAATGTCCCTTTTCCTCTTGAGTGTTTTTCTCAAATCCTTAGGGGAAGAAAAATAGAAGCAACATAAAGCAAAGCCTTTTCACATGAAAGAAACACACAGGAGCAAGCGCCATGCCACCCCACACCTACCTATGCACCCACAATTCCTGTCAAAATAATATCGCATTCATCTTGAAAACATCCTTACAGCTTAACAGTTCACGGAACGTTAAACATGATGGTAGTGCACACTTGGTCTGTACGGTCTAAAAACATGCAGTAGGTCCATTCTGTTCAAATAAGTCATAAACTTATCTGAGAGTTTGATCATCTACTTGCCATGAGTGAAGACAAAATTTTCATATGTGAATTTAACAATTACATGTTTATGTCATACTATATAGTAGGTTTGAAAGACTTCACATTTTTTAGTGGTCTCAAGACTTTCTGATGAGATAACTAGTTTAAATATGAATCCTATACTTCATATTTAAACAGAACAAGTTTTTTGTTTGGCTAACAGCCATGGAGGAAGTCATTTTTTTTTTTCATGAAAGGAAAAGAAGAGAAAGGAAAGTGGCTTGGGATGACTGTCTCCTTACTGCACAGTATGTACCGTCTAGTCCTTTCTACCCTCAAAATCATAGATACATAAACGTTCGGTCCACTCTAACTTTGAGTAGAGAGTTTAGAATGCTGATGGGATGCAGACTTGAGCACACAGAAACCACACCAAGCACTCTACAGGTCTTTGAGATCAGAACACACCCCCAGAGATTCTGCCACAATCACTATAAGATTTACTTGGGCATCTGGATTTTCCAAAGCTGCCCAGGTAATTCCAAAGTGCAACTAGGATTGAAAACCACTGGACTAAAGGAATGACAAAGATCCACAGTTCATACCCCAGAGAACCCATAAAAATCCGAAAGTCATTAAACAAGAAGAGATCATAGTAAGTCTGATTCTGTCAGCAGGACCTGCTGGTAAAGATGGTAATGCTTGGTGCACCTTAAGAGATGGTATGATTAGGAATATCTGCCAGAGTGTGGGGACTTCAACAAGACAGCCTAGCAGGCCTCTGGCTTGTGGCTGACTTAGAAAAAAGCTCCAGCTGTTCAGAAATAAGTAAAGCAATGATGTCAAGTTTCAATGGTGAAAGCTAGAGGCATGTTCAATTGTTTTAACAGACAGCAATTCTTAATAGAAAATTGATCTCTCATATCCTGAGACAGATATCAGATAGCTCAGTCACTTTAGAAAATGCTTCTCCCTTTGGCATTGGTAACGCTGGTTAAGATTCTCCCCATCTCTCTTCTTCTTGCTTCATCAGAAAATAAGGCCTTATGACTTTTATTTAAGCTGTGCTTTTTTAATGGTGTTAGACATGAAACTTTAAGTAGAGAATTTTCTGTATTTGTTACATGGTTCCAAAATAGTTTTAAACTGGTAAGAGTCCCATTCCAACACAATAGTGAGTTTCACCAACAAAAATTTTATTTTATTTTATTTTTGTGGTACTAGCTAAGAGCCTTCCCACTCAGCTACAAGCCCAGTCAGCTCATTTTTTATTTCTGTTGTTGACACAGGGTCTTGCTAAGTTGCTCTGTTGCCCAGTCTGAGCTCAATCTTGCTATCCTCCTGCCTCAGCATCCCAGAGTTCTGGAGTTGCAGGTCTGTGCCACGAGGCCTGGCAAAATTCTGACTTTTCTTACACAGGGTTTGTGTCTTTCTACAGAAATATGTCTATATAATTGTTTGTTTCACTGTACTTTTTTTAACAGTGACCTGAAGCAATTGTCCCATAATTTTAAAGTTTTGAGCTTTATTAATAACCTAGGTGAAAATACCTAGCAATATTAATAATATAAAATATACCATGGTTGTCCAACAGAATCTATAGAACAAACCATACTTTTATACTTAAGGTGAGCTAAACTTAACTTTTTTAAAATACTAATTTATGTGCCTAAAATATCATTTTTCCTATGTACATATATATCTCTTTGCAGAGTAGCACTAGCCCAGATTCCTATAATACTATAACCATATTTTTCTTAAAAATCTAATATTAATTCTGTTTTCAATCAAATAACCTTATATGTAAAGATAAGTGCTTCACTCAGGTTTGGAATTAATAATAACTTACTCACAGCTGGGATCAAAACAGGTAATCCTTTTGGAAATAAACATATTTCTAGCAATTTTAGGAACCAGATGAATGCTAGAGAAGGAAGGATGGCTTGTTTCTGATTTCTAATAACACAGAACAAATATGTCTCAGGCACACAGACCATATGATATCAAATTATAATTTACATGGATTAAACACATTGTTCAAACTTGCTATTATTTGAACCACATACATTTAAGATATAATATTATAAAGGAGTTAACAGCAAGGATAGAAAATCATTCTTCCAAGTGAACTCTGTAGAGATCTGAGCTGGGAGATTGCTAGGACTCTAGGGATTGCTGTGTGATTAAAAAGGCCAGCACTTAATGAAAATAATTTGCAATCACAATTCAATCTAGCAGATCCTTAACTTTGGCATATATTAAGTTTATGACTTTAAGGATTTCTGAGTCATGCTGAAGTTTCAAAACATGTCAACATTTGTAATATTATTCACATACTAATCTGAACTGTGCAAATAAACTGATCTTATCTGGAGCAGGAACAGGAGAGGAGGGTCTAAGGAACCTGATGGCAGAGATGGCGCACCAGGGCACTGAGCAGTAGCACTTTGGCTTCACTGTGTTGTTTTCTTTTATCATTGAATGGGAAGAAATCATTTAATGTTGGTGTAGACATTATTACATTTTATAAGGGAAACCATATTCTGTAGGAGTGGTTATAAGAGTCTATCCCTTGAGAATGTCATTCCACACTAAAATAGCAACCAAAGAACCTTCCCTTAATTGTCTACAGGCCTTAATACTTGCAAAGCATTTACCACAAGGTGACATTTTAGCAACTGGCTGCTCTTGTGCTCTGTCAGGTTGGCAGTTTCGGGGTGGTACAGCTTGCAACATGACCAGTTGTATGATTTGGATCTGTAGTGTTCTCCAAAAGCCTCACAGATTTGGACGTTATGGATTACCTATGAACACCATGTGCTGTTGGAAGGTAGAGCCTGGCTGAAAGGGGCGGATGCTTGGGGCTTGACCTGGAAGGATGGGTTCTGGTTCCTCCCTTTTCTTTTTTACTTGGCTTCTTGTATGCTGTGCTGTGAAGAGCTCCCCTCCAGCTCACCTCGGCCATGTGCTTCCACCATTGCCCGCTACCCACGAAGGGACTGTGTAAGATTTTCTGAAACTGTTAGTGAAAATAAACCTTTCCTTCCTTAAGTTGCAGATGTTGGATATTCTATCCCAGAATGAGAAAGTAACTAAGACACCAGTAAAGCCCATCATAGGCCTCCTCATTCATTTGTTTCATTTCAGAAATGCCAAGGATCCAGGAAGCCTCCAGATATTAGTCCTGGCTAAGGCTCTGTAGGCATAAAAGGAAAATTTATATCTGGAATGGATTTATTTCTGGGAGAGAAGATCAATACAGGATAAAAATGGTCCAATGAAGTCACTTTACCATTAGTGGCTGGTTGGCTTTGGCTGCTTGTGAGGAAAACCTGGTTTAGCCTGGCATCTGTTTTTGGTAGTTGGACACTCAGAGATGACAACAACAGCATTTGTCTTCCTATGTGAGAAGCCGTGTTATTCAGCCCTTGCACATCCTTCATTTCTACTTCTGTGACCTCTTCATTTATGTGCTCAGGGTATAGTCAGAAATAGCCAATGACAAAATCTGGCTAGTGACAACTATCTGAATCATTTTGTCAACTCAATCGCTTTAGTGCCATGTAGAATAGCATATGCTTTCTGATAGCATTCATTTACATATGCATAATTCAAAAATCATACTTCATCTTACTATGTCCATCTACATATTCCTGCCCCAGATCTTATTTCTGATTATGAAGCCCTTTTCCCTCCAGGCTTTTGACCAGCTCACCAGGCCATTCATTATTACCTGAAGCTTGTATATATTATTGCCTCAGGCTACTTCTCCTTCCTCACAAAGTGGATAGCCAGGCGTGCCACTCACAGCTGTCCTCTAGAAAGTTGCTTTTCAAGATCTCCCGTGCATGTGTTGATAGTGCTGCTACCACT
Organism: Ctenodactylus gundi; assembly: GCA_004027205.1. Lineage (NCBI taxonomy): Eukaryota > Metazoa > Chordata > Mammalia > Rodentia > Ctenodactylidae > Ctenodactylus > Ctenodactylus gundi. Next base: position 290,046 of record PVKB01001830.1, on the reverse strand, counting down.
CACTTTCAATTTCATCAATGTACAAAGCCAGTCCATTCGTGACCTCCTCCTTTAAATGGTTCTATGTACAACTGCCTTGTCAGCTTCTGTCGCTGAGGTAAAATACTTGATATCTGCAACCTAACAGAAAAAGATTATTTTGGCTCATGATTTCAGAGGTTTTAGTTCATGACTCCAAGGCATAAATTACATATGGCAGAAGGTCGGACAGAGAAAAGCTGCTCAACTCATGAGTGTGTGGTGGGTTGGACCTGGAGTGCCCCGCAAAGCCTCATGTTTCTGTGGACACTGTGTAGGATTGGGAGTTGGGGCCTGGCTGGAAGGAGCTGATGCTTCTGGCTTGACCAGGTGAGGTGTGGACTTGGCCTGGAGGGGCACATGCTGGTTCTGCCCTTCCTTCCAGTATCTATACCACCATACTGTGAGGATCTCTGCCTCTGGAGCTCTGGCTCTGGCCCTGCCCAGCTCCAGCCCTGCCATGCGCTCCCATCATTTTCCAGCCACCCACCTGTGAATGGACTGTGACCTTCTGAAACTGTGAGCTACAGTAAGTCTTTCCTCTCCAGGTTGTGGATGGCTGATACTGAGCCATAGCAACAAAATAGTAACTAAAAGAGGGTATCAGAAACAGAGAGCAAGGATGGGTCCAGAGACAAGAATACATTCTTCCAGGTCATCCTACAACGACCTCAAAACTCATCTACCTAGGTCCTTCTTTTAACAGCACATTCAGCTAGGAACTCATCAAAGGATTAACCTACTGATGAATTTAGTGCCCTCACAATCGAATCGCCTTCCAAAAGTCTGCCTCTGAATACATGAGACTTTTGGAGACATGCTAGATATAACTATAACAGCATCTCATTAAACCTTATCATAGTCATAAGTTCAAAAGTACAAACATGGTTAATGGTTACGGGGGCCTGGAATGCTCATGCCCACTGCACCTTGGCTGGAATGTATCATTTCCATCTTACAATGAATTGTGCTATGTGCACCAAACCACATAATGTGATGGGTTCAACAGTACCCAATTCACAAAAGGTGGCTCCGGACACATGGTCACTTAGGCCTGCAGATGTGGCATCCACATAAAGAACTGCTAATACTAGAGTCTGTTGTTACAGAACTTTTGGCCAGCAGTGTAAACTCTCTTATATAACCTGCCTGATCACCGTGTCATCAGTGCCTACAAAGACCCTGCAAGCTAGTCAAACAGTCTAAATCATTGCAGCAAAGGGCATGAATATTAAAATAGTTTTCAGGCAAAATTATAAATTTGTATTGTTTTCCATCCATGTCTGTGAATGCAAACTGTTTCCAACTTGTTCTCTGTTAGGACAAGAAAGAGCCCCATCACCAAATGAATGGATATATATTGTGCCATAAAGGCATACTAAGCTAATTAAACTACACTGACAAACTGAACCCAACCTACTGGCATCACTGAGTCAACTCTACTCCTTGATGTCTTGATTGAGTCTGCAGCAATCCACAGTCATTCTTCAGAATCCATGCAGTTTCATCAGGGAGTAGGTTGGTAATGAAATGGAAATATCATGAGGATCCATACTTCCCAATTCTTGAGATCCTTAAGGGGGCAACAATCTTTACCCTCCTTCCCACAGTGTAATGTTGCTTTTTAGTCACCATCTTAGCTACGAACATGGGCAGGCTGTTTCAGAGGCTTCCTCCTGACACTCCTCATTGTCATAACTCTTACCTTATAGGTAAAGACTCGATTTCCAAATCTTTCAATTCCAATTCTATGCTTAGAAACTGGGAAAAAAAGGGACTACCTAATGAAACCACAAAAGAATCCAGAGAGTTCAATTCATCTATTTCATAATCACTTAAATTAATAGCAATAGGTCATGTTGGGGAAGGGATGATAGAATTATTACCATACAAACTTGGTTGCGAGACTGAATTCTCCCATCTAGAACCTAGATACCCCTTGAAGCATCAACTTATGATATAAAAACTGAGTCAAGCCCGAGAATAACAACAAAAAGAATCATGACTTTTTTATTAAGCTGACCATCTTCCTATTCTTCCATAATTGCTTCAGTTGAATAAATACATGCATTGCATTGAATAATATTTTGATTCCTTCTATAGTTTACCCCTAGCAATGTTACTTATATTCTATTAACTATATCTTCCCAGATATCTGTTAGATTCAGCTTCTTTGGCCGCTATTCAACCCCGGCAGATTTCCCAAAAATTTCAACCTCTTGGTTTCTGTCAGGTCTATAGCCCAGGTCTATAGTCCATTGGCTCTCCAGGAGTATCAGTGAGTGTTGTGACAGCATCTCCTATCACCAGCTTTTGCCTGCAGAAATGGATGAAGACCACCCAAGAGATAACAAACAGGGACTGTTTATGCAGATCTTGTTCCAACAAGGAAGTCAGTTCCCAGCCTTTGTCTTTGGCACAGACTTAAAGGAAGCCAGGACAGCAAAACCCTATACAGTGAAAAGGGAAATCTTCAAGAATGTTCTGATTGTAGGTTGTTGACAGGAAGAAGCTGGAGGAACCCTAATTAGAAGCAGGGCATCTTATGAGATCAGTTGAAGAATAAATTTGGTTTTGGTGATTGGTCTTGAATTGGAATCAGAGGCAAACCTATGGAAGCTATTATGGCTAAGTCTTGACCATTCTGTGCAAGTTGCTATGGAAGCTGTGGTTTGGCGTCCTAGATTATTTGCAGCAGAGACTGTGACATTGTCTTTTGTATTTTCAGTCTCTCAACAACCACTGAATTTCTTAGTGATATTAATGCTTGTCTCATCTAGGCCTGGTGTGCTTCCAGGACATTCCCATAGAACATACTTCTCAGATAGGCTCTCTGGCCTCACTCAACTTATCTCCCCTAGAATGCCAATTTCCATAAGCCTTCTGATCCTGTCTTCCATCATCTGCCAAAATAATTCAAAAATTTAATGACAGACCTTCAGCAGATTCTCAAGATCATTGCCAGGGTATTAAGCCTCATGATTTGAAAGAACATTCCCAAGCAAAAAAAAAAAAAAATCACTCTTATCCAGTATCATGTTCCAGCTCACTTGATCAAGTAACCTCAAGCTGGGCATTTCTCCAGCTCCAGCCAGTATATATTCTTGCCACTCTCTTTTCTCCTTTACCAGACCTAGTATGTTCCTATCTGGGTTTTGCTATAAAGTAACCCAAGTTAACAACTTGCTGGTCAGAAGCAGGGGTGAGGGCAGATCCTAACAGGGAGAACTACTGCCTTGCAAGAAGGCTACAGAAGTGTGTTTCTGCCTGGGGAGAGTGCTCACTGTTAATAGGATTAGGCGGAAAACATTGAAGGATTCAAGGAGTGTGAGGAGCCAAACCCTTTGGCTCTCAATCCAGATACTCCCACCTCATGTGTCAAAATCTCAGATTTTTCCAACCTGGATCCCAGTATCAGTATAATGAGCTTTTCACTGATAATTCAATCCTTTCAGGAGCTTGACAACTCTTAAATCCTGAGTTTAGTCCTCAATCTGCTCTGCTTACACAGTGAAGTAAATAGGAGACTCGCCTCTGTCAATACTTAATTGTTAACTGCCCTCATCTTTGTAGGGTATCAGTGCAACTTGCTAACAACCAGGCACACCCACCAGTTTTAGCTGTTGGACTGCCAGTTTGTGCTGTTGTGTCTGTGCCTCACACCTCACTGCCACGTAGGCATTTCCCAAACCCTATCTTTTCTTCTGCTTTCCTGTGTCACTTCTGCTACCAAAACTATGTTATTTGGGTCCTCTGGGAAGCAGATATTAAAAGAGAATTAAACTGCACAAAATTTATTGGGGGGGCGGACAGGTAAGCCTATAAAAATTAAAAGGAAAAAAAGAAAAACATCATGGAATCTATAACTATGATTCAGACTAACCAAGTCTTAGCCAACCCAATTTAGGAGCACAGGGGAGTGAGAGATGCCCATAGTTAAACTAAAAGTTATTATTAGGAAAGAATGCAAATGGCTCCTTGGCACTCATCAAGACTTTTTGACATGGTGATGTAATGACACTAGAGTTCTTTCTTAGCTGACTGACTCTTGGTTCTCGCCCTTGTCCCTTGACTTCATTTCTTTTCATCATGTACTTTCACCTTGCCTTAGACTTGATGACTGAGCTTGGTTTCTCTGATTTTATTCTGAGAATTCTGTCTGTTTCTCTCTGTCTCTTCTCTCTCTCTCTCTCTCTCTCTCTCTCTCTCTCTCTCTCTCTCTTTCTCCCTCTCTCTCTCTCTCTCTCTCCCCCTTTCATCTTGCTCTAGCCCAAAGCACACAGATTTCAATAAATGCATGTTTCTATCACTAAAGGAATTCTATAATTGTTTTTCCTTGTTTTTAGAGCTCTGATACATTCATATCGTGTTTTATGCATTCTAGAACTTTCTCTAGCTCAAATCCTGTGCCTCCACACATTATATTTTATTGAAATAATGACTTCATGTAGAACTACAAAGCACAAATTCTATTCCAAATGGTAGGTGTCAATCTATGCAAAATTATTGACTTAATCACCTATAGCATAATTTCTGCAACATAGAAAGGAATAGTCTGCTATTAGTGAAAAGGGTGGGGGGGCAGCCTTCTTTTCTTTTTTGCCACCTGGTAACCTTCAGAATATCCATTCAAAAATCTATATCCGTTTGCTCTTCCACAGCTGCCTACCTGGATCTCTCAATATAATATCCTGCAGGAAGAGCACAAATGCTTTAGAGCTTTTCTATTGTGGGCTAGTACTACACTCTATTTCTTCTATTAGAGAAAATGGTTAAAAATAATTTGAGGCTTGAGGCATTTATTACTCTATTGTCAGCCTTTGATTTTATAGACAGAAACCATTTATGGGCCAAGTTGCATGATCTCGATATTGATCCCAGGCTTTTAATGGTCCTTTGGAGTCTTTACCGTAATACCAAAAAGGGATCAAAATGGATGGGAAATGGGCTCTTGACACAGCATATTGCAATCCCAAATGGTACAAACGCTCTAGCCCACCTATTCTTTAATTTGCTCCTGAACCATTTGAGAAATCTTTTGCTAACCTGGATACATGACCTCTTGTCATAGTCTTCTCCTTTATGCTGATGTCATGTTTCTATTATCATTCTGAGAGTGGCCTCAAGGAGCAACTAAGCTTGTTGGGCAATTACTATCCTGAGGAACAGCTCAATATCAATTAGACCAGTACCAGGATTGCTTCTTTTGGCAAACACACTTCCACATGTAGATAGCAAATACACAGCAATTCTATAAAAAGATTAACTCATTTCATTATCTAATGGGACATTTTTCAACTAATTCATCTGAACTACCTCATTAGAATGAAGTCCAACACAAAAATGAACAGCCCCCAAGTTCCAGTATGGTATAATCAGTCTGTTAGGTCAGATTTTAAAAGTCTTGCATCAATATTATTCTCAGAACTAAATGCTATCACCAAGACTGTACCCAGCAAGGTGACGGGAACGGAAATGCATAGCAGACAGTTATCTTTCTACCTCAGACCCTTTCTGCTGCTTCTCAGTGGCCCTTCACTAACTCTGTGTACTTTTGCCCCTGATGTCCTGCATGTGCATTTGCTTTTTGGTGGACAATCTCATAGTACTAATGAAGCATTACCCTACAGAGCGTGAGAGCCAGAAATGTCTGGGAGTGTCTACCTCAGCTCCCATGACACAGAGGCATTGCCTGTTAATCTGATTATTGAGCAAACTGTATGAAACTTTGATATATAACCAGATGGAAAACCATGAGATATAAATTATATCTCAGAGTTATTCCACATATCAGCAAAATTGCCCTCCAAGGGACTCTGCCTGAGATCTTTCCCTTGCGTGCTTTCCTCTCCTTCCCTGTCCTGCTTCTTCTCTGTTCTTTCTAGGGATACTTTCTTAATAAGGCTTAAACACAAACCTTTATCTCAGAATCTGTTATGAAAAAGCCTAACTTTCACAATATGTGAGAGTTTCCACTTTAGAGTCATATTTGGGTGTAGGAAATGGGAAGCTAAATTCACAATAGAAGTCACAAGATCCCACCAGTGGGAAGAGGAATAGAAAAGTTGGGAAACAGACTGAGCCTGATGTTTCTGGTCAAAAGCCAAGAGGAAATTGATTTTGGGGAAGAAAACTGATTTCACTTCATCATCTTATTTTAAAAGATCCCTGATCTCAAAATGAATAGTATAAAAACGTGAATTAAAACGTTGTGAAGATGGCCATACAAAAACACAGGTATTCATATCTCTCTCACTGTTTGGGCTGTGCAGGAGATGGAGGTTAACTTAACATAGGTAAGGTTTATTGAGAAGTATGGGCATCATGCTTGGGTATCAACATCCATGGAAGGGAAGCGAAGGAAGCAAACATAGACAAGAGAAGAAGCAAGTCCAGACAGATTCTCAACAGGGGCCTCTGCAAAACTTATGGGATGAATATCACTTCCATTTCCTTATCTCTGTCGGGCATTGTTATAGAGAGACTGTCTGGTTAATCCTTCAGAGTTATATCCAACTGTGTGCAAAGATCAAGATCTGTGGCTGAAAGTCATTGGACGAAGACTCTCCCAGAAAGGGAGCCAACCTTGGCCAGCTGGATCCCTCAGTCACGACTGGATCTGGATAGCACATCACAGATCATTATAACCTTCCTCACAAAACTCTATCAAAGTAACAGGCAAAAATATTTTTTTAAATCCTAGAAAATTAGAATATTCTTGCAAAGCTGAACACTGTAGAATTTCTGTAATCAACTAATTTCTCTAATCTCTGTTGAGCAAAGATGTCCAGCAGACAGAAGTTCAGAGATACCTAAAATGATATTCAGGCGTCATAAATATACCACAATTGAGTCCTAGACTATATTATCATATGGGGGATCCTGAGTAAGAAACCTCAGAGTAGGAGGGGGATGACTCTGAGATAGATAATTTATTCCAAAGTGAAACAATAGAGCCTATCCCTGAACTCCGGGAAAGCCCAAATCCAGCCTTTGTTGTAAAGAAAATTAGAAGAGTTCATGTCAGAGAAATCAAACAAAGAAAAGTATTCCCCTGCAAAGTGAACTGGGGACTAGCAAGAGGGGAGAAGTGAGTGTTACAGCATGACAAATATCACTGGAGAGAAAATAAGAACTAAAACTTGATCACCTGATTTTACAGCTAAAGAAAGTGAAACAAAAAGGGCTTTCACGTCTTGGCCAAGGTCACATAGCTTTTGGGTTTGGTTTTGGTTTTGTTTTCAGCAATGTTATTGTGGTGTACTTTGCATACAAGCCCATCTGTTTTGTGTATACAATGAATTTTTTTGAGAGAAGGGTTCACTCTACAGTCCAGGATGGTTCTGAACTCACTATGTAGCTAAGGTTGGCCTCGAATTCAAAGCAATCCTCCTGCCTCAGCCTCCCAACTGCTGGGATTACAGATGTGCACCACCACACCCAGTTTATGTGGTACTGGGGAATCAAACTCAGGTTCTTGGCACTTGCTAGGCAACTGCTTTAACTACTGAGCTATTCCTCTAGCCTCCAATTAAATGATTTTTAATAACTTAACAAACTGCTGCAACTATCACTGCAAGTCATTTTGAGAACATTTTCTCCCAGTAAGCTTCTCTATGTTCACTTAGAGTTAATCCCTCCACTTCCAGCTTCAGATAATCATTGATATACTTCTTTCCCTACAAAATTTCATTTTACGAATGTTCCACATAAATGTGATCACACAACATGCAGTGTCTCCTGTATTTGGCTTCTTTCCCTTAAGATAATGCTCTGAGACTCATTCATGAGATAGCAGTTCAGTACTTACTTCTTCCACAGCTGAATGCCTATCCATGTACCTATCTGTTCACTGTGGGCAGACATTTGTTTCCAGTTTCTGACTATTATGAACAATGTTTTCATGAACATCAACAGGTCACACAGCTTCTAACTGGTGTCGCTGAAATACAAATCTAAATCTTCTGGAAAAGAAGTGCAAGCTTCATCCTTGTGCAGCTTACCATGAAACCACCTTCTTTACTTTCACAAAGATATCTTCCTGGATCTCAGTCACAGAGCCACATGATCCATTTGGCCATGAGTTTTGCCAGGTCCAAGTTCCTTCATCAGGCCCACATCCCTAGGCCTACATTCACAACAGGACATGAATGAACCCAGTGGGAAATTCAAGCTAATATCCTAGAGACAAAAGAAATGATGGAAGTAGATAAAGTTCATAGAACATAATACCCGTGTGTGTGCTCGGTAGCAGGGATTATTATGATGAGTGTTCATAAAATTATGGGGCTTATTTTTGAGAATAGAGAAAATATATTTCATTTTTCAGGCAAGAATGATGTTTGTTTTTATGAATAATAATTAAGTGTAACTCAGTAAGTGTGGAATCTACACATTATCATTCTGACCTGCTATAGAAAATGTAATAATATGTGGTTGTATCATTGAGTAAGTGGTATCATGGCATCAATGACACGTAAACTACTTTTTGTATATCAGAAAAGAGGGCAGTGTTATTATGTGTGGGTTGTCTAAGTAAACTGTTCTTTAATAAATAAAAATGTTTTACAAAAATTGTATGTGGTTATAACTGTAGACTGGTGACAAATAAAATTGCTCAGCATCTTCCTTTTAAATTTATTTCTCCACTTGTGTACTCTATATCAATCACTGGCCTTCTCACCCATTCTAAGACCAAGCCAGGAGACTAGGAGGTGGCCTGTGTATTCTTCATTTCTCTCATTTTCTCCCAGTCATTAAGTTTTTCTTTCTTCTTTCCTTCTGTCCATCTGCTTCCACCATGTTCATACCCAGTCATATGTCTCTCAGACCTCTGTACAGACTCCAAGCTCATCATGTAACATGGGGCATTTCAGAAACACCACAGCACTTACAATTTGTCACACACTTGTTTCCATAAGCTATCCCCAACATTGCTGAATGTCATTTCCAGTGATACTTTAGAGTGCTATCTCAATTCCACAGTTCAAAATCACACTCAAAAAACAGTATCTTCAAAGTGGCCTTCCTGACCTCCAGTGGTAGATCCAAGCCCCGTGTCCTGACTTTGCAGCCCAGACATGTCTCTCCTCTTTCATCGCATTTGTCAGTGCAACATCTCTTCATGGGAAGTTCCAGAGGAACATGGACCCAAGGTTAAATTTGCCTCCATCACAGAGTAGTTATATGATCTTAAGAGAGGCCCTTAAAGTCTCAGTTTGAGTTTCCTAATCAGGAAAACACGGTCATAAAGAAGATTTAAAAGAAAGTGTTACAGGTAAAATACTTATTTAGTGCAATGGCTGGAAAATCAAAAATGTTTTTCCCCTTTGTTATTAGTAAGTATGTGTGATACATCATGGTTACATTGAACTTAAGGATTTTGTACATATATATATATATATATATATATATATATATATATATATATATATCACATTTCCTTCCCTGCCCCTTTTCTATCCTCTCACTCCTTCCCTCATCCCCCTGGCTCCCAATATCTCACCCATTTAATTCTATTATGTATTTATACTCTAGGTTTCTCATATTAGAAAAATCATGTGACATTTAACCTTCTGAGTCAGATTCACTTCACTAAGCATAATGGTCTCACGTTGTTCCTATTTTTACCTACAAGTGACTCAAATTTATCTGTCTTTGTGGCAATATAGTACCCCATTGTGAAATCAAAAATCTTAATAATTCAAAGCTCTCATTATGTTGACTGGCTTCCCTTGGTAAACTTTTTCCAGCTTACCAAGAGAGCACCTGTGCCTACCACCAGGAATAAGCTTCAAAGTGTTCTGGTTCACTGGACACAGGAATAAGTCAATGAATGGGGTGAATAAATGAGACCATTAGCCACTCTTTCACCTATAACAATGAGGAGGTGTCCAGCGGATACGGATTTACTTGTTCCTCAAGTCTCCCCCACTTATATTTCCATGCCTGCCCTGACCCATCCTCAGGCCTGCCCACCTCATGCCCAAGCTGCAAGAATCCCAGGCAGCCTCACTAAAAGCTGAGCAGGAAGTCCACAGGCAGCACCACTGCACACAGCAACGTGCTCGGCCACATTTACAGATGGTTTTTGAATGTAAGAAACTTCTCAGAGAAATAATCTCAAGAGTTTTGTTTATCTTTTCACTCTAGAAAATAATTAGCAAAAAAAAATAGATCACAGAGTTGGGGAAGAGAAAAACTATCTTCTCAGAATTGAAAAGGGCAAGTGACTATAAAAAAAAAAAAAAGAACACTCAACCCCCAGTGAAAAGTAAAAATAGAGAGAGATCTGTTGGGTCCTGAATTATCACCTGTATTTCTCTCTGGCTGCTGATGAACACAGGTAGGAGGACGCCCACAGGATGCTAACAGCTCTGGTCCCTTCCACTGCCCACCTGTCCTCCTTTGCTTAGTCACTGCTGCCGTCCCCTGGCAATGGCTCTGTAATTTGACAAATGACACCCACCCAAGCTGTTTTGGCAATCGTGTATTTATCCGTTCATTCCAAATGTTAAAAGGAAGCAAACAATCTAAGAACTTTCCTACCAATATACATTCTTAGCAAAAACACTATTACTAAGATAAAGTGGACCCAAATTTGTGTTTTCCTCTACCAGTCATTGGCTTGATCCATTTTGTATATAGTAATGGAGTTGTTTCCCTAGAGCAACATCTTGTATTCTCTTATGGAGATCTAAAGTAATATTAAATATTGTCACTAAAGATATATACATATGTGCTATGAAAATAGACAGATGTTTCCTAATGAATCATCAGTACCATTTTTCTCCAGATTCCAAGCACGCAGAGACTGAAAACAAACACACATCTATTCATATACTAGACCCATCTCATCAATAGGCTGTAACTGAGAGTGTAAACATAGCTGAAGTTCAGGACACAGGATTTTTTCCCCTTTTTATCTTCATTTTGTTTACACAACTTTATGGCTGGGATTTGGAATGTCCCCCAAAGCCTCATTTATTTGACTCTATTGTGGTGGGGATTAACTGCATTGGTGGATCAACCACTGATTTCCTGTACTGTTAGTAGATGAGGTCTGGTAGGGAGGGGATTTTAGAGGGTGTGGTGGATCACTAGAGGACGTGGCCTGGAAGGATATTATCAAGGGAGCACTTCTTCTGGGGATATGTGAACACACACCTGCTTCTGTCCACCCCAGATGGGCACAGCAAATAGGGCAAAGGAACAATCACACTGATGTTCAATTTAGTGGAGGTCTTAGTTACTTACTAATAGCTGTCACAAAATATCTGACATCCACAATTTAACAGAGGAACGACTTATTTTGCTCACAGTTTCAGCAGGTCCCACACACACAATCCATTCATAGGGAAGCTGGCAATGGAAGGCACAGGGCAAAAACTGGAGAGCTGCTCATGGCATTGCAGACAGAAACCAAGTGAAACGCAGAAAAATGAAATCTGGAGACTCCAGCAAAGGCTAGAGCTTTCTCAGGAAGAAGCTGTAACAATGTTTCTTCTTCTCCTTTATTTAGTTCAGTTAGTTAGCCTCATGCTCTTCCCCCCTCCTTCCCCCACTCCACCCCATCCCCAACACTGAGGTTGGGTGCTCCTCCCTCACTGTCTGGATCATAAGTCAATAACAAACACTTGGAAAGCTCTATCCTGGGCAATCCCCTAATCTCAACAAATTAACACCACCTAAATCAAATCCCAAGCACTTGCCCTTCCAGCCAGACCCCACTTTCCAACAACACAGAGTTCTACAGTTATCCCATTACATCACAGTACATGAAGCTTTTGGCAGACACTCCAGATCCAAACCATAGCAATGAACCTGTGAGTTTATTGGGGTTACTTACGGGAGTATGGTGAGGGGTTACCTACAGAAGTGCAGTTGAAGGGCTACTTGCAGGATCATGGGCAAGCAATCACTTACAGGCTTTCAGGGAACTCCAAGGCAGTCACATTATAGAAAAGCCACCCAGCACAGATGGCAACTCACAGAAACTGCATAAGCATCTAGAGACTCCCCCCACCACACCCCCAGTTAGCCTGGCTCTCTTTCTCTCTCTCTTTCTCTTGCCTGCTCACCAGACTTACCTCCAAGCTCTTAAATACCTCTGAGTGTTCCCTTCTCAGGCCTAACAACATACCAAAAGCCAGAGCTAAAGAGTTTACAGTGTGTGCCACAAGCTGCAGGGAATACCCGACACAGCTGCAGCCGGAGCAAGTGAGGCTCCTGGCGCTGAAAGTACCACCAAGCCCTCTACTGTGTGATCCTGTGAGCTGACTGCCCCGCTCCCCTCCTCAGGAGGGCTGGAGAACTTGCTATACTACAACAGACAGACCTTCACCCAGCTTCTCCCCAGTGCCCTCTCCTTTCACTGGTCATACTGTGAACATCCATTATCCTCCAGACCCTCCATCATGTAGCCGTGCCAGCTGCCTTTGAATGGACTGAGATCTCTGAAATGTGAGCTAAAATACACCTTTTCTCCCTTACAGGTGTCGTGTCCCAGCAACAAGGAAGTGACTAAGGCAGACAGCATTCATATTCTTCCCTTCTTATTAAAATGTCATACTACGCCAGAACATCTACATGCACATATACAGACGTGTAGGTGTACATGCATCTGTACATACATGTAGGCATGCTCACACGCATACGTGCACTTTCCTAAACAAAAACTGCTCATTTCATTAACTAACTTTGAACAAGAATGACGAACTACAGGAAAAAAGGGAAAGCTGCAGCATTTTGATTCTGCCTAATAATCTTGTTCCACACTTAAAATAGGGCAAGAGGGAACCACAGAGGGCTGGAACCAGAAGTCCCTTCAGGATCTAGGCCAAACACCTCTTTTCACTACTCAAGAAATGAAGGCTCAGAAAAGCGAAGTCCCAAAGTCACACAACCTAGGCAGATCCTCCAAGCACATTTGCTTACAGGGCTTTGGGAGAGCTGGATAATGGTGAAGAGAGATACCAGTCTGCCTCTGACCTAAAAGAAAGCTCCTCTGGTTCTCTAGCCATCAAAGTGGAAAAGTTCCAAACTTTGGGCCTGACCATGATACGAACACAAAATTAACACACACAATCATCTGAGCGGGCGCCAATAAGCACAGGCGTGGCGTTGGGGCGCAGGCTGAGATCCGCAAGCATGGCAATAAATAATTGCTTCACTAACGAAATCAAAATGGGCACACATTGCCACAGATTTCCCCTGTTTATTTTTTCTTTCTTTCCCTTCTCCATCGTCTATCATGTTTCTTCTTTTTCCTCCTCTTCGGCATCCTATCATGTGTCCAAAGTCCTTTACACTTCTTGGTCAGTCACAGTCCAGCTTTTTGGAGGAGTAAACAGGGTGGAGGAACAGGTTCTCGCTCTGTAGTCCAAGCTAGTCTAGAACTCACTATGGAGACCAGGCTGTCCTTGAACTCATGTCAGGGTCTTCAGGGTCCCTGGTCATCACTGGCCACCAGCAATCAGGTCTCAGTGAAGGCTGGGGGAGTAGGGTCTAGAGTGGCTCCGGAAGACTGAATCAGTGTAACCAGTTCGTTTATTGTCAGCTGGGGCCAGGCTTATAAGCAGTTGGAGTGGAGCCAGGGTAATAGGGCAAGGGTCATTCTCTGGTTGGAGGAAGTTTGGGGTCTGAAGGTCGCCTAATTTGCATGGTGGGTCTTTTGAAACCTGCTCACGTGATTTCTGGTAAGGGTCTTGGGACAGGGGAAAATTGGGAATTTGAGTAGAGTGAAACCTAAGCTGCGCTGTCATGGGCCTGGGATAGGAGGAAGTGGCTCCACTCCTGCCAGTCTGGAGAGGAGATTATGGGGTCTGAGCCGCCTTCTACCTTCCATAATCTCGGGTCTAGTCAGGGTCCCACAGACTCGAGGCAATTTTTCTGTATCAGACTCCTGAATGCAGGGATTATAGTTGTGTGTCAACATGCCCAACCAATATGGTGTTGGGGAGTTGAACTCGGCCTTGCACTTGCTGGACAAGTGTTGCAACTGCCCCACAGTCCAGCTTTGATAGCTAAATTCTATCAACAGTTCAGTAATATAGTTCATAATACACTGGTCTAATGTTCAAAAACAACCTCTTCAGTCTCCAGTGAGTGGGCACTGAGTGACCCAGACAGGATTATTAACTTCATATCACACTATATCATCTTATTATTTTAATCAGCAATACATTTGTCGGAACTACCATAACAGGATGACCTTGTCATTGTAGAAATCTGTTGCGAGTGGCCACAGCAGTCACGCGGCTCTAGGATCCCATTCTGGGGCTCACAGAGAGCCCTAACTCGGTGGAGAGGGAAAGGGGAGGAAGAATAGGGGGGACAGGAGGACTGCCTTGCCTCAGGAACTTACCATAGGAAACCTCATTCTCAGTCTGAAGACAGGCCCAGAGCACAACAGTGCAGTAAATCCATTCCATCTCAGAAAAAAACACTTCTTATCATACAAGTGCAAGTGCAATTAATAAAACCTTACAGAGATTATTTTTTGGTGTTTAAAGAACTTTACTCACAAAATATTAATTTTTTAATTTTTTAATTGTTTCCATTCTGTTCTATGCAAGAACCTTAAAAGAGAGTCAAACATGTGGCAAGTTGGGGCTGGAGGAATGGCACAGCAGTTAAAGTGCTTGCCTTATGAGTGCAAGGCCCTGAGTTCAAGTCCTAGCTCACAAAAAGCCAGATGTGGTGATGTATACCTGTAATCCTAGCACTAGGGAGGCTGAGGCAGGAGGATTGCCATAAATGGCCAGTGTGGATACCATAGTGTGTTCAGGACCAGTCTGGGCTACATAGAGAGTAAGAACCTGTCTCAAAAAAAAAAAAAAAAAAGTTGTAAGTTATAGAAAGGTTAATGCTACTACTAACCAACAAAGGTCTCAGAGGATAAAAAGAAAGACGTATGTTAAAATCGATCACGTCTATAAAATATATATTTATTTGCCAAACCTGTGCATTGCAAATGTGGACTCCTACTGTCATATCTCTGCACATGTTATTTTTTATCTCTGTCTAATAAAAAGTCATGTGATTATATAATTAGACTTGTGTGAAAGATGGGCAGAGAGGTAAAGAGAGGGAGAGAGTATCTCAGGTGTGAAAGGAAGGCAGCAAAAGAATAGCTCTTATTTTATTAAATGAGAGAAGAACTGACTTTTTGAGCAAAAGATTTTATCCATCTAGTAAAACCCTCAAACTTCTGATTCTAAATTACACTTACATGCAGTATCTTTGTTAGAACTGGATAAAGAAAAAAATGAAGTCACTATTCTCTAAAAGTTTTATAATCCTATAAAGTAATTCCAAATAAATAAAATTTAAATAATGAACACTGTGTTTTCTATTTTACACTGGAGAAGGAAAAAAAAGGCTAACTTACATTGAAAGTTACTTAGCTCTTCATTATATTTTACATACATCATTTATTTACTCTTAGAAAGGTCCATAAACAATTAAAATCAAAATTCCGATCTTTTTGCACCACATCTGCAAATCACTTTTCATTCCCTGACCTAGATCCCTGATGTTGTATCACCAGATAACACCAAAAGATTTGATGAAAGTTTTGGTGTACTTGACATCAAATTAGTCAGTTCGTTAAAACAATAAATTAATTATACCCCCAAAAAGAACTGAATTTGCTTGCCAGCAAGGGAGAGGGAGCCAACTTATTTTTCCCTCTGTTAAATAAAATTTTAAAGTAATAAAAGATCTATTAATGCTAAGTGACACATGGGCACGCTAATAACACAGCCCATGCGACGTGTAAGGTTCACACTGTACTAGCGACGGACCCAAGTTACACAGATGGGGTCTCCTTCCCTCTCTGCCTCATAAATGTTAAGGATAGTGCACACAGCCTTTTCACTGTAGATGAACACTTGGTACACACTGTAATTGAGACCTTTAACTTGTATGTTTCCCTGGGCTTGGTGTGAGTTTATAGCTTCAATGTGACAAGGGTAAAGCTTCTTTGTTGAAAACATATCTCTCGTAATTGTGGGACATACGCAGTAGTTGTCCTCATTCAGCACAAGGTTAGCTTTTAGTGTTTGTTTCTCTCTCTCTCACTCTCTCTCTCTTTTTCTTTTTTGTTTTAATTTCAAGAAAAACTAATGAGTTTCCAGGAGCAGTGTGAGTGCTTTGGGGCTGAATGTGATTTAAAACCGGCAGTAAAAGAAAAAGAAGACAGGGAAGGTAGCTGGTTAATTGACCTTTATTGTGCCTTCTGGTTCATTTAGGAATGGAAATTAAATTAACATGATAATTCAGTCCTACTGTGTTAAGGCTGCTATAAACCCATTAAATTTTATGGTCATTGATTTAGCGTTTTTTTCTATTAACTGGGTTTAATTTTCAAGATTGTCATGCAGGTTCTGAAAAGTGGTTCATTCACCCCGGTTCTTCTAAGTTACTAATGTGTAGCCTTTCTTAATAGTATGCGCTTAATTGTTCAAGCTCAGAGAGCCCAACTGCCCTCAAATGTCTGGATTCATTTGGAAAGGCTGTTGAAAGTCTTTGTAAGAAGCCAGGATGATAGGGAATGGGAAAAGTCAGTGAAATTTCCTGGTGCAATATCAAATTTCCTGAAGATTGTACACACAAAGTTAACCTGACATAAGATCATAGTTTGCATTTCTGCTTGTGAGAGACCCTGAGGATATTTTACATTCAGATTTCTAAGTGTTTTGATAATGTGAAAATGTTTTTAATGCAACTATTTCTTGTATTTTAGATTCCCAAACATCTTACGTACTAATTTCAAATTATGACTACCCAAAAATTTCTATTTTTGAACTACTGAAGGGTATCAATATTTACCTAAAGCTCGAAGCTATTTTCTAGATCTTTCTTTAGCTGACACATGTTGTGTGTACTTTTCCAGTCTACTGACAAACATAACTAAAGTTTTATTTTGAAACCGATTGATCCCTGAGTTTTCTGTGACTCCCAAAAGATTATTTCATCTCATTTAACTTCATAGTATTGCTGAAAAGTAGAAATATGACAATTTTACTTTTTTCTCCTTTAGTACTAAAGAAAGAAACTTAACCACAGACCCATAACTAGAACCTTAAGATTGTTACAGTTCTGGACTTTCCAAACCCTAGTTTGGAAACTCAGGCAAATAACAAATGACCACTCTGTCTTGATTAAGCTGTCAGCATTAAAATATATATTTTTTTTCTAATGGAATATTCAATTAAAATAGCTCATTTTTAAATGCTATATAATGACTGGTATGCTCCTATTATAGTCTGAATGGCTATTTGTACATGTTTGGCAAATTTTCACTTTGCTTGACAACTGGCAATCACAGTTAAACACCCTCAAAGCATCTGAAGGTGTTGATATTGAGAAATGGAATATAAATATTTCACTTCTAAGCAAACCAGTTTCTCTCAAGTACCTTTGCCTTAGAAAACATTTTCAGTTCAAAGTTGACTTTATCAAAGTGATGTATGCTTCCTATTTTAAAGAATATACAGATGTGGCACTTATTGGAAAATGTCGGCCTACAGGAGGAGATATATAGGGAAAGGAGATTGTTTTCTTAAAAGGATAGTGAAATATCGGATTAAAAAGTAGCATTTTGATAGTGAAGAGGACTAAGTAGGAACCATATCCAGAACATCTTTAGCAGTTTCTAGTACCTAATAGTATACTGTGCATGTACGTTATAATTTGCATCTGGAATGTCCCCCCAAAAGCCTTATGTGTTTAGATGTTGTAGACTATCTATTGATTGTCCTATGCTAAGAGATAGGGCCTAGACAGGAGGGGGAAGGTTACTGGGCATGTGGCCCAGATTCTCTGCAAATGCTGAACCTTCCTCTTAAGGTGTCATGAGCAGCTGTTCTCCGCAAGGCCCTTCCCACCATTGCCAACTTCCCATAAATATACTGAGATCTACTGAAACCATAAACTAAAGTAAACTTTCCTTACATAAGTGTAGGTGTGGGGTATTACGTCCCAGCAGTGAAAAAATGACTAAGACAACATAGAAGATGTTCAATATATAAAAAGTAATCATTACCAACATCAATTACTACACCAACATTGCTCGAAAGTGTTCAAGTGTGTTTTCATACAGTTCTCCCATAAAATAGCTATAACAATTACCCTACACCTTACAGGTAAGGCAACAAAAGACAAAGAGTTAAGTAACTTGTCTTGGACTGCTGCCTCTGCATTACGCCACCTGTGTTAAATCATCCATACTCAACTTTTTTGACACCAAAGACCATTTAGTTAAAATCTTAAACTCCAGCATCCTGCCAAGTGTTCTACACCAAGAGACTCCATGGTTTCCTAAACAATGCTTGGACTGAATCCTGCCCTGGTCCTGCCACAAGGAACCTGCTTCCCTCTGCCATATCCTTGCCACCACCCTTGCAGGTGAGCCAGAAGTCCTACCAGGATCTGGAGGCTGACCTCATCTGCCAAGTCAACCTGGAGTCACATGCCTGCCATGTCTTCCTTCTTTGTCTGCAGTCATGTGGCTTTGAAGAACTCTGCCAGGACTTTTTTCACTAATTTCATGGGGGGAAGGAACATATTTGGAAGATTATAAAGCTGCAGAACTAACAAGGTGTTTAGATTTTCCCTTAGGACACTGTGGTGACTGGAATACAGGTAATGAAGTGTGCATTACCCTGGAGGGGGAAAGAAGTGTGAATCGGTTACTACTGGGACTGCAAAAACTGATCACTGACAACAATGATCCTCAATTGTGTGACTTCATTTGGACTCATTACCTGAATGAGCAGATGAAAATTACAAAAGAATTAGACGACCACATAAACACCTTGTGCAAGATGAGAGCGTTGAAATCTGGTATGGCAGGATTATCTCTTCGGCAGCACACTTTGGAAGACAGTCATAAGGAGAGCTAAGCCTCAAGTTGGTGCCCCCATTGCTATGGGGTATCTTCCTGGTCACTAACGTGGGGCACACATGTTGAGATTACCTTTATCTCTTATAAGTTGTACCAAAACATCAACTAAAGCCCTTTCATTCCTTCAAATAAAGAAATTTAAAAATTTTTGTAGTTTCAATCAGTTCTCATTCCCTAATTGTAAATCAAAGACCCAAGAGCACTTACAGACTGGTTAATTGCATTAGTACTTCAAAACTTGAAGCCTCTGACCCATGCCACAACAGCTAGGGGCCAAGCGTGAATAGAGGTGAGGGATGACAACGTGCTGTGTAGGTGCAGAGAGCATCCAGCATGCTCTTGCTCTTGTTTTTATGTCTTTGTGTGACAAGTCTAAGAGGAGAAGACCCACCTTGATTTTGAGTGGCAAAATCCAATAGGCTTGCAGCCCATGTGGAATTAAAGAGGAAGAAGGAGGAAGTCAGCCTCTTTCAAGTGTTGAAGTACTAACATAAAAGAAAATAGTGAAATGAGTTAGTACACATCCCTGTATTAATAATGCTTAGCTGGCTGCTGAGCAGGCCTAGAAATAATGACACTCCAGCATCCATGAGCATGTCCAGACCTTGGTTTCTAAAATCATTTTTCTTTAAAAGGAAATAAAAAAATCTTTGGAAAAATGTCTGAGCCTCAACCTGGGGCAGAAAATATACAAGACAAATCTACTCATAGAACCAGAAAATGAAGAAATTCTCAACGATTAAATGTGTACAAACATATCAAGGGTGTGGCAGAGCCAGATGAAACCACTCACAATCACTAAAGCCAGAGCAATATGAGACTCAAAAGAAGAATTGAGTGCCAGGTTGTATGTAGCCCAAAGCACAAAGTAAATATTTATGGGCCTGTGGAGACATAAACAAATGATAGAATAAATAAACAGATGGACAATAGATACATATCCCATTCTGGAGAATTCCAAGCAATTTCTATAGACAATCCACAGAGGTTAAGCTTAAGTCTCCACCTTCTCTCTAAGCTGTGTTTAGTGATTTATTTCCAAAGAGCAGAGTATGGGAAAATTATGAAAATAAGCTTGACAATGGAGAAATCTGGCCTATAGGAGCTCACCCAGAGATCAATGCCAACATCACTAGGGTCATGTTGATCATATGTACACTTGATCTGATGTGAAGCAACGAGAAGGGCATTTTACCTCTGTGATCTTCCTCCCCAAAACTAATAACCCCATTCTCATCATGAGGGAAAAAAAATCAAGAAAACCCACACTGGCAGACATATTACAAAATACTTGCCCAATGTTTCTCAAAATTAGCAAGATCATCAAAATGAAGTAAAGCCTGAGTAACTGTCAAACAAAAGAAGACATAACAGCAAAATATAGTGTGCAAGTGTGAGTGGGATTCTAGAACAGAAAGAAGGGGTATTAAGGAAGAATTAGTCACATAAAAAAATAAACTGTAAAGATTAATTAGTAATGTACCCATGTTGATTCCTTAGCTGTGACCAGTGTAGCATAGTAAGGTTAAGTTGAAAATAATATTATCACTCCATTATTATCATTGAAAAATAATAATAATAGAAAAAACTGGGTTAGGGTATATAAGAACTCTATATTATCTATGCAATTTGTCTATAAATTCAAAACTCTACTGGAACTGAAAAGTGATATTTTTCAAAAGCAATAAATAAAAGGAAGTAGTAAGGAAAAAGGATCAAGCACAGAATTAACACCTGAGGACTATATCTAACTACCTAGAGAATAATCATCCTCCAGTCACCTTTTTTTAATGTAAATTTTGATGCATGTCAGTAGGCTGGAAAAAGATAAATGAAGGAATCCTACTAGCCTTCACATGTGGCAAGCATTTAAAAATATTAAAAAAATCTATTCATTGATCATATTGTAAAGTCAACAACAGTGTATAGAACTCTTTTTACTCTTTACTTTTTGAATCAATTTCTTCTGCAGACTAAACTAACTAAAGCAAAGATCTTTAATAAAAATCAGGTCCAGTTCTGAATGTATACCCAACTGATGAATCATTTTTTTCAATAATTTTATTTATTAGTGGAAGTACCAAAAATTATGAATTACCTCCTTTTTGTTAATTATTATGCTAGGTCCTGGAAATAGCAAAAGTATCCATTTATTCCTGAGAGACAGGCAAGCCCACAAGCAGAAATTGTAATTCAATGTGATGATGACCTCAGTGTATGTATTACTGGGTGCAACACACCTCAGAAGGTGAGCACTGAGGACAAACTGGCATGGCATTCTGAGGAAGAAACATTCCAGCTGAGTTTAGAAGAATGAGTTATGGTAGTAAACAAAGCAGAGTTAGGGAGGCAGAGGCTAATACCAAGCAGTAGTAGTAGCTCATGAGATACATACCCGGAAGATACAAAGTAACTCGATTGTTTGAAGAAGCTGCAAGTAATTTGGCATTTTCGTCCATGATGAGGAGGAAGAAATGACAAGAGTAAAGCCAAAAAGATACACAGGAAAGCCCATGGGCTTTAAATTGTAGACTGCAGACAATCAAGGTTAACGGTTATGTTCTGACAATTATCTATTATCAGCATGGACAGATGATACAAGTTTTTTGTTTGATGTTCATATATCCACTTTGATATAGCTTACTTGGCCACATGTTTTTTCCAAGTCTAGTGCCTAGTGACTCTCATCTCAAAATTCAAGCTGATTGCCCAGGCAACGTGAGTTATCAAAGCAAATACATTCAAGTCAAAATAGATAAACCATGAATTAGTAATTTAGAGCTAATGTTTCTTCTCACACATTTGATAAGCAAAAATCAATTTACACCATTATTGGATCCGCACACACTTCAAAATTTTGTAAAAGTTTGTAAAAAAGTTTGTAAAAGATTTTTTTTGATTGAATAAGAGATTCATCATTGTGTTTTCTCCCTTAAAAAATACCCACTAGCCTACCTATAGCTCATTACTTCACAGAGAATACATAGAATATATTCCACCAAATCATGAATTCAGTGAGATTTTACTTACAAGAATTGTGGTATCTGAGGGCGAATTTTTAAAACTGGAGATTTCATTCAACCCAGCAAATATCTGCTAAGTTAAAACCCCAGAGAGCCACTGTTTTAAAGGTTCTTGGGGGAGGGGCTAAATTCCCTATGCAAAAACAAATTTACTCAATCACGCAATGAAGGGTTTTTTACATACCAAAGTTGGCAGGAAAGAGAGGGCTAAAATTGTTTCGAACTGTTGTTGGCAGTAAGCTTCTGTTTGTGTTAATTACACTCTGTTTGATGCTCAGCATTCAGTCAACAGTTAACGCATTATACCCTTTCTGTGATTGACTAAACATCAAATTACTATGTGGAGCTTTTTGGATTTCTGAGTTCATAGAATTTATATCATTTCCAAACTGATCTAATAGTTTGAGTATTTTTCCAGCTAACATCTTTAATAAATAACTAGCCAAAGAAAAGTTAGGTCTAAATAAAGACAAATTAAAAAGGAAGAACTTAAAAGTTCAAACACTTAAGAAATACAGATATTTGACTAAGCTCTTCTTATTTTTGAATTTGAAAGGGCAGATGATTTATTAAAGAAAAAAAAAATTGAGCAGGATAATCCCAGGACTCTGAGAGGCTGAGGCAATAGGATCACAAATTTGAACACAGACTTCCAGTCAAGATGGCGGCCAAGTAACACTGCTCCACAATATCTCCTCATGGATCCACTTAAAAAGTTGAGAATTTAGTCAAAAACTGCCTCTTCAATGAAACTAGGACAGAGAGGAGCACCCCAACAACTGAAAGGAGGCTAAGAGAAGATCAGAAATCCTGGAGGAACATAATAAGTGGAGGGGGAAAAAACAGCAATCTAGGAAGCTGCCCCAGGCTGGGTGAAAATGGCTGGGAGTGCAGGCATCTGTAGACAGAGGAAAGCCCACATGGAGCCTAGAACATCTGATAGAGCTAGGAGAGGAAGGAGCACCCCAACAACTGACAGGAGGCCACAGGAAGGTCAGAAACCCTGAAGACATATCGGAAGTGGAGAAAAACAGTAGCCAATTCAGTGCAGCTCTGAGCTGCCAGCATTCACAGACAAAGGAAAGCTTGAAGGCCAGAACCTCAGATTGAGGTCAGTGCCAATCTAGAAGAAGTGGGAATTGTCAGTAGCTGGCAACCCAGCCTCCAAAAAACAAACCTGCAGGTAATGCCTACCACAAACACAATGTGAGTTTCCCCGAGAAAAGGCCTCTTGAAGCCCAGATCAGAAGCAGTGCTCAGCAGCCTTAACAGGCAACTAGATAAGCAGGAACCATTTAAAAAAAAAAAAAAAAAAAGAGCCTGAGACTGAACTGATTAGAGTAAAAGAAAGCTCAGAAGATCACACCAGGACTTTTGGGGTCACTCTTAAGCAATGCCTAGGAAGAAACTGGCAAGAGAGGCAGCTGCAGAGAGGAGAAAAAGGCCACTGGCCTGCTGAAGTTTGGCTCAGTGTAGTGAGAACACCTCCAAGGGTGGATAGCCCTGCCCTCAGTGCAGAGAAGTCAGGATAGGCAGAAGAGTTTTGCTGAGGGGGCTAGGGGATGAACACGACACCTCAGAGGCCATCAGACTCTTAGGTTCTCCTTCACTGCCTACTCCCAGGACAGAACTCAAAGGAATTTTGGCTCCCCACACACACCATCATAGCCATTCAAATAAACCTATCACCTAGGCCTTCAAAGTGAAGACCCTCAACAACAGAAACATGGGAAGAAGACAAGGCAGCAGGACCCCCACAGAGATGCCTGAGACCCCAGATGTCTAATGCCATGAGCCCTGAAATACTGGAACTCATAGGGAAGGAAGCCAGAAAGCAAAAGCAAATAAACAAGTCAAAAATGACAAAATTCTTACTGTAAAGAAAAATAAGTAAATAGAATTGGCATAAAAAGACATCATAGCTAACAGATATTGTGCTGGTCAGATTTCTGTCATTTTAACAAATACCTGAGATAAAAGAAAACATTCACAGCTCACAGATTTGGAGGTTTCCTCCTATGGTCAAATGACCCCAGTTATAAGTCCATGGCAGCAACCACAGCAGAACAAAATCTCTCGCCTGGTGACCAGGAAGGAAAGGGTAGGAGGTAAGAGAGGAACAGGATCATACTAGTCCCTTCAATGGCATTCCTCTAATTACTTACAGAGCTCCCACCTTGCCCCACTTTTTAAGTATCCTACCACGTCCTACAAGGGCCATTTGGGGATGTAGTCTTTAACACATGGGCCACTCGGAAGCACTTAAGATCCAAACTACAGCAAACCTGGAAGAATTCAGTGACATTACTTTAAAAAGAAGAAGAAAAAGCTCCTTAAGCATTTCAGAAACTTGTTAAAACTTGGAAGGGAACTCAGGTGACATCTAATCCAAGCTGTCCATCTCACCTATGAGGAGACAGACACACAGAAAATTTGACTGGCTTGCTTAGTTACAAAGCCAGGCCAGTGATAAAGCCAGAACAAGACTCAGGCTTTCCCACTCGGATTCCTAAAAGATGCAGTGGACTGTTGTTGCTCCCTTTTGCAGCAACACAACAGATGGAAATTGCCAAAGTAAAAGTATCAACCTTTCCAGAAACTATTTCTCATTATCACACACACACACACACACACACACACACACACACACACACACACACACCAGTTACTATAAAGTCTTTTGAGGGAGCTCAAAAGTATTACAGATGCTCCTCCCACGTGGCTTTCCATATCCTGACTAGCATAACTAGCATCTTCTACATGGAAGTGGTACAGCACATAACTTGAGGCACTGGGGTGATTGAAATATTTTACTGTATAAAAATTCTCCTATAATTGATCACATTAGCAATGTTCTTCATCATTGGTATAATCACATGGGTATGGATTTCTTCATCTCTGAATAATATGTTATTTTTAGTCTTTAGGGAGACTAGAAACTGCTCAGTAGCACATGAGTTTATCAAGACACCAATTTTTTAAATTCAGCCATATTTGATTTACATATGAACTGACCAGTTTTATCCAGAATACTTATATAATAGGAACATACACCCGGGCAGTTTACATTTCACAAACTGAAGGATTACTAGCGCCTTTCCTCTGAGGAACAAAGGAAAACTGAATGTCATGTCCCTATCAAACATTTCAATAACACTTTCTTTTCTCTGCTAACAGAAACATCCATTTATTCTCTAAAAATAAATTGAGGCAACAAAACTGAAAATATGGGGTTTTAGCATGAGGCACACAGGTTTAAATTCTACATAGGCCACTTGCTAACTACGTAAGCTTGGAAAAGTTGCTTGATCACTTTGAACTTCAATTTCTTTGTAAAATGGGAATCATAGTACTTAGAACTAGTTTGACTCTTTAGAATTAGAGAACATTTCAAAAGTATCTAATACAGCACCTGGTACATGACAGGTAGTCATTGAAAAGTACTCCCTTCTTTTCCTTTCCACCACCTCCATTGGCTAGTGTTCAGAGGTACTTATTAAATCACAATCCCTACACTCTAGGTATTTACAATACCTACTGACTAATTTCCACATACTGTAACTTGGTGAAACAATTAGAGTCCCATCAGGAAACAGATGGCACCTCAAATTGTATATTTTAAGGAAGCTCTAATAAAAGGACTATTTACAAAGGTGTGGGTATAGCGAAGAAAATCATAGGAGGTAGCGCAATGTTCCAGAGCTAAAAGCAGTGGCGCAGATGTGCTAGATGGGGTAGGGGTTGAGAAGATCCAAGTACCAAGAAGGAAAGAATAGAAGAGTGCTGTGCTGAGTCATTCCTGTGGGCTGCAGAGAAGGCACTGCACATCCCTTCCCAACTCCACCTTGAGTGGCATCACATTGGTGGCTTTAAATTAACCATGATAGGAGAATATTTCCCCAATATTTGTTAGTATATATACACAATATACAATGGTCACATTAAACTTGAAGAATTTGTGCCCATATATATCACAACATTACAATCCCTTCCCCCACCCTTTATTGGCACTCCCACTCTGTCCCTCATCCCCTCTAACTCACCCTATCACACCCATCTGGCTCTACAAAATGCCTCTACTCTATGTAGAGTATTTATACAGCAAAATCTGGCAAGACCAGAGGTTCCCAAATCTCAAGCTCGTTAGTGGGAAGTTACTAGCATATCCACCTAGGTGTACACAGGAAGGAAATAGGAAAAGCAAATACCTCAAACTTATTCTGCTTAATGCCGCTCTTCTCTTGATAATGGCTAAACCCTATCAGAAAGTAGACACCAAGAGTGATGACTGGCATCATTCAGGCAGATCTGACTCAGTCACACAGCAGAGAGAAGATGATGGAGAGCAGAACTAGAGACACATCAGAAGTACCAGCAGTGAGCAATAGTGAAAGGATGACAGAGATCTATTGACACATTAAGGAAAAAAATATTCTCGAGAAAGTGAGGGGAGATAGACTGGGTCTTGAAAGATGAGTAGGAGTTTGCTGATTAAGGAAGACAGCACAAGAAGATAAAGAAAAATTAGGTGCCCAGCATTTCAGAACATCAGACCTGTCTAAAATCCACCAGGATGGAAGCACAGTATTTGGGATGGAGTACTGAGAATAACAGAAAATCAGGATAGAAAAAAATATTCTAGAACTGGAGGCATAGATCCCTGGGTAAAGCACTTGCACAGCTTGCACAAGGCCCTGGGTTTGACTCCTCAGAACCACATGAAAATTATCTGGGCATGGTGGTGCACACCTATAATCCCTGTACTTAGGAGGCCAAGGCAGGAAGATGGCTGCGAGTTGACCAACCTGAGTTACATAGTGAGTTCAAGACCGCCTGAACTATAGAGTGAGATCCTGTTTTAAAATTTAAAGAGAGAGAGAGAGAGAGAGAGAGAGAGAGAGAGAGAGAGAGAGAGAGGAGAGAGGAGAGAGAGGAAGGAAGGAAGGAGGGAAGGAAGGAAGGAAGGAAGGAAGGAAGGAAGGAAGGAAGGTAAGTAGAGAAGGAAAGAAGGAAGGAAGGGAAGTAGGAAAGGAAGAAAGAAAGGAGGGAAATGAGAAGTATTCCAAATGTATTGAGAAGCTGGTTAATTGCACCAACTTTTGCCATTCTCTGTACCTCTATTCACACCTGGGTGAGCATCTCTGACCTTCGTGATCTTGAAAGTGGTTTCCAACTCACTTTTTATAATCAGGATAAAATTCCTAGAGGCTGAATCTCATTTTGTCCTTCCTCCACCTAAAAACAATGAACATCTCTTCTCTGTCCTCAAAGCAGGATCCATGTGCCCTTCATGGTGTCAAGGCCTCCAGCCTCTTTGAGCCCCATTACAACTGCCTTTTCTGCTTCCCCCGGCACATCCATTTCCACAATCCCCAGCAGCAACAGACAGTGGTTTCTCACTGCCTGCAAAGGTGCTGCACTGCCCTCAGGTCTCATGTTTTGCCTGCCAAGCTCCACTCTAACCTGCAGATCTCAGTCATGACATCCTCCCTCTGCTGACACACGACTTCCCTGCCTCGCCGCCAGTCTGTCTCCTACCACTGATACACTGTGCATAGTCTTGCCTCAGCATTCATCATCCTTAGTGTCGTCGCCACCTTCCTTGCCTTCCTTCTAAACTCTGATTCTTGAAATACAACGATTTTTTATTTTATTTAACTTCATGTCCCTACTATCTAGCACAGAGCCTAATACATGGCTGCCTCTCAGATGACCCTGACTTGATAATCTTTAACAGTGACTAGGCCTTCTCAGCCCCTCCTCCACTGCCAGTGTACTATGAACAGACTGAGACCTCCAAATCGTGACTGAAAATACCCTTCTTCTTGAAGTTGTAGGCATTAGGTATTGTGCGCCAGCAACAAGGAAGTGACTAAGCCACGTGGGAAAAGGATACACAGGGTAATTTCACCCTGGAGGTATGATGCCAAAAATGAGGAAAGGATTTTATCTCTCCTTGAAAAATATAATTATATTTTCTTGTGTGAAAATTCTGCTATGTTGTGGAAGACAAGAGTAAGGAGGAAAATCAAGTAGGAAGCTGCTCATCGTCTTTGGCCTCTAAGTCCACCTCTCTGTTTTAACGCAAGAAATACAATAATAGTTACCTTCAAGAGAAACTGTGAGAAGTAGTAAATACAGGCAAGTGAATACAGGTGAGGTGCTAGGTACAGTGCTGGGCACTCATAAAGGCTGCACCTGTGCATACACACAGGCATAGAGCACATTTGCTCCTCTCATGTTCTGACTAATAATCATGTGAGATGATAGTGGCCTAAACTAAGAAAATCAATAGATTCTCAATGTGTATTACTTGGAGAGTGCAAAAGCGGGGGAGAATAGCCACTGTATTTTGAGTTTGAATTGGGTGATAATGGATCAGGAGCACAAGGGAGACAGCTCTCCCAGCCTCAGAGAAGCCTACACTTCCCCAGGGCTTGGTTATAAAAGCTTGGGGAACTGTCAAGTTTCTCAACTGCTCTAAGCTTGAATTTCTTCATCTGTGAAAAGGAGATAACAATATAGTGTAAACGTGCACTTAATTAATGCGAATTTGACTCTGATCTCAGCACGAGAGAAAGAGAGAGAGAACAAGAGCAAGTGTGAGCACAAAAAATCCTTTAAATTGTATAATTATAGTTTAAACCATTCCTCTCCATCAATAAGCAGAACTCTACAATGAATGTGATAAAGAATAGCAGAATCCGCTCTTCCTTCAGGTGACGGGCTTGCTACGTGTGTGCCCTGCAGTAAGCTTGATTACAGAGAGTCTAAGGGTGCATTTTTTTCCACGTGATACTGCCTTAAATGATATCCAATACAAGGGGGACCCAGCAGTGGTTGGTTGATCAAAATGCTATTAAAGTAAGGAATAACAAATAAATATGTACATATGTACACATACATAAATATAAGACAAATATTTGTGTATGTATGTTGATATTTTAATCAGTTATTAATTTAAAGTACACAAATATAAATTTATTATCTTATGCTCTGGTATAGAGCCAAGACTTTAAAACAATTTTCATTTCTTTGTGTTTACTTAGCACTAGTTTTTGGATTAGAATTCATACCACAATCCTAAGGTAAGCTTAATGCTTTCCCCTTTGAAGTAACAATACAACTCTAAGATTCAAGACTAACAAGGTTGATATCTAAGAAAGGAAGGGGAAATCACAGCTCAGATCTTGGTGAGCTCAAAGACCGGTCCCTCCCTCCGGCGCTGGCGCATGACCTCTCTCTTCTTCTTTCTTATATCTCTCTCCTTCCACTTTCTCCCCCTTCTGAATTTTAATCATAAATCTGACATCCAGTGAATGACTGAACCTCCTACAACGCTTTCCAAAAAACCTCAACTATACTGTGACACGATGTTGAATTATCAAGCTGAACAGAATACTCCAGAAGCATAATGGAGGATGCCAAATTGTGTCTCCTTGCCACTATCAGAGTCAGCACAGCGCTCTGCCACCAGCCAAAGACAGAGTCGGGCATGAAAAGAGAAAAATGCAGACGGGGATAAATTCAAAGCCACTGGGTTGGGACGCCCAGGGCCGACAAGAGTTACCGCTGGGCCTCAGGTATCACCTTCGTCACAGAGCTGTGCATTCATACTCCTGTCTGCCTGTTCTCCTGTGTGCCCTTCCTCAGTTCTCCTTCCTCTCTTACTCCTTTCTCTCTCCCGGACTTAACCCTGTTGCCCATGCTGGTGCTAAAGAGAAGAAAGTTGCCTTGTGGATGATCAGATGCCTTAGCGTAAGCTGTACTCAGACTGCAGTTGCCAACCAGTTCCCTGGACTGCTGTTCTCCATGCTCCCTCACCTCCGGGCCCGGTTCATTGCTAGATCCTGGGTCTTCCCTAACTTCCTCTCCTGCACTTCCACAGACACCTCCTAAAGGCCAAACCTGACTCGTCCTCCCTAGATCTAAGCAACAGTGTCCTCAGCAAGCTCCCAGCTACTTACGTCCTTCCCGTATCGTTACACAGCTCAGTTCCTACATCACTATGTCGGTCTCCTTCTTTAAAATGTTTAGTGAAGCCCATTCCTTGGGATAAAGTCCCAGTTTTTCAACAAGACATACAAAGCTTTCCACAGTCTGTTCCAGAGGACATGTCCAGCTTCATGAGCTGCCACCCCCCTTCCCCAGCAGCCTCACTTAATCCTCAGTGGCACACCGATTTATCTAGATTATTCATTGCTTTCTGGAATGTCCATCTTTCCAACCCCATGATGGACTTCTGAGCATCTGCCAAAATCCATATTAAATGTAACTTTTCCTGAATCCATTCATTGATTCATGTACTCATGCTCCGAGCTCTATCATATGCCAGGCCCTGCCTGAGGCCCAGGTTATACAGTCACAGCAAAGCTGACATCCAGAGCTCATGATCCAGGATGAGACACAGACATCAAAAAATCACACAGACAAGGGTTAGACTGAAGCTGCACCAAATCCAAAAGGGAGAGGAGTTGCTTCCAGCAAAGGAGATGTGCCCAGGCCCTGTGACAGGGAGAAGCCCAGCAAGGGCCAAAGGGAAAGGACAGACCAGTGTGGCACAGGCGGGGGGCACCAGGGGGGAAAAGGAAGCTAGCAGAAACTTAGGCCACATGAGACCTTGACATCCGTGAAAGGAAATTTTCTTTATTTTGAGAACAGGAGAAGATACTGTGGAGTCTTCAGCTGAGGGGTTCCTGGATCAGTTTTGATTTCTAAAGAGATCACTCTGGCTGCCCTCTGAAGATAATGTGGAGTGGCTAAGTGAACTGTCTGTAAAGAGGGAATTAAATTTGATTCTTTTACCACACAGCACTTAACAGTATGGGAAAAAAGGCCCACTTGCTCTGTCTGGCACAGGATACCATCCTGGAATTCTATATTGGCCAGGATAATGTACCAGTGAGATAAACCATGCGCACAAGGGGGTGAAGTCATCCCACCAGTCACCTGGTTTCAATCAACAGACCTCCACTCCAGCACCCCTGTGTGTGTCTCACCCAGCACAGTCTGGCCTGGCTCTAGAGAAAGATTGTCAGCCTGCTTCCCGATTCTCTAAAGGAAACTGTATATGCATTTAATCATTATATTTCTGCTTTAATATAGCCATGAATATTTCCTCACAGCAACAAAAATGATGCATTAATCCTTTCTTATATAATAGTCACTGAGATGACATTGTACTTAATATTTCTAAATATCTGTATGTTTGCCACCATTACTCTTACAAAAATACATATTTTACTTGAAATTTTATTTTGTTTTTGTTTAGCCCACTATTTTTATTAATATACATATGTAATACATAGTGTTTACCATGAATTTGGGTATTTCATCCCATTTTTGACCCTCCCACACTCTCCCTATCCCTTCCCCCAACTCCGGCTATCACTTCATGTGGTTCTATAGAATGTCTGTGTTCTGGGTTTTCCAAGTCAGAGAAACTGTACAGTACTTAACATATTACTCTTCCGCACCTAAGTCATTTCACTTAAGTCACCACTCTAACTCAGCTTCTTATTCCTTGAATGGGTTCGCAGTAGTTAAATCTTGATGCCTCTTCTCTGAATCCAACCAATCCCTTTATTGGGATATTTACCAAAAGGTTTTTTTTTCTATAGTTTGCTATATCTTTGTTGCTATTCTTAAACCTGGCCTTATCCACCAGTTCACATTTAAAAAATACCTATTTTTGTATGGATTATTTATGTTCCTTATATCAGTGTACACATAATCACACACACACACACACACACACACACACACACACACACACATACAGCAGGATAAACTATATAGCATTTGTGGTAGACTAACAGTAGGAGACACCTAGCAGTGAACTACATTCATACACCCTGCAGCATCCCCCCTCAGACCATGACACCTAGAGTTATAGTTTGCCATGGAAAAGGAGGTGACAGAAAATGGAAAGAAGAAATTTCTGAGTTTTGACGGTAAGGTAACAGACCTCAGGTGTAGTAAAGACAAAACTGGTGCATAGCTCTAGAGCAGGAGCACTATTTCCACCTAATTCACAGACCCACATCATTCTCTGCTCCCGCTGCTATTGCACAAAGATTTGAGCAAGTGAGGATGGGCAGAGAAAGCCAACTAAGATGAAAAGAATTTTTTAATGAGCAAAAGAAAATTTTTTACTTTTTTTCTGCTTCTGACCAAACTAGGGAGTAGTGGGAAGAGTGACAGAGGATTTTTCTCGATGTGTGGGAAAGTCAAAAAGAAAGAGGAGAAAGAGGAAGAGGAGGAGGAGAAAAAGAAGGGAAAAAGGAAGAAAAGAAAGTCACCTCATATTTTTCAGATATAGTTGGAGAATGTTAGTCTGCAAACACAAACAACCCCATAAGACTTGAAAAGAAACAGGAGTGTGAGGGTGGGTGGTATAGACACAACGGGTGGCCACGACACCATCATTAGCTATGAGTCAGACATGGAGGTCTGTGAATCCATCATGGGCCCAAAGCAAAGATAAGCTGGTGAGAAGTCCTAGAAGCCCATGCGGAAAGGAATCCATAAAGAAAGGAGAGGAGTATGGTCACCTGTGGCGCAAGAAGTAGGAGTAGTTGGTTCACTTTGTGAGTCCTCCAAGTGTCAGCCAGAGAGTCAGAACAGACCACAGGAACATCAGAAGAAGACACAATGGATGTAACTTGTCTCTGACTTTAGCATTGTGAGACTAACATTCCTTGCAATCAGCATATGTGAAGTTGGATCAGAACATAGGTAGAGAAAGAAACGTTGGGTGGGAAAAATAGTAAACAGAGTTGAATGCTGAGCTCATCCAAACTTGAGCTGGACTAAGACCATATTACATATATTGACCAAGGAAGTGTGCTCTCAAATGGCTTAATATAAAACAGGTTGTTTAAAGTTGTTCTAGAAATAGTCACTTTTTAGAACAAAAATATTTGACTATTGTGGTGGTTTGGATCTGGAGCGTCCCCAAAAGCCTTATGTTCCTATGGATACTGTGTATGTTTGGGAGGTGAGGCCTGGATAGAAGGGACAGATACTTAGGGCTTGACCTGGAGAGACATATGCTGGTTCCACCCTTTCTCTCAGTCTCTCCCTCTCTTCCACCATGCTGTGACTATCTTTCTCCCAGAACACTGGCTGTGGCTCTCCCATGAGATTACACCATTTTCCAGCCACCCACCTGTGAATGGACTGGGACTTTCTGAAACTGCGAGCTAAAAACATCTTTCCTCCCTAACTTGTGGATGTCGGGTACTGAGTCACAGCAATGAAAAAGTAACCAAGACAACTATAGAGCTAATACCTGCTACAGGTCTACACCGTGCTCTATATAGCATAATACAGGAGTTTCCTAACATGCAGTTTATCTCCTATTTTAGGAATCAGTGAATGAGGTGATTTTTTTAAAAAAAGGAATGTTTAAAAATACATTTATTCAAGAATGCAAGTACAACCTAATGACGGGATTTAGTTTGTCACATAGAGTCAAAAGACCTGAGATTGAGACAGGTAATCTAGCCCGCTGAAGCCTGTTAAAAAGCAGCATCTCCATGAGGTACTTGTGATCTGGGTTGCTCATATCAAAGACATGGAACTTAAAATGAAAAACAAAGTGAACCAGGCGGTAGGGTGGGGAGAGATGGAGGGGTGGGGAAGGGAAGAGACAAAAGGAGAGCGGGAAAGTCCTTGTCATCTTGACAAGATATGTATGTGCACAAAATGCTCAACTTCACTGTAAACCTTAAATTTTGCACTTGTATCAATAAAATGGGGGGAAGGAAATAAAAGCAGCATATCACAAAGAAAAAAAAAAAGCAGTATCTCCTACTCAACCGCAACCAAAGGGGACAGACTAACTTTTTTTACTCAAAATAGAACAGAAATTCAGTTGATGTACCATTGTAAGATATTGTCATCTTAACTGATCCCTCAAGATCCACTTTAATTGTTGGCAAAAGTGCCACTTGAGGAGGGATGGCACTCTCATCTGGCTGCCATCGAAGCAGACTAGTTCCCTTTGCAATCCACTGGAGCCAACCAGGATTTTTTTCTTTCTGTATTTTGTAGATGACAACATGCACCTTAACCATACTTACACTGTTATTTTCAAGCTCACAAAAGAAAGATGGAATTCATCCCACTTTGTCTTCTCCTGAGACAAAGAGAAATAGCCAAAAATCAAGGTTTCTCTGACTAAACTCTATGGAAAGTCAGGCTTTGGGGTTGTTTTTATGGCCAAAAATCAACTATCCTCTCCTACGTTTTTGCTTCCTCCTATCCTGGCTTCTGTTCACTGGAAATCATCCACACTTCAGCACAAACACGGGTTGGGAAGGGAAGGGAAGTGTTTCCCGCAGAGGCAGGGTAACAGAGGAAGAGGCTCAGCTGACTGGGGTCAGAGTCCACATATTTCCAAAGGCTTGCAAACATTACTGGCAAGCCCTAGCTGTCCTCAGGATGGCTCCTAAGGGCATTGCAGAAGCAGCAAACTGTAAAGAGGAAGCTTCTGGGTGGGCAGCAGTTGAAGCAGGCACGGAGAGATGGGCACCTTCAGCACCAGGTGAAATCGGCCGCTTGGATGTTCTTTAAAAAAAAAAAAAAAGCAAAAAGCTAACGTGCCGCCTTGAAAGCCTTCTTGCAGTTCTCCAAGTGAGATATGTTCTCGAATCGTTATTATTTATCTAGAGCCCCAGGTGTACACTGAGCTCTGTAATAGGTAGCATGTGCCAAAACAAAGAGCAGAGCCCTTGCCCTGAAGAGCTCGCTGTCTAAAGGCACATTGGGGGACAGTTACGCTCCACAAATCGGGAAAGCAGAAAATAAACAGTGCAGACAGACACCAAGGAATAGACCTTTGCTGAATGAGGAGGAGCTCTCCGGAACACAGGGTTGTCAGAAGAATTGTGAATTTTCTTTCACGCTGTATTGGATTTAGAAAATCTGCTATTCATAAAGATCCTGACAGGCTAAATGTATCTAGACAAATTAAAATGATATCTACGATGTGAAAATCTACACTTGAGAGCAAATTAAAAAGACAGTCAGGAGCCAATTGCAAGTTGATACTACCAGCATGGCCTTGTGGCTCTCCTCACCAAATCAGTAAGTTGATCTGAGGATGAATCAATAAAGAAGAATGTCTAGAAGAAGGAAGGTGGTGATTCGTCTTAGCAAGTCTTACTTAAATGAGACGTCTGAAGTCAGGTCACTAAAATGCCATAGCACAGTGGTTACAAGACTAGGCTCTGGATTTAAACTGATAGCTTATAGATCAGTTCCTTACCTGCCCATTGTGTAACCTTGACAGAATTAGTTTATTTTTCCATGCTAGTTTCCAGTAGAAAGAAAAAAAGAAGAAAGACAAGATGGAAAAGAAGGGGGAAGGAACAAAGAAAACAAGCAGGGAAGGGAGGAAGAAAAAAAGATTCATATGGAAAAATTCTCATAGTCTTGGCAGTGTCTGGTATACAGTGAGTTATCACAACTGAGCCTCCAGGCCCTCCCAGCCCGTCTTTCTTTCCTCCACTGAGACCTTCTCCTTCTCTCTCGACCTCTTTCCTGAGCTTCAATCCTAACACACTGCCTCCGCTGCCTTCTGCTGAGAGGCAGCAGCTGCATGGCCCTTTGTACACGACTCTCCCAAGTACTCTTTGTTCCTAATTTTTAATTTGGTGAAAATATTTCCATATTTATACCTTTTTTAGAGACAAGGTCTCACTCGGTAGCCCAGGTGCTTCAAAACTCACTGTATAGCCCAGGTTGGCCTTGGACTCACAGCAATTTTACTGCCTCAGCCTCCCGAATGCTGGGATTACAGGCATGTACCACCCATACCTGGCTTTATGTGATGCTGGGGAACTGAACTCAGGAACATGTGCTTGCAACTCAAGCGCTTTAACTGCTGTGCCATTCCTCCAGCCCCCTTTTTTGCATATTCATATGTCTGCAGAATAAATAGAACAAATACTGATATTTCACATCATTGATTCCATGTGCTATTATGATTAATGATTAATTAGCTTCTAGCTTTTTTAAAAATGTTTTTGTCTGTCACATGAGATAGTAGGGTAAGTATATCCCAGTACATATAGGAAATGATGTGGGGGTGCCTTACATCACACCTCTGGTGCTCCGCCCAGGATGCGTGTCCTGCCTTGCTCACACAACTCCTCCTAGTTGGGTCCAAGCTACTGCCATTTGTTGCTGGGACTTCTTGAATGTTGTCCCACCCTCTGTTCCAGTTACCTATTGACATAATTCCTTCTTCCAATAATATTAGCCAGAATTCTTCAGAAGCATGACTAGGAGAAATATATAGAGATAATGATAGATTGACAGATGAGTAGATATATGATAAACAGATGGATAGATGATAGACAATTTCTGGAGAAATTGGCTCATTCAACTGAGGAGGCTGAGAAGTCCCACAGTCTGATATTTATGGGCTGGAAAACCAGGAAAATTAATGGTATAATTCAGACCAAGTACAAAGGCTGGAAGATCAAAACGGTTAGGGTATAACCAGTATAAATCCAAAGACTTGAGAGCCAACAGTCCTACATCTGAGGATAGAAGGTGGCATCTCGCCCAGGAGAGACAGAAGTCACCCTCTCACTTTCTGCTTTGTTTGGTCCCTAGCATTAGACACTGCATACTGGTGTTGGGAGGGAGGCCTTTCGTCAGTCTGCTGATTCCAATGCTCATCTCTTCCAAAATCATTTTCACAGACACTCCTAGAAATAATTTAGTATCAGCTCTCTGGGCATGTCTTCGCTCAATCAAGATGACACATAAGATTAACTAACACAATTGACAGCCATCTTGGACTACTCTGCCTGGACATGGCCACTCCCTTTTGGACATGGGGTAGTCATGAAAACTAAGCCTGCAGAGAAGTTAACTCTGCCACGACCTACACCAGATAGTCTGTTCCACCAACTCCTGAGTTGCCCAGCTTTGGTGAGGCAATGAGCAAAGCTCCTGCCTCCTTCAGCAGATGGTTGCTGATTAAGGGAGTGGGCATGACACAGAAAGACATCTCACTCTCCTCACAAGTCTTGGATCACACCATTACTTCCAAATTTCTGCTCATTTTTGACTGCCACAATAGAGAGAACACTGTACCAACAAAGGATAAGCTTCAGATCCAACTTCTCATTAGATGCCACATGCTAATTCCACAGCTATAAAAGTCATTTTTGTGTTGACTAAGTACTACTCTTAATGACATGTTCTGATTGGTATCTGCTATTTCTCCCAGTGCCATTGCAGCCTGCTCAGAGTCCCAGCATCATTACCTATTCATGCACTGTCTATATGCCATCTTCCTCTTTTCCCATTATTGGGTAACTTTTCACTTGGCCTTTTCTGCAG
Organism: Ctenodactylus gundi; assembly: GCA_004027205.1. NCBI lineage: Eukaryota > Metazoa > Chordata > Mammalia > Rodentia > Ctenodactylidae > Ctenodactylus > Ctenodactylus gundi. The sequence continues at coordinate 252,732 of PVKB01001830.1, read as the reverse complement.
ATCAACCCCATCTGGAGAAATGAAGACTGAAATACTGCCGTAAATTAAAAAGAAGAAAATGTAGAGATTTGTTTCATCATCCAAATCAGACAAAATTTTCCCACTCTGTCACCATCCTTACAGGAGCTGGCACATTCTTCAGAAGCTGTCCATGTTTCCTAACTATGACAGAGGGAGATGAAGAGAGAGAGAAAGAGACAGAGACAAAGAGAGAGAGGGGAGAGAGAGAGAGAACCATCCGATGCATTAGATAGATTTGGCTAGATTGATGTCATTGCTCATTAAGAAAACAGGCAATCTGCTCCTCATTCTTATTGGAGAAAATAAATCTGCACAGAGCTCAGCCAAATAATGTGTAGCAAATGATCAATGTTATCTGAGGGAGGAGATGATTGATCCTTTATTTCTTACACTCTCTCATGCATAATGCATAAAATCCACGATGTCCTCAGCTTGCCTCGGGACCTAGCATTGATGTACCACATTACCATGCTGAACACTCATTCTGAATTTCTAGTGACAGTCTCCATATCCCTGAGCAAGTGGGAGCCAGGAATGCTTCAGAATTCAAGAGACCCTGATAGCAAAGTGAAGGATTCTTGAATCCCTTCCAGGCCTTTTTACAAGGACATTCATGACTCATGGAAAGTTTCAAATAGATTCTAGTTCTCAATATTCTCTAATGTAAAACAAAATTGGTAATATCTCCTTCTTTTAGGATATCAGCTAAAAGATTAGAGGAAAAATAAAAATCTTCCAAAAACACAAAAATTAGGGAGATGTCTAAAGAGGAAAAAGAACTGTTTATGGATAATGCTACAGAGGATGAATGTAATTATTTGTGATTGTAGAGAAATCTGTTCCTCAAATGTTGTGTCTTAAATTGAGATTTTTTTTTGCTAATGCTCCACACTCGATAAATAATTATAGCAATGATGATGATTATCATGCAGAGGATGATGATTTTTACATTCATATTTGCTAGGATTTAAGTTAAAAACTGTATGTATGTTATTTCCTGTAATGTAAATTGAGGTTTAAGAAACTTAACTTGCCCAACATCCATGGGTAATAATGAACAAATTCCAGAGCTCCTAGACTGGAGTTGGAGACACAATGGAGGAACAAGAGTATGGACGGGAAACGATTGTCCTCAACCAGCTGGTAGAAGATTTCGCACATTAACAAAATTGAAAAAAAAAACCTGATGGGTTTTTAAGTGTGTTCTTTATGTGTGCTTCTTACCTAACACACAGAATCAGCCTCATCCTGTGGCCCCTCAACAGCACCAGCCCTGCCAGCCAGTACATTCTCCTCAACCTTCTGTACCTGAGGTCTTTATACCAATCTTCTTTGCTTTAATCATGCCAAATTCTTCCTTTTGTTTCCCCAGGTTTCTGCACTATCATTTTCATGATACCTAAACATGTGGCTTCATCGTTTCTCTAATACCTGGTTAGCAATTTCTAATGTTAAATTAGATATGACTGCTGTTTTCTGACTGAATCCAAGCAATATGGAACCCAATTTTGTGACAAGGGTAAGTTGCTCACATTCACTACTGAGTCAGGTAGAGGAGCTATGGAGTATCCCTGAGATCTGTCTGCATCTCAGCCACATGCTTTCTATAATTTGCCTACTTGGTCTGTGTTGAATAAAAGAAAACACAGAGAAACATAAAACATTACACAAGTGAATGAAAGCCCAGTAAATATCTGTAGAGTACATAAAATGTTGGTACTACATGCACTAATACTTCTTATCAATATTTTATTAGTGATAATAAAGAATATCATGTGTACCTGATGGTCAGAACTGGTTTCTTTGCACTGAAATGCCTTGTCCAATCACTTAGTCTAGTTTGCTTTTATGTTTGATGCAGTGTTAAATCCCTTACAAGAACATGTCATGTCAAGGTTTCAATTATGCTTAGCAAAACTAAGAAGAGAATAAGAAATTACTTGTAACTCAAGTCACCAACACTCATAGTAAAAGAAGCATCAAAAACTTTCCAGAGATTTACTAGTTAGCCACTTTTTCATAACTACAGCAAAACATCTGAGATAACAAACTAATAAAGAGAAAAATACTTGTTTAGGTGTATAGTTTTGGAGGTTCTAATCCATGACTTGTGGTAAGGTGACACATCGTGGCAGAAGAGCATGGTTAAACAAAACCACTCACCTTGTGGCCAGGAAGCCATGCATCAGTTACCTAACAACCCGCGGCTTGTTCCCTGCCTGTTAAAGACTCCACCACCTCCCTCTGAGGACCAAGCCTTTATTAACACATGGCCTGCGGGGAAGACCTATACAAACTATACTGGAAAGCAAAGTAGATTGGTCACTTGTAAGTATTAAATGGGACTCTATACAATAAAGACCAAGAGAGAGAAGGATCAAAAGACATTGCAAATGCTAACATGGAAAGATACCTGAGACCCACAAAACCAATAAAGTAATCATAAATTACAACTACATCCTCACTGTGAGGCTTGAGATGAATGATGAATCTAAAGAACAAGAAAATTGGGAATGAAGCACCTATGCTTATCCTAAGCCAAGAAGTCAGAAACCCTTCCACAGAGTCACATTAAGGGCTTTCCAGAAATTCCAGGATATCACATGTCACAGTGTAGGCTGACCTAGATCTTTTAGAAAGTGTTTGCAAAACTCATGTTAAGTTTAATAGCATACATACTGAAACTGAAGAAGGTTCTAAGCCTCTTGAAATATACAGATACGCACACATATACACAAAACACATGTACATGCAATTTCTCCTTTCTCATAATGCTTTGCTGCATTTCAATTACTGGTCAAAGTACTGATATTCCTTTCTGCTTCTCCCCATTGCTTAAATATAATAGGAGAGACTATCTTTTCTTATATTTGCAAATCCATCTCAAGATCATGTTGCACTGACTGAGATCATCTAAAAGACATGACAAATCATCTAACCCCAGAGAGAACGGCATATATCAAAATCTCAAACAGAAATCAATGCTGGCAAGGCTATGGGGAAAGAGAAACCCTCTTACACTGCTGGTGGGATTTGTAAACTGGTACAACCACTATGGAAAGCAATATGAAAATTCCTAAACAGGCTGAAAATAAATATCTCCTTTGACCTAAAAATACCTCTTAGAGGAATCATTCCAAAAAAGTTAAAAAGCATCATATAAAAGAGATACATGTATACCCATGTTCATAGCAGCACAACTAACAACAGCTAAAATGTAGAAGACACCAAAATACCCACCAAATAGCAGCCCACCAACAGACCAATGGATACAAAAACTGTGGTATATATACACTATGAAGTACCACTTGAATATAAATACAAATAATTTTGAGGATTTTGTATGTAAACGGATACAACTTGAGGCCATCGTGCTTAGTGAAATGAGTCAGATATAGAGGTTAAATATTGGATATTTTCTCTAATAAGAGAAACCCAGAATGCAGGCACTTCATAGAAATAAATGGAGGGATAGTGGGAGCTAGGTGGATGGGAAAGAGTGTGGGAGGGTCAGAAAGGGGGAGAGGAAGGTTTTTTAAATTTTGATGCAATTATATATATGCACAAAACACTCAAGTTCAATGTAAACATTGCATATCCTGTATACACATATTAAGGAAACAGGAAAAAAAAAAAAACACATGACAAATACTCGTATTTCTAGGAAATCCTAACAGACTCAATGAGACAAAATGAATAAGTAGACTAACCTCATGGTCTGAACCACAGTGAAAGGCAGAGTGAGGGACCATAAAGAAAAACAGTCACCCTCTTTCATTGTAATGCTTCATTCACATAAGTACACTTGGTGGCACCTATCCCAATGTCACATTCAATGGATACCTAATAAATAGTTATTTCATCTGATAACAGTGACAAAACACTGAGGCAATATAATGGGTAGTGGAATGTATGTATGATTTTATATATATATATATATATATATATATATATATATATATATATATACATACATGTATATAGATAATGGTTCAATAGTGGTGTGTCTTTCTACAGCAAGTTAGAACAATAAAGCCTTTCAGTATGGTATTGATGGATATGAAAACACTGAAGTTCCTTATCTTGTGTCACCCCCAAGAAAACAGAACTCAGATGAGAGTACACAATTTTCCTTAGTCACATAAAAGAAATCTCTGCTCATTAGGAAGCTAGGCTCAAACTTCCACACCCACTGATTTGGAGATAGGTCAAGAAACAACCACGCACTGGAAGCGAAGGTGGTAAAGGTCAGTATACAGAGGACTACCTATATTCAGCAGTCCCAAGGCCTGGTGTGTAAATGTGTTGACACATGGACTTAGAAACTCATCAAGCCCAATAGATAAGGGTGAAAACATGGGAAATGAAAAGTCTAATCTAATGAACTCTACTTGAGAATCAGCATAAAGAAGGGATCTATCAAGAGAAGAACGGTGTTTATGTAGTAAATGAATAGGAAGAATATGAATTTTTCAGCATGTATTCAATACCAAACAAGTGAAAGACACTGCATTACTAAATAAATATTCATGTTTCTGAAAGAATTGCTCTTATTTAGGGTGCAAGAATAATCCAAACATGAAAGACCAGCATAGAAATTAACTGATTGAGGACAAGGAGCCTAAGAAGCTAATCCTTATTGAGTTGTTTTAGGGTCACATAGGCATTAGAAGTAGGTCAAATCAATATTCAGAAACACTTAAGATTTTTCAGACTTTATGTAAGAGAGAGATGAGGTCTGGAGGGATGGCACAGTGGTTAAAGTGTTTGCCTAGCAAGCACAAGGCCCTGGGCTCGATTTCCCAGCACCACATAAAGCCAGGCGTAGTGGGGCACACCTGTAATCCCAGCACTTGGGAGGCTGAGGAAGGATGATTGCCGAGAGTTCTAGACCAGCCTGGGCTCCATAGTGAGTTCAGGACCAGCCTAGGCTACAGAGTGAGACCCTGCCTCAAAGAGAGAGAGAGAGAGAGAGAGAGAGAGAGAGAGAGAGAGAGAGAGAGATGGAAGATGGTGGCCAAGTATCATAGCTGCACAATGTCTCCTCATGGACCCACATAAAAATCTGAGAATATAGCCAAAAACTGCCTGTTCAATGTAGCAAGAACTGGGAGGAATGCCCCAACAATTGAAAAGAGCCCAGGGCAGATCATAAGTCCTGAAGAAATATCAGAAGCAGAGGTAAATAGCAGCCCAGGAAGCCGCCCCGGGCCAACTGTGAACAACTGGGAGCCGCCAGCATCCATAGATGAAGGAAAGCCCACCCAGAGCCCAAAATCTCTGACTGAGCTAGTAGAGGAAGGAGCACCCCAACAACTGAATGAAAACCGCCGCGGGAAGGTCAGAAATCCAGAAGACACATCGGAAGTGGGCAAAAATAGCAGCCAGGGAGCTGCTCCAGGCCGAGGAGCTGCCATCATGCAGAGAGGACGCAAAGCCCGACGCCTGGAACCTCAGACCGAGGAAAGCGTGGATCTGGGAGACGTGGGAATTGACAGCATCTGATAGCCCCAACCTTCAAAAATGAGCCTCTGAGTACTGCATACTACAAACGCAAGTTTCCCCTAGAAAAGGCCTCCTGGAGCCTAGATCAAAAGCAGTGCTCGGCAGCCACACAGGAAATAAAATAAGCAGAAGCAATTTTTTTAAGATCTTGAGACTGAAATGTTTAAAATAGAAGAAATCTCAGAAGAGCACACAGGGCTTTTAAGGTCACTCTTAAACACGTCTAGGAAGAAACTGGCACAAGAGACTGTTGAGGGGAGGAGAGAGAGGCCATAGACCTCCTGAAGGGCTCAGGTGTAGTGTGAGCAGGTTCTACCACGACAGGTGAAACAGCTTTGTTGAGGGAGTCTGGGGTTGATCATGACACCTCAGAGGTCATCGGGCTCTTAGGTCCTCCCTCATTGCCTACTCCCAGCACAGAACTCAGAAATTTCAGCTCCTCCCACACACCCTCATAGTCATTCAAAGAAACCTCTCAGCTAGGCCTTTAAATGGACAACCCTCAACAACAAAAACATGGGAAGAAGACAAGGCAACAGGACCCCCACAGAGATGACTGAGACCCCAGAAACTCATGTCATGGACCCTGAAATAATGGAACTCATAGGAAAGGAAGTCAGAAAGTAAATAAAGAAGTTGAACAACCAGTTCAAATAAGATATTCTCAAAGAAATGCAAGGATTGATCAGCGGTCTTGAAGAGGAAATTATTGACCAAATAATGGTCCTAATAGAACCAAAGCTTACTGAGCATATAGTAGCCACAAATAAAAGTTGGCTGAGGTAAATAGGAAAATGCAAGACATGAAAGAACATTTTAACAGAGAAGTGGAAATTTTGAAAAGAAATCTAGCTGAAGTCTAGGATATTAAAAATATATTTGACAGCAGGAAAAGCCAACTCAAACATTGTGAGGACAGAATGTTGGACCTTGAAGACAAGGCTGAGGAAACAAATGCCATAATTAGGCATGACTCCAAAATTATAAATGAGCAAAGTAGCTGTATACATCAGCTTATGGATGGAAAATAGGTTTGGAAGAAAGAGCAGAAGATAGCAGCAAAGGTATAAAGAATTTATTCAGTGAAATAATGCAAGGAAAATTCAAATCTAGGGCAAGAAATTAATTTTCAAGTACAGAAAGCTTATGGGGCATCAAGTAACCTCAACCACCAACAAGACTCACCATGACATACTATAATCAAAACCCCAGAAGTGCAACATAAAGAAAATATTAAAAGCAGCTAGAGAAAAAGTCATTATTTTACCAAGGCAACCCCATCTGAATTACCACAGATTTCTCAATACAAACTTTAAAGGCCAGGAGAGCTTGGAGCAACATAATTCAACCTTTAAAATACAGAAAATGTCAACCCAGGTTATTGTATCCAGGAAAATTATCCCTGAAAACTGAAGGAGAAGTAAAAATTTTTCATGGCCAAGAGTTCCTAAAAAAATTTGCAACCAATGGCCTAGCATTGCAGAAAATACTTAAAGAGATCTTTGAGAGATGCAGAGGCACAAGCAGCACCAAAAATAAAACATGGAGCAAAGGAATCATATAAAGAGAAAATGTAACAAAAAAAGTAGATTGATATTTGAATCACTTGACTGGTATTCTCCTAAAACAGTAGCAGCTGTCTCATAAAATCTGTGAATCCCCCCTTAATTATTATTTTAATGCTATATTAGTTTGCAAAACATAATAATTATATTCAATCTGGGAAATTGATATAAAATCTTTTAAAAATATATATGCATAAGTTTATGGATGGATAGGTAGATAAAATAATAAGCCAAATATGGCAAAATGGTAGTAACTAGTAAAATGTGAGTAGATAATTTATAAAAGTTAAAAAATTCTGAAATCATTGAGTATGCCATTATATCTATTGTTTTAATTGTAATATATTTATGTGATATAGATTTAAGCTCATTCAATGTAGCAATTCAATACAGACTTAAATTCATTCAATGCAGCAATTCACTTAATCAGTTTTGATGTAAGTTTATCTGAATAAAATTGATTGCTGTAATGATAACCTGAAAGTCTTTTGAATGTACAAGCATTTACCTTTCAATACTCAGCTAAGGAATTTAAATTTTAACTTTTCTCTTTTTTCTCACATTTTCTAGTCTTATGAATATTATTGTTTTAGTTCTTTTTTATGTGAATTGGTGAGTGAGGCCATGTTAATGAATTTCAACAAAGATACAGTAAGACACAGAAAAAAGAACTTTGGGCAAATCATCCCAGTAAAACACTCTGCTGGACCCAGAGAAGAGGCATCAACATAGGGTCACTGCAGCCCATTCTGGGGGTGGGAAACTGAGCTAAAGAGTGGTGATTTGAGTGGTAAAGTGAGTCAGACGCAGAAGATCAAATATGTTAAGTATAACATGATTTCTCTGATTTGAGAAACCCCAAATACAGGTATTCTATAGAATCAATGGGTGTGACAGTGGGAGTTTTGGGTGGATTGGGAGGGTGTGTCAGGGCCAAAATAGGAAGGGAAAGGGATTGTAATACTGATGTGATATGTATGTGCACAAAATACTCAAGCTCATTGTAAACATTGTGTATTGCACACTTGTATATTAATAAAAATGGTGGAAAAATTCTTTTATAAGAGATGAAAATTTTTCCTGTGGTTATGTATTTTTAAAAAGTGGTGGGTTTGAATTCAGATCCAGATAATATTCACCGCTAAGCTCATGTTTCTCACCTTTGTGGAACTGTGATACGGTATACTGGTTAAATCAGCAATATGTTTTGCTGAAAATTTTGGAAGAGCATGGTTCTGGTAACAGAAAATAGATTCTTGGAAAAATCAGCTACGTCAGAATTTATGAAACTGTAGTGAAATTTAAAATGCTGAATGAATGATAATGGAGAACCACTTAAGAGAAAAAGTTAAGCTTCTAACTCATCTGTGAACCAGAAGATATTTTACTTAAATACTCAAAGTCAAATATATAACAAAAGTATTAGAAGAAAGCATAGGTAAAATTGATGTAATCTTGGCCTAGGAATTGAACCAAACATAGATCTCATGAAGGGAAGAAATAGATAAATTTGATTACATATAAAGTTTAAAGATTGACCCAAAACATGATTAGCAAAGTTCTAAAAAGGCAATTAACAAATAAGGAGAAGGAGATTGAAGGAGAATTCATGACAAAATAATTAACAAGCTTAATACATGAAGACTTAAAATCTCTAAGTAAAATATAAATACTTCTATGGGAAAAATGGACACAAGTTAGGAAGAAGCAGGCTATAGAATTCAAATGGTGCATAAAACACATAGACGTTGATCAAACTTATCAATGGTTAAAATAAATGTAAACCAGGATAATAAATTTGTAATGTTTTAACCTAACAGACTAATGTTTTAAAAGCATAAAACCTAATCTTAGTGAGGGCTTCAGAGAACACAGATATTCTCACATACTATTTGTGAAAACATAAATGGATTTAACATCTTTAAGTTAGTTTGGCTATGCATTACTTTTTCACCAAATTCTAATTTCTTCTTCTTTAAAATCCAGTCAAAATGTATTTATTCTTGACTCCCTTAAGTTATTTTTTCAAGATTATTGTCTTTATTGGCATGTATTTCAGATACATAATATCCAATCTACATTCAACCTGAGGAAACGATACATACACATACCACATTTTAACTTTCCTTTTGACTTTCCTTTCCCCTTTTCACCCTTCTAAGTCCCCCTTTCCCAAGCCCCATTTTTGGCCACAAAGTCTATTCTCCAATACGCTTTGTCAAATGCAAAAACAGATAAAAAATGTGTTGCAAAGGTACTCGTGATAAAATTTGCTGCAATAGCACAATAGTGGAAACAAAATGCCCATCTGTAAAGAAACAACCAAATACTTACGGATAAACCTACACTGTGGTGTACCATGTGGCTAATAAAATTAACGAAAGCATAGGCTTAATGTATTGTCATATGAAAGTAGCAGATTATTAAATAATATAAATGTGAACATTCCATTATTATAGAAAGAATTAAGTACACTTGCAGGGGATGATTTAATATGCATGAGAAACAGTACGAATAAACATTTTCCAAGATGTTAACAAGAATTACCATTAGATGATGACCCTACAACTCAAAGCTACCTTCTCATTTACTGTTTAAGGCTTGTGAATGTTTTGTATTGATCATTTTTCACTTTTTGTCATTCAAAGAATAGGCTATAGTGGCAGTGTCTTACAAAAATGAGAGGGTTTTGTTTTTGTTTCCTGAGATTCTATTGATGAAGCTTTTGTTACAATAGGATGATCTGTTTGCCTACCAAAGTCCGACAAGTGCTCAGTCACTTGAAAAGATCAAGCTTTAAATTTGGGTGGTTAGGCAACTTTGGTCATCTGCTAGCCTAGAGTAGAATCAGGTCTTCTTCGTGCATCAGATTATTGTAAGAGAAGCTCTTGGATTCTGTGTTGAGAGCCCAGCCAAGTGAACTTTTATTCTCTGCTTGTCAATACTTTAAAATGAACAAGGTATTTGGTTCACTTTCACATATTTTTCATTTACTTCCATATTGATCACTGGCAGGTAGACTAGCAGTGAGCATTCACTTGTTCAGAAAAAAATCAAAGACTGAACTCTCAGGACTCTCCTAATTCCATAAACAAGTCTCCAAGACAAAGGAAAAGCTAATAAAACATTTGTGACCCTCGAATCTGCCATCTGCCATTGGTCTTGTTTATACAAACACACTTCAATATGTATCGACAGCCATCATTATTCTTGTTTCTTAGCCATTTCAGACAGAGAAGTCAGAGATGTCATGGAACACCATCTTTTCTGTACCACACATGTCTCCCACAGGAGCAATTAGAGGCTGTGCTCACCTGGGCTGGACAGGCTGACCCATACCTTAAATTCTTTATTATATAACAGCTGTACCTTGCCCTCCTATTGTGGTGAAATGAGACAGATCTTCACACAGTCTGATAACAGCTGTTTTGTAATTTCTTCTACAATCCACAAGAACTCCAAGGAAAATTCCCAACTGTGAAGCAAGGGTGATTGGAAATACTCTGAGCTTCAGATTAAAAGAAAAAAAAAGTCACATCAAATCTCAAAGAGATTTTTTTCTATGCTTCACACAGAGGCCCCCCACCATCACTGTCTCCTTGATTAAATTGTTAAAGTTTAATGAATTATTATCATGTTCGTGTGGAAAAGTATAATGTAGCAATTTGTTTTTACTAAAAGCTCCACGCAGGGAATTTACTCACCAATGATGATTTAAAATAACAAGAACAACAAAAATGTTCCCATCCATATACAACAGAAACACATCCCATACTCACACTATAATCGTTGTATTCCTTGGGCCAACTTCACTGTTGGACTTCAGAGAAGAAATATTACAACTCATACTCACATCAGCAATCGTCACATCAGAAAAAGGAAAGATGGACACATAACTAAATAAACAGAGAAAGCCAGCGGACACAGGAGGCAGAATTTGTTTGCACGTTTGTATAGCTCAGGAATCTATTAAGAGTGTAGGAGGAATGAAATCTGAGACTTGTTTACCCCTCACTTTTTTTACATTTGTTAGAAATCTTCAATTTTAAAAAGGTAAGGAATAAATAAGTAACTGGAGAAGATTATGTGGTGAATTATTCATCCTAGCTGGGTCATTCCAGGTCACAAGACAGGAAACTTCTTACAATCTTACACATAATAGAGATCAGGGATGACAGAAGCTCTGTTAAATCAACTCATACTGCATTCAATTCTTCAAAATGTGGCACTGATAAGGCATCGTAGACCCAGGAGAGAAACATGGGAGATGAATTGTCAGGTATCAGAGAAAAGCAGGTCAGAATAGAAGCCTGGGTTGGTTTTTTTTTTCTTTTTTTCTTTTCTTTTTCCTTAAGCAATTTGCCCAACAGGCCAGACAAAGAGAAAATATTGTAAAAGACTCCTTCTCTTCCCCTGACTTCATGTCACTATTATTAAGGTGGTTGTAATAATAGGCTATATACAAAAGAAAAAATAATAATAGGCTACACAGCATATTTAGAGGGCAAAGGAGAAAGGAAAAATATACAACGTATGGTTGGTTTTTAGAACATTTCAAATAAATTTTAAAATATTTTGTGTGTATAAAGAAAGTTTATGAAAATACAAGAGACACAAAACACTAACAACTCAAAAAGAAAAAGAAAAAACAATTATTAACACTTGGTATACATCCTTTGATCTATTTTATGTGAGAATATATGATACTTGATGGTATTCATAGATCTTATATGTGTGTGTGTGTGTGTGTGTGTGTATGTGTGTGTATTTAACATATAGAACTCACCTCAAATTTGGTAAATATGAAATCACAAAAGTACATTTACTTTTTGTGTATGTTTATAAACCCTTGTTTCACTCAATACTCCTGAGTATTTTAATAATGTAACAATGTTCTAGATTTATTGTTACTATCAAAAATGTTTTTGAAGTTCCAATATGCATATAATAATAAATGTATCCAGTATTAAGCAACTTTTTGAAATTTAAGAGATGGAACTTGATTTTGCAATAGCCCATGGAACATCATGGAATTATGTGTTAAATAAATTACAAGATAAATTACACACCCTCTCCCAAGTTTCAGTCTCTCCATCTGTAAAATGCAGTACTGGTGTCTAAGACCCATTATCAGAATAAGTCAGCCAAGTAACTAGTTTTATAAGTAAAATATTAGCAAAGATAGGGATTTCAGAATGATACAAGTATGGCATAAATATTTTACAGTAATATAAAATAGATCATATAAGCAAACATTCGTCAAGCTTTTGAAGTCTCCAGCTATTTTGGTTTTGTGTATGTGTGTACAAGTGTGCGTGTGTGTGTGTGTGTGTGTGTGTGTGTGTGTGTTAGAAATTCCTAGAAGTTGTGAGTGTAGCTCAGCAGTAGAGTATGTACATGAAATTCTGGGTTCAATTCTAACACCAAAAAAAAATAAAATCTTTCCATTATACTCACAGGATGATCATCTTTCTTACATCAGCATATCCACTATTTCTAATGTATCTACAATTCTCAGTTTTATTTCTTTAAAGGAGAACAATAACATATACTTGCAAAGTCTAAGTGCATTCTCTTAGATTCTCTTAATGCTTTTCTCCACAGCAAATTTAAGAACGACTTGCTTAGTGACTTTCTTACCAAGATCTTCCAAACATTCAACTTCAATTTCACTTGATTTGTTTTGTTTTAGGGATTGTTTGGGTTTTTGGAGACAGGGTGTCACTCCGTATTCCACGCTGGTGCTAAACTCACAAAGTAGCACAAGCTGACCTTGAAAGACAATCCTCCTGTCTCAGCCTCTTGAGTGCTGTGATTACAGATATGTATCACCACACTCAGCTTATGTGGTATTAAGAAATCAAACCCAGGGCCTTGTGCTTACCATATGAGCACTTTAACCACTGAGCTATGTCTCCAGACCTCAACTTGTTTTTATGAAAGCAATTTATCTTTCCTTCCTATCCATACATACTATCATTTTATACAACACTTAATTTCCTTTTATAACTTTTTTAAAAAACACATCTGAAGATACAGATTTAAGAACAAACTCAAATGACCCTCCTGAACACGTCCCTCCGCAAGGAAAGTGAAGAGCAAAGAGAATAATCCTCTGGCCACGAGCATCCAGTGTGCTGTGAGTACTAATCAAGATTTGAGAGCGACAGGAAGCTCCAGAAAAGGCAGCTATGGGCTGCTGAGCTAAGACAGGCAAGTGTTCACTGCTGATGTAAATGTTAATTGTAGCAACACATACACAATGCCTGCACAATGCTTAGCTCTTAATTAGCTCTTTGATAAATATCAAAGACCTAAAAAGAGAAGAGAGAAAGAAAATACTGAAGACCTTTCCTGCCACTTCTGACAATCCTTAGAGCTAGTCAAGCTTCAATCAACACCAAACAAAGAGTGCCTAGAGATGGAGGACTTGCAGCCAGGTTGAAATGAGATCTGGGAGGAGGATCTAGTACAACCAGGTGCAGCAACTGAAAGCATGATCTAGAACACAGCTTGCCTGACTCTGATGACAGTTATCACTAGATGCTGAATCCCAGAGTCAAATGAAACCACACTGGCTTACAAACTGGGAAAATGCAAATCAAACAGGAAACTAGGAAATAATCAGGAAAAAAGGGACTGACCATTGGCATTAAATATCAGACTAAACTTTCTACTTCATTATCTTTGGAATTTTTGTGTATATAGCTGTCATTGATTCTTTAATGTATTTTTCACTTCACACCAAGTAATTAAGCACTAGTGATGATTTAACTTAGAAGAAATTGAGGCTGGAGGAATGGCACAGTGATGAAAGTGCATATCCCTTGCAAGTGCAAGGCCCTCAGTTTGATTGCCCAGCACCACATAAAACCATGCATGGTGGTGCATGCCTGTAATCCCAGGACTCAGAAGGCTGAGGCAGGAGAACTGCCATGCATCCAAGGCCAGCTTGGGCTCCACAGTGAGTTTTGGACCAACCTGGCTACAGAGAAAGATGCTGTCTCAAAAAAAAATAGCTTAGGAGAAATTATCTAAACCATTTTTATGATCATTTATCTCCAGCCTAGAAAATGCATCTTCTACCACCAGGTTAAGCAGAACTGCTTTCATTTAAATAATCCCTGGCAGCAAAAGGAATGGTAGTCAAAACTGAACTTCAATGAGAGAGTCTCACTCTGTAGTCCAGACTGGTAAACACAAGACAATCTTCCTGCTTCAGCCTCCTGAGTGCTAGGATTACAGGTGTGCACCACCATACTAAGCTTATGTGGTGCTAAGGAATTGAAGCCAGTGTCTTGTGCTTGCTAGCAAGTGCTTTAAATGCTGAGTTATCCTCCCACCCCACTAAGTCAAATATAAATCATGTGAATTTGGTTCAGTCTTCTTAGGGTCACAGCCAATTTCAACGACCTGTGGAAAAAAAACCTAGAAACTCCAGAACAGTTTTATAAATCTTATAAAGCTTTGTATATACTTCCCATGTGACCCAGAAATAAATGTGAGCGTTTATTCCAAAGAATTCAAAACTTACATTCATGCAAAAACCTGTAAGCTAACATTCACTAGATAAAACGACTTTATTCATGATAGTCCAAACTGGAAACCACTTAGTTCCTCAGCAGGCAAATGTTTAAACAAACAGAGGCAGAGCCCACCATGATATTATTGCTCACCATTAAAAGGAGTGAACTATTAATATTCTCAATAATTTAGGTGAGTCTCCAGTGATTAAGGCTGAGCAGGAAAAATGACCAAATCTCAAATAAATGTAAATCACACAATTCCATTTATATGACATTCTTAAAATAACAAAATTATAGGGGTAGAGACTAGAGTAGCATTTATCGGGGATTAGTGATAGCAGGAAAGTGGAAAAGATTATAAAAAGGGGAAGAGGAAGAATCTCTAGTGGTAAGGACAGTGTTGCACCTTGGTTGAGGTAGTGGTGGTTACACAAATCATTCCATATCCCATGATACAATTGCATAGAAATACACACACACACACACACACACACACACACGCAAAATTGGTGAAATAGTGTAAAGCTACATCAACAGAATCAATGTCATTTACCTGTCCTGAGTGATAAAAGTACAAGACTGATAAAACAATACTACCATTCAGAAAAAAACACAAGACCTTCCTGTACTTTTTTCTCAAATTTCTGTGACTCTATATTTTATAAACCTTTTTTTTAAAGAGCATGTCAGTACACAGGTAGTGACATTAAGGTGTGAACTTATATTGTTCAGTCTAGTTGCCAAAATAGAATTATGATATGATCCCTCACGAGGAAGAGACTCAACAAGCAGAGTCAAAAGTGAAGAAAAAAGAACTTTGACTTTTTACTGGGTATATTTCTGTGCCGTTGATTTTTTTTCACTTGATGTTCTCCTGTACAGTTTTTTTATTTATTCCCATTTTATTTATGTGTGTGTGTGTGTGTGTGTGTGTGTGTGTGTGTGTGAGAGAGAGAGAGAGAGAGAGAGAGAGAGAGAGAGAGAGATACAATGTTTACTATGCACTTGAGTATTTTGTTCATTTTAGTAAAAAA
The DNA here is from genome assembly GCA_004027205.1 of Ctenodactylus gundi. Lineage (NCBI taxonomy): Eukaryota > Metazoa > Chordata > Mammalia > Rodentia > Ctenodactylidae > Ctenodactylus > Ctenodactylus gundi. The sequence goes on along the minus strand of PVKB01001830.1, from coordinate 237,081 downwards.
AAAAAAAAACCTATGAACTCTCACCTAGATCCCCCCTAAAAAATGCATATACAACTTTTCGCATCTCATGGACCCCAGAGCCCATTTGTGAAAGATGTGTGTTCTCTGAGTAAGAGCCCCTTCCTTAAAAAACTGAGTATCTGCACAAGTGGAGGGAAGTGGGGTCAGGGGACCTATTGACTACATTCTGTAATCATCCTGGGCTCTGTGTGCTGTGATGCTCAGCTGCCCCTGAGTGAGAAGAACGGATTCATTCCTTTGTGTCTTTGGAAGTAACTAGATGGGGAACCTGGTGTTGCAGCTCTAACAGCCACACCAAGGGTGGTCATGATGAACGTAAAGGAACACAATAACATACAAATGACTCATTACTAAGAGTACTTAGAACAACATGAGAAAATAGAATGGTTCTTTGAGCATTTGTTTACTAGCCATATTCTAGGTGATATGCTAGATACTGGAAAAAAGGCAGTGAGAAAAACTGGCTTGATTGCTACCTGGAAACCACTGGTTACCTAGAAGTATGAGAATGTTCTTGGCCTTCATAACCTAAAGTACCCTGTCCTGTTAAAAATCTTTAGTATAGGAACTACATGTATAAAAGATGTACAGGAATTATAGAACTAAAATCAAAGTGCCTTATTACATCACTCCTTATAGGAAATATGGCAAGAAAATACATGAAATACTTGATGCATATATTTCATTATTTTATATGGTATTATATTTTATTACACATATAAGTATCGATAGCTATCAAATAGTTCATCCAGAACCCTTTTGAGACAAACATGTGTCAAACATTGAGTTTCAATCTTCCAACCTAAATATGGCAAAGAAAACTAAAGGATTCAATAAGTTAGCCAAATGATATCTTATCATCATGACTTTTTAATGGATAGCTCAGGAGAGAACTGCAATAATAGTACCTTAATAGCACTACTAGAACCAGTTGTTGAGAAGATACAGAATGTATTAAAAATATTAACGTTAAGAGGGATGTAGGTGACATAGAATTGCATGTAGATAATCATACTGATTCTGTAGCCAAAGTATTTGGGTTGGATTTTGAAGCTGCCCCCAACATCTGTATGACTAAGGGAATTACCTACCTCTCTGGTGATTCTTTTTCTCCTCCACGGAACTGATGCCTGGTTGAGTTGAAATAAGGGCTGAATACTTTAGAGTGCTATAAAGAGTAGTCAAACTTGCCAGCAAACATTTATATTAGAATGCTCCAGAAACACCAAAGCAATAATCTATAAAGAGAAAAAATGAAGAATGGCATGTATGCGCGTGAAGACTGGAAAAATCTCATGGAGTGCTATCTGCAAGCTCAGAGACCCAGGAAACCTGAGGGTGAATTCTGAGTTTGAAAGCTTCACTGCTAGGGAGCCATATTGGTGTTAAGTCTCAGTCCAAGAGCAGAAGAATTCTGATCCCATAATTCAGGTAGTCAGGAAGAAAGAAAAGATACATCTAACTAGACCTACTGGTTCTACAGAGACTCTTAACAGCTTACACAATACTCATACACATAAAAGAGGACTTAGTCCACACCCTCACAAATGCACGCAAATTAATGTGCAGCCAGATCCCTGAGTATCCCATGGCCCAGACAAGTAGCCACATAAAATCAACCACCATACATCTCTTGGACTAAAACCAAGTGCTATGAGAGTTCAGAAGAAACTAATTCCTGGAAGACGAGTTGAGGACAGAAATCCACTAGTCAGTGATGAAGCAGGGCACGCTTTCTTATAGAATCTGGACAATGGCCAAGGCAAGAAGGTGAGAGAGAATAGCTTTGGGGAAAAGTGGTCCAGACTACCTGGGGACAGCCTTGGAGTTGCGAGTTGTGCCTCAAAAAAACAGGCACAGCCTGAAAAGGTGGGTTGCAGGTTGAGCAAATAAGAGTCACCTGCCTACTTAGGATTGGGTCTTCATACCATGAGTAATGTTGCACCCCAAACTCTGAACAACAGAGAACTGTGAATGCTCCTACACTTTGGTAAAGGAAACCTCCACCATGGTTTAGATGAGGAGATACCGAGGCCAGGTATAAATCCACTATATAATAAAAGACAAGGAGTGATATAATAAAGGCCAGGGGGAGGAACTATACTAGCAATAGTTAGTGAAACAAGCATGAGAAACAAGTGAGTAAAAAGAATCAACTGGAGAAATGGTAGGTCCAATAATGGACAGAAAATTATAGAAATAAATCTGAGAGACTCCTGTGTACCAAACCTGAGCACTGCTACATATGTTTTCACATTTGACACACCAAAAAATAATATAAAGATAACTGTAGTAACTAGTAAAATGACCTCAAGTAGGAAACTAAGACTCAGAAAAGTGAAATTATGTGCCTGGCTCATCAAGCCAGCTGGAAGCAGAGGCAGGATTTGAACCAACATCTTCTGTTGCTGGAGCTCACGCTCGTTGCCTATTAGACCATTCTAGTACAGAGAAAGAGGAAACAGCAGCTCCACTTTTGGACACATGGCTGGACCTCCAGATGGAGCTGTTCAATGGGCAGCTGGAAAGGCACAGTGAAGTCTGATGGGAAAATCAGGGTGGAAGAATGGAATTCAGAAGCTTCCTGAAGGTTTTGCAAGGATTAGTGAAGTCATTGAAGTGAATAATCAATAACAGATCATTTATAATTATTAACTTACATGTTGGTGCTGAGGGATGTAATCATGTTTGTCTGAAGAGCCAACACAGCAGTTTTAAAGGGATTCACAAACAGAAGAAAGCTGCTGTTCTCTCCAGTAAGCAATATTTTAGTGGCAAAGCATCCTGTGAATGGCTTGTGAGTACAAAGCAGCGAGCATGTGAATAGCTTTTTACAATATCACGTTCTCTCCTTCCACTTGGGAGGGAGGCACAGTGCTACCATAAGCAGATACGAACAGAGCACAGATGCAGCGCTGATGTCAGCGTAAACACTGGCCCGCACCAAAAAAAAAAGGAAAGAAAAATCCCATGCCCACATAAATCTTATACTTTTATGAATCACTTTCATTACAGCACCTCACGCTGAAAATCCATGTCTTCGTTGTGAATGGATCTTTCTAGATTGGGTAGTTTCTCTCCAATTCAATTTATACCTGTCCATGAGTCTTACCCAAACAGGCTCTGCTTCCCAGATTTCTCAAATGACAGTCTGTACCCGATATGGCTAAAGTTAAAAAAAATAGTCTAATTGTAACCCAGAGGAGGAAAATTAGTCTGAGACCTTCACTGCCACATTGTAAACATTCACCACAGACTCACCATTAATATTTCCAATTCTCATCAACAGCAGTTTTCCAGCACTGACAAATATATTCCACTATACAATTTTATGCTTTGTAAAAGGTGACCTATACTTTCTTTTCAAATGCAATTTCTTTAATGAAAATATTGTAATGTCAGTCCATGCAAAGCAAATGCATATTAATATGCGTTTACATCTGTCTCATATTAATATTCATGCCTGAATCCACATCCCTACACAAAGCCAATTTTCTGACCATCTGTGTGATGGCTGGTGGATGCAATGAATAAATTTTATTTGTGAGGGGAGTGATAAATCATGTATCTTCAGTTTTTCACCCACAATCTTTCCTCTTAGGTGCAAAAATGTTTTCATCGTGGTTTGGAATATTTAAGTAAATGAAACAGATTAACCCTTTAACATTCTTGTAGAGACTGCTGATTTTATACAGCCCAGAAAAATACAACCTCCACAACTTTAACCAAAAGTAAGGAAGCAACTATGGCTTTGCTTGCTGAGGTTTGCCGTCTCTGACTCCAGTAGGAGAGCCAATCTTTTACAATAATTTTCTGTGTTGATTAAAATGTACTCTAGCTTTTTTCAAAAGTTTCACAGATGGAAATAAGGCTTCTGCCAAAAGAATATATTTCTGAAGAAATTCTGTACAGAATTTCTGTACTTCCACAAAGTACAACTATATACAAATATTTCAAGCAGGAAAGAAGATCCCAAAACAATGAAAGTATCATTGGTATTTAGATGATCTTGGGACTTTCAATTTTAGCCAGCTGAAATATTAAGATTTCAGCAATAACAACTAATTTGTAAATGTGATGATCTGTTGGAAAATATTTCATCCAAATTTTAGAAGCAGCTACCTTTCCTGACTTGTGACAAATACACTTAATTAATCTGGCAAACAGAGTCTAAAATAAAGGGTTAAATTGAAAACCAATTATAGCATGCATGATAGAGACAGACTGAAAGATACTGCACACCAAAGACAGAAATGTGATCTACTGGCTTCAATAATGAAATCTGTGTCCGCGAGTCTAAGATGCTTTCATTGCCCCTTCTAGAATGATTTCTATGATTTCTAGATGATTGAGCTACTAGATCGAATCCAAGTCCAATGTTTCAATTTGATTTAATTTATATTTTTTCTGAGTTAGGCTTGGCTCTTCTAAGCTCTCTAAGACTGCTCACAGTTACAAATAGCATAAACCATAACTTCCAGGTCAAAGCAGAAATAAATTGGAACTTACTGCCTTCACAAGATGCTGGAAGTTTTCACTTCTGTGACACTGAGCTGAGTGGCAAGGTCACACAGGAATATCCAAAGCTGTGAGCTTACTGTAGCTACAACCCCAGTTAGCAAACGGGCACTCATATTGTGAGTGTCGCAAAGCAGGAGAAACTGTCTCCACTAAGCCGTTAGTACCCATGAAATGCCTGCTCCTCACAAGGGACACAGAGAAAGAGGTTGAGGTGCAATGCTGCCCGCAGAAAGCTTGCTGCTCAGCTAATCATGATAAAAAGATCCTCCCACAGGAAGATTCTCAATCACTATGCCGGTGTATATAAATATGAACTGTACAAAATAAGGAATCTTAAAAATGGCAAGAATCTCACAGTCTCCATCCTCCATCTCCTCCATCTCACAGTCTGGATCCTCTCCAAGAGGGTCTAAGATCAATCCTGAAGGCTAAAATTGTTCAGATGGGCACAATAGAGGAATGAAGTCACGTGCAATCAGCTGTACAAAGGTTCAGAGCAGAAATATTCAGTGGAAGGAAGAAAGAATAATGGGATAAACTGTGGGTAGATTTTTCTGGTGACAGCTGAGAATTAATGTCCAAAACTACAGGATTGAAGGGAAATAATTTAACATTTGCAGGCATTAAATAACATTGAATTACAAAGTCAGAAAAATAATCCCTTATAACTTCCTGTTAATTCTCTTAATTACCTGAAGAAGGCACTTTGTGTGGGGCCCATGGATAGCTTTAACACTCTGCTCTCCCTGCTGAATACTGATTTGTGAAATCCAGCCTCCAACATTAAAGTCTATAGACTAAAATTTGGTAAAATTACTTCATTTCATGCTTTTTAATTTTAGTATAATATTAGTTTGTTTTATACCAAATAGTACTTTCTGGTTTTCTATTTGTGGTGGTAATATAAAATTTCCTCTTCAGGGAAAACACATTTTTAACAGTTTTAATTAGTTGTTTTACAGTTACATAAAAGGCACAAGTTCTGATTTTCTAAAGCACAGAAGGGTAAATTTTGCTTACAACAATTTATGGAGTATTTCAGAATCGCTAGAAGAGCGCAAAGGTCTAAACACATAAGAAGACATGGATGTTTCAGAAGATGAAGGCACGTCTGCCCTGACAAATCTTTATATGTTGTATATACGCATCAAATTATCATACTGGACCCCATGAAACTGGCAAATATTATGTCTCAATAAAAAAGCTGGGGAAATATCAGCTTCCTTTAAAAATTTTAAAAAGATAATACAACAGGTGCACCTGATGGGCCAATTACTTAAAGTTTGGGACGATCCAACATTGATGTAGAAGAAAGATGGTAATATGGAGAGCTTGTCTAGGTCGAGTAATATCTCAGTTTATAAGCTGAGCTGATTAGATTTCAGCCTTTGATTTTGATTCAACTTGGTTACTAACTCTCTCTGTATTCTTTAAAAGTGTGGTACTGAAGAGGCATTGCTGAGATCATGTTTGTAAAATCTCTTGCAGGCCAAGAATTTTTTTTTAATATACCTAAAGCAATTTTCTTTCAATGAAAAGGGGTCATTATCTAAATTCGCATGACAAATAGAAAAAAAAACATAATAGGTCACCTTGCCCTATCCCTTAGAGATTTACAATGTAAACGAAAAATACTTTACCAGAAGCAAAAGATATTGCTTTCATTAGATTGCTCAGGGTTTCACACCATATACTTAAGTACGATTTAACATAATATTGATATTTGTTTATATTTGCCACCTACTTATTTCACAGTGATATTGTAAGGATTAGTGATATTACCTTTCTTAAGACTTCTCAGCTCTTAAAAGAAAATATACACTATAAAATCAAGGTAATAGTAATAATAGTCATCATCATAATAGCAATAACTGCTCATGCATTTTCAAAAATGGGCTCTATGTTGATGGAAAGGGGAATTAGGCTGCAAGCTAGAAATACCCATAGGCTTATTATCTGGTTAGAACACAAAGACCCAGCATGGATAGTAGTGCAGTTTGGTAAAATCTGAAGTGGGCTCTGAGATTCTGCTTTGTGAGAGCTCCCAAGTTGTTGATGCTTCTCTTCTGAGGCCTCACGTTGAGTGCTGATTTTGCCACCATGCTCTCAGGGTCATATTTAAAATATATGCCAGGAATTGCCAGAATAATGAAGGAAGAATTACCTGAACACATCTTTGCAAACCTATCACCATGCTGACTTTCCCCTATCTGGGCTATCTTTATATCTGGTATTCTCTCTCCATTATCCAGTGCACTACCAACATGAAAATTATTCTTTCATTGTTCCCCTTCCCCATTGTTAATCCCAAACCAAATACAAAATCTTCAAAAGCAGAAACCATCATTAACTGTTTTAAAAAAAAAAAAGGTCATAAGGTTTGAACAAAGATTTATGCTCAAAAATGTTGATTTTAGAATCTTTGTAACATCAAAAAGTAAGAAAATCATGTTTCTTATGACAAATATAATAATGTGAGATATGTTCATGGTGTGGCATTTGGTTAACAAGCAGGATACAAAACTATAATCAGTGTCATTAAAATTAAAATATAAGTACAAAGAAATATTGAGAGTAGAAGTATAATTAATAAATAAATCAGCATCTGGTCTTCATTTCTGCTGAATTATGTTCTTGTTCATAGTAATTAGGAACAAGAGGATAAGAATGTAATTTCTCCCACCTTCTATGCTCTTTCACTGAAGAACAGCAAGGCTTGAGAATTTGGAGACTCTTACTTTAAAAAGGAGTTCATGTCTTTAGTGTATCAGTCACAGAGTGAGCAGACTGGATCATTATAAAACAGAGAATCATGAAGGGCCACAGCTAGGCCCATGCAGTGAATTAGACTTCTTCAGACTGGGAAGATAGAGGAGACCAATGGTGGGCTCTGGCTCTCTTGGATGTGCCCATAGGAGGACTTGGCTCATCGAGATGTGGTACCAAAATAGAGTCCTGAGTGAGCTGTGAGACCTAAGGGCCTTCTTCACTGAAGGGTCCATGAGGACTATGACTGTTGTGAGCAAAGTATCAGGTGGCTTCCCAGCTTTCCCAGACTGTCCCAGCTCTTAGCCTGTTTTCTGCTGTTATAATGGAGTGCCACAGACTGGATAATCTATAACAAAAATAAATTTATTTCTCACAATTCTGAAGGCTGGGAAGTCCAGGATCAAGCTGTCAGCACTTGGTCAGGATCTTCTTACTATGTCATATCATGGCAGAGGGCACCTTGGGGTGGGGAGAGAGAGAGCAACAAAACCAGTCCCTTCATAACTAACCTACCCCCAGAGCGAGGTCATTCATTCATTCATGAGGACAAAACCCTGTGACACCTAATCACTGCAAAAATCCCCACTCCTAATACTAACAGAGTGGTAAGTAAATTTGAATATGAGTTTTAGGAAACATTTAAACCACAGCAGATTTGGTTAGGGATATGTCAGATTTTACATAATTTAGGGAAAGTCTTTCAAGTGTAATTTTTTCTTATATGACAGTACCATAGGGCAACTCCCCTGGAATTGTTACAAATGTAGACTCTCTTGTATTTATACATGCATAAAACCAGCAGAATAAATGCTCCAAAATGTTAATAGTAGTCAACACTTAAAGCTCAGCTTATATGTAATTTCTGTTCTTGATACATTTCTATAATTTTCAAATATTCTGAAAAAATCTAAATTCCTTCTACAATTAGGAAAAGAAAATTCAAGAAATATCACTTCTTAAAATCATAGTACATATATTATATGCATTATTTTTCCTGTGCTAGAAATCAACCTCAGGGCCTAGCATACTGTAGGCAAGCACCCCACCACTACATCCCAGTCCTCACACTCACTTTTTTGTGCGTAACACCCATCACTACATTAGCACACTGAGATCAGTAAAAAAAAAAAAAAAAAACACTCAATTAAAGTAATAGTTCAAACTCCATATGAAAATGTTAACACAATTCCTTTGTGTATGAAAAATAATCCAAGCACTATGACAGAACACAAGTTATTCTGTGAATAGCATTCATATAAAGCATTAAAAATTCTTATGAGAGGAGAGTATGTAAAGCACAGGTGGCCCAGGCTCAGCATCTCCCCTGGGCAGTGGCTTTGGTCACTAAGTGTACACCTTTGGAAAGCCTCTGACCTCTGCAAACCTTTAATATCTCATCTAGGTAAGTCAATCTTATTAATATCAACATGATGTTGCTAAGGTCAAATGAAACACATAATGTAAAAACAATTTGGAAGTTCCGCCATACTATACCAAAGTGTTTTGTTTTGTTTTTATATATATATATATATATATATATATATATATATATATATAATTAGAGCTTATATTTGACACAGTGAAAAGGAAAGACTAAGAATATAGGTAACTCTTGTTAAATCTTTCATCAAGATGAAAACAAAAGTAGACATCTATTCATGTTCTTGTACCTTTACTCAATGATTGATCTTATGAGTCAAATCATAGGGGCTGGAGGCATAGCTCAGTGGTTAGAACACTTGCGCAAGTGTAAGGCCCTGGGTTTGATTCCCCAATACTACATAAACTGGATGTGGTAGGACATGCCTGTAATCCCAGCACTCAAGAAGCTGAGACAGACAGATTGCTATGAGTTCGAGGCCAGCCTGTAGTACACGGTAAGTTCAGGATCAGCCTGGACTATAGAGCAAGATGTTGTCTTAAAAAAAAAAAAAAGATGTATCTTCATCACAAACTAATGTGATAAAAATAAATTGAGACAGAAGAAGGAACTAATTAGCAAGTTCTCTACCTTACCATTTGGCTCACTTACATATTCATTTTTCTCAACAATAGTTGTTAGGTTTGACACTCTCAAGGAGCTGGAGAATCAGGAGTGAACAAAATAAAGCTCTCAGCACTAGTGCAGCTTTCAATCTAGTAGAGGAGAGATCAAAAATCAGTAAGTAAACAAGCAAGAGAAACCACGATGGTGTTTAAGTAGGAGTGTGGTCACCAGCCTCCAAAATGACCCCCAGTGATCCGAACTCAAGTGATCCAGACTCGTGACATTCACGCGCTTGGTGAAGTTCCTTCTGTATGTAAAGTATGATCTTCCAGATAGAATACGACATTAGAATATGGCTGGAGTCAGCTATAGAAGATATAGAGGATTCTGTTTGGGTCACTCCTGGTCTATCTCAACTTAGAGGAGAAGCCAACTTAGAATGAAAATTCAGGCAGCCTAGATGCCCACGTGTCAAATACACAGCAAAGGACTGAGGTCCTCATGCAACAGGGTGAACAGTCGTAAAAGTGAGTCCTGGTAAAGCAGGCCTGTAAGCAGGAGGACCACAAGTCTGAGCCCACCTGTACAACTCAGCAACATCGTCAGACCCTGTCTCAAAATAAAAAAAAAAAAAAAATTAGTGGGCTGAGAACGTAGCTCCACACAGAGGCCTTAGGTTCAAGAACCACTAAAGAAGAAAAGGAAAGAGAGAGAAAAGGAGGAGAAAGAAGTGAATCCTATCAGCTGCTGATGACAACTTGACATTAGCCTCATTAAATTTCTGAGCCATAACCATTAACTCCATTTCTGTCACACTGAAAAAAAAATGGGAGAATTTGGGGCAATTTGTTGCACAACAATAGACAACTGATACACAGTGGAGTAAATTGGCTGGTGGCTCGGAAAGACCTTGAAGGACAATAGTAATCTTGGCAAAGAGAAGCCAGGATAAAAGCAACCAAAAGAAGTAGGAAAGAGCTTGGGACATCTGAAATGCAAGCAAGCTTTTCCTTCCAGTCTGAGTCTTGGCTCATGACTGTCCATTCTGCGCTTCTTAAATACACTAGAGTTGGCGACTTTCCCTTCCCATTTCCTCCTCTACAACATCCATGCTGGGCCTCTCCAGAATGCTCTGCACTCTGAGTTTTTCCCACTAAATGCTGAGAGCTCCCAGTTTATGTAACAGCTCCAAACTCTGGCCTTTCTCACTTTCCAAAATATCCTCCAGGAAGACAGTATTGCTCCCAGTTTAAAACCATGCTCTCTGGCCTTTAGAGAACACAGGTTATAGAAACTGTAAGAATTTGTGGCCATCAGAGGAACATATGTGTAAAATTATCTCCACTACCCATCAGAAAATAAAATTTATCTCCCTAACCCTCATTTTTTTCTTTAATAAATAAGCCTTCGGAGGATGAAATGAAATAGCATGTAAAATATCAGGTCTGAAAACATGAGAACATGAGAAACACTTAGAAGGGGAGCAATCACTAAAAAAATTTCCCCTCACTCTTTAAAATCAAATTGAAGGCAAATCTTTTCTAAGAAACTTCAATGACCCCATTGACCCTACTTCAATTTTATACTGCATGCATTGACAATTGATACCTTTCCTTTGGGGCAGATGGTACAAGATGCTGTGGCTCTGCGTGGAAACCACGAAAGGTGCCCAGGACAATTTCTACACTGATCTTAGCCAGAAAGCTGAGGAGAAATGCAGGAAAATTTATTTACCCACATGGGCAAGCTTCCTTTTGTCCCTACAGCATGGCTCATGGGTAGAAGGCCTGCTGCCTTCCTGCTCCTCTGTGGGTAACATTCCCTACCCCACGGAGACTTTCCTTCCCTCGGGGTGGTTCGTGGAGTTTGACAGGCTCTGCAGTATCAAACTGAGTCTCTATAGTTCTCAGAACTCCTTCCTTGCTGCACAAAGAAAAGCACACAGTCCTTTATAATCCCCACTGCAGCTGCCCAGATGTCCCCCTACAACATTCTGGTGTTTCCTGGTGTTTGAAAGATGCCCCAGTGTGAATAGCTTGACCCCACCATCTGAGAACTCCCAGGAGAGTTCTGTTACCCATTTCCTACCGTCAGAGAGTTCTATCTATTTTGCGTTGTAGAGTTTTAAATTTGTTCTTTTCCTGCTAAAGATTCCTTAACTTTAGTCCATAAAATAAACTGACAGTAGGTAGAAAACAGGAAAATGAATGTTACCGGATCATGCCTGTTTTGCCTGTCACACATGCACTGATCACTAAATAAGGAGTTTGGTGATGAGAGAGAAAAACAAAGCAGACAAGCGTGGAGAAAAGAAAAAAAAAGCAAATCTCAAGTCTATTGCTACTTCCCTGCTATGGCCCCAAGGATGCAGTTAGGGGTATTTGTGGGTGGAAGAAGCCAGGTGACCTGAGGCCTGGGGAACAGTGATTGGAAGCAAAGAAGAGTAAAGAAGTAATGAACCATCTGGGTGTGTGTAGTCAGTTTTCATGGTATTTCGTAGGACACACATTCAGAACAAGGTTTTGTTGCTGTGCTCAGAGAGTGGTGGCTGCCCTCTGATATCAGAAGGTCACTACTGGACATTCCTACAGGCCCTGGTGAAGAGTCAGCGATTTCTATCAGTTTGAAGTAGATAAAAGCAAACTCCTAGTTCCCAAAAAACAACATAAGCAGCCATTACCACCATGATACATTTGTCAGGTGCGCTATCTGTACCAAAGCTAACGGGAGCCTAACAAGGTATTGCAGAAGTATCCAACCTCTACAACCAGTGATTTCCAAAGTCAAGTACAAGTAAGCGCAGCACATTAAATATGGGGGATGGGTGGTATTCAGGTTTTTCCTTGGTTTCAAGAACACACAATTTTTATTACAAGCTAAGACATGAGAGAATTAGTGTCAAAGAAAGGTGAAACAGCTGATATTTTATAGGGCTTGGTGAGAGGGGAGCACGGGCTTTGAGGCCAAAGGGAGGAGGCACAGGCTACAGAGGGGTTGGGAGGGCATAAGCACAGTAGGCAAGGGTTGTCTTGTCAATAAAACTCACACAGGTGACAGCCACCTGCAGTAATCTGTGTAGGTTAGCTATCTGTTCCCCGATCTCTCTTACCAGCAAGCAGATCCTTCCTAGGCAGAAAGGGGTCTATCAGAGAAAAAAAAAAAAAAAAAAAAACTTCTGTCTGTATTTGCTATTCACTTTACTGGTGTGGATTGAAGTGGATTTCTTTTTATAAAAAGACAGTTTCTCAGAGCCATTCTAGTGTCTGCAGAAGCTGTAGTTCCTCTAAATAATCAACTCAAAACACGCCGAGGAAACCGCCCTCTCACCCCAGGGGGTGGGATTGTACGCTCCCATGTGTCTCTCATCCTTTCTTCTCCCCTCTTTAGCCCACATCCACACCACGGTGAGGTGTGGATTCTTCTGTTTGTTATGCTTCCACAAACTATCACCAATATACAAAGGTATGGAGCAGAGCTTTCAGAATGACAGAGGAACCCCCAGCTCAGCTACCAGCTCAGGTCTCACTGCTAAGATTCTTGTCAGGGAGAGGCCACCAGCCCCCAGTATACTGAGACCTCTCTCCTTCCCTGTCACATGGTGCAAATCGCTGGAGGGAAGAAAAGAAACTTTTTTTAAAAATCCTCAAGAACTTTAAAGGACAAGAGCGATCACAAATTCTTAGTGTGGATGTTACCTCAGTCAACCCAGGCTTTCTTTTTAAACGACATCAAGGCTCAGTTAACCAAAGGTTTGCCTGCATTATGTTGTTTCTCTCAAGAAAGGCACACAGAGTTTTCTGCACCATTGGTGTGAATGTAAATTAGTACAACCTGCATGGAACTCAGTACAGAAAATTCACACACACACACAAAAAAAAAAACCCCTAAAAATAGAAATTCCATTGATCCAGCCTATACCTCTTCTGGGTATTCTCCTGAATGAGTTAGCAGTCATATTACAGTGATGCCTACACACCCATGTTTAAAGTAGCACAATTCACAATGGCTAAATGAAGGAAGCAGCCTACATGCCTATTAAGAAATAAATTGATGTTTATAATGTGGTTTATATTTACAATGGATTACTACTCTGCCATAAAGAAGGAAATAATTTGAGTCAATTGTAGGAAAATAAATGAATCTTGAGACCATAATGCTAAGTGACGTGAGTTAGACAAAGAGGTTAAATATTGTGTGGCTTCTCTGATATGTAAAGCCCAAAATACAAATAATTTCAAAGGCAAAGATAAAGGGAATTATTAGAAAACAGGGACTTTGGCAACATGGGAAGGGGATCTGGGGAAGAGGGGGAACTAAAGGGGAAAGAGGAAGTAAAACCAATCAAGATGTAATATGTACATATAACAATTCCCCAAGGTGAATGTAATTAGTATGTGTCACAAACATACACTAATGAAAACTGCCACTTTCCCACGGAACATTAGACTGAAGCCCTCTGGTGTTAAAGGCCACTCTTAAGCAGAAGACACGAATCAAGCATATGCAGCATTTCTACCACCTCCAGTGGGCGCGGACCCTGCCTTCCCAAGCCTTTCCACAAGGAGGCTTCCTCCCTGTAGACTGGAAATTCTGTGGGGCCAGTGCCCACGGCTGTTACTTCTGTACTTCCAGTTTCTAGCCCCACTCATGGAAGAAAGCATTGATGTACTTAGTGGTGACGTGACTCTCAAAATCACGCCCACTTACCGATCAATTTTTGCTTTCTTCGTATCTGACCTCATGCACATGTGCCCATGGCAAAGGCACTATATGTTAGTTCTTATGCTGGACTAAATAAAGGGAAGAAACTTAGCAGGAGCTTCACACATCACCTGGGTAATTATCTTATGTTTATATTAGAACAGATTAATGTCCCTGCATTAATAAATGATTCGGGTGCTGCTACAGGAGCCAGGCACGATTATCTGAGCTTTTTACTTATGCACTCAGTTAAAAAAGATCCATGACCTGACGAAGCAGACTAGACCCTAAATATTCTTGAACTGCAGTGAAGAACACAGTTACCCACTAATATAGGCTGTGGTCACCCGATGATATGGGAGACAACTGCCTGGCAGATTTTAGGCTCAAGAAGCACAGCCACAACAGCCCTGAAGAAAGGGTATTTTGTGGTCTCAGGGCTCCCTGCTTGGCGCCCTTTAACATTCAAAACTAAACCCACTAATGCCAGTACTTGAAAATCGGCCTGTTCCAGTTGTTTGTGTCAGTCTGCTCCCTGACCTAAGTTGGGAAACACAAAGATCCTAAAGCTGTGTATGTGGTAGGACTCTATTCTGGTTTCGGGTTCACTCTGGCCTTGGCACCTTATGTCCCATATAAATGGGGGTTGTGTCGTGTAACTCAGTGGCAGTGTACACACTCAGAGTAAAATTCCATCCCAGCTCCAATCACTAGAGTTCGAAGTCCTACTTCTGCATTCCAATATCTGTATACCTGACAGCTAGGTCTAACCCCTAACTCCTACACTACACAACTCCACAGGTGCCACTCAAAGAAACTCTATGACAAACTGTCTTCCAAGAGTCCTGAAATTTGTGGATCTATCCCCCTTTTCAGCATGATAAACCTTGAGTTCAGTTTGAGGTTTTCAGTGTGTTTCTATCCCATAGCTCCCTCCCTCTATGAGCAACCTCATCTGCTGCATGCTTAAAATACTCAACCTTGAATCAATACTTCCCAGCCTTATTTACCCCATAGAACACATCAAATTTTTTTTGTTTTTTTTGTTTTTTTTTTTTTTGGTCCATCAGTTAAACTGTTCCCAGACAGAAGTGAATGTCCCAAGGAGAGGTCTCCAGCAGACAGTGACCTTTCCTCAGCTACCCTTTGCCTGAGGGTTCACAACCCTGGCCTTGCAGGCCTACAGGCTAGACTGTGACCTTCACAAGTCAGCTGGCCTCTAACCTGGGTACATTGTTACAATCATTTACTTTTGGTTCAACCTGGATTTTCAGGCTTTTCTCTTTCAGTCCCAATTTTCTCCATAAGAGAAAAATGTTTCTATATGTTCTATCAACTCAAAAAAAGGCGTGAGGGCTAAAGGTGTGAAAAAATGTGAGATCTTTTCATCTGAGCTAGAAAAGATTTCCCAAAGGAATGCTAACCTCGGAGATAAAGCAGGAGGCTTAAATAGTGAGACCTCTTTCTTTCCCTACTCCCAGGTGCTCTATTCTCACAAATATTCATTGTTATTACATTGTGTGCTTTTAAAAAAATATCAGTAATTCCTGAATATTTGGCACCTAATCTATGCCAGACAATATACTAAGTTCTTTCCAGGCGTCACTTCACTGAGTTCTTGTATCATCTCTGGAGATGAAATTATTTCCATTTTATACATGAGAAAACTAAGGCTGAAGGATAAAACAACTTGCCCAGAAAGAAGTAACTAGGATTTGAACTCACTTTTGAGTGGCTCTAAAATTCATGCTCTTTAGACAAATCACATGAAGTGAATAGTTGGTATAAAACTTATCCCACACATCTGCTTCAAAGAAATGTTTTACTTCTTTCTTTTGTTTAAGCCAAATTAAATCTGACTTCAAGTCTCTATTCCATAATATGATTTTAATCTCAATTATTATAGTATTGAATATCCATTCTGTTGAGTAAGTTACAATTTTCTATGGCTCTTTTGTGTTTCTGCACAGCATATCAGCAAGGGCACTGACTGCCTGTTGTTTAAGACCATTTTTAAAGATATTAATATAGTAAACAGCCATGGAGTATAGAAATGGTGTCTTCCTTAGAGCAAAGGACAAACATGCTTGCCACCCATTATCTAAGATTGAAGTTCCCTAAAATCAGGTTTCCTCTGCTATAATGCAACACACTACATGTGCATACTGGGAACTGAGGAATCAGTGGAAAAAACATGATTCTTCAACTACTAATATATTATGAATAATTAGTTACCCTTCATCTAAGACCCAGGAGTCTCCTATCTTCAAGATCTACAAAACAACATTAACTTACCAATATGCAGATAGTGTAAGCTCTCTGATCCCTCACAGATCTTGACACTCTTCTCTCTCTAGACTCTACCAGAAACCTGGGAAACACACATCATACCCAGGAAGCGGAGACAGGTTCCAGGATCTGGCTTTTTATAGCCCAGGCCCACTTTACACATACAAGGGTATTGACCCCAATGATCTTGACACAAAATAGACGCAGAACTTCCACCTTGCCCAGCAAATCCTCTGTTTAACATCCAACCTTCCATGTTGCCATTCCCTTCTGAGAGCCTGAGTCTACTGTGAGAGAAAAGAATGTAGTATTCATCATTCTATCATCTTGCTACTCTTTGAAGCTTAATTCCAGCTCCTGTTTTTCATTTTATGTATATATAAATATATATACATATATATATATATATATATATATATATATATAGAGAGAGAGAGAGAGAGAGAGAGAGAGAGAGAGAGAGGAGAGAGAAAGAAATATTATGCTTTACATATATATATATTTCATCCTTTAATTTTACATATATATATATTATCCTTTAATTTTTCTTTGCTCTTAAATGTAATAATGCCTATTAATTTTACAAAGATGTAACATTTTCATACACACATGTAATATAGTTTGATTATATTCATTACCCCCCTCTCCACCCCTCATCTGTCTCCTTATCTCCTCTCCTCATCTAATCATTGTCTCCCTTCTACTTTCATGCCATCTTTTTGGTATAATTCCAGTTCCACCCATTTTTCTGTAAATTGGATAATTTTATTCTTTCTTACGGCATTGTTCACTCTTCTACCTATCTTCTTATCTCGTTTCCTGATATCCATGGTATTTTAGTATAGCACTTTTAGTACACCAGCAGGCTCAATTTTTACCTTCTGAGATTGTAATGATATTGCAATATATATATATATATATATATATATATATATATATATATATATGTACATATATATATATGCACAAAATTCTCAAGCTTAATGAAACCATTTTATGTTGCATACATGAAACAATAAAAATGGGTAGAAAAAGGTTCCCTTCTGGCCCAAACTTCCTCTGAAACAAGGAGACTCAAGGAGTGGCCACCTTCTCATTATACACGGCAACAGCAGATCACAGTTCCTGTCTCCATAAATGATTCTGCCCCAGCAGTAAGTGCTCAGGGAGATTAATCATGGTTAATGGTCCTATTGGTAGCATCTTTATCTCTGTTTTTGTATCTTTGTATTCAGGTATAAGCAGAAAATATTTATTTTTGTATCTTATCCAATACACTAGCTACTGGGGGAAAATCTTTCCTAGGTCTCTTCTCATTCATCAAATTATGAATATTATATAAAATAACACATGTAAAATAGCATTAATATGCCACGATGATAAGGGACACTTTCCACCCATCCTACATAGATTTCTTCTGCCTGGCTGCCCCCAACAAAATGGTATGGAAAAAAATGAGTTGAAAAAAAGTGAGAGCTACTCAGCCATTAGCAGAATTCTTGCTAATCTGGATTCAGCCTTATATGCAGCAATTAGGTCAGTGTCATTTTAACCACTGATTTCACTGAAATATCTATGATAAAGTAGCAAGAGATTCTGTAAGTGTCAACTCTTCTCTTCTCCCATTTTTAAACAAATCCTCAATTCTCTTAGTCCCCAAACAGTTCTGGGCATATGTTAAATACTGGCTTTAATGACAACATCTAGCTCTACTCGCTTGCAAGGCACAGACAGTGCATGTACCCTTGGGGAATGCAAGCTTGTCTAGTTATGAAGAAATGTGGCCCTAGTTATATTTTTAGGGATTTCACATAAATAATTCTTACCTACAGAAGGAACAATTGAGTCATCTTTGCCTTGTTTAATCCCCCTTTGGAATCTCAAGGTTATAAATTCTTTCATGCATAAGGGTAGGATCTTGTCTGGTCTTGCCTAGAACCATGTTCTGTCCACTAAAAAGTGTTCAGTAAATATTTATTGACTAACTTGAATGACTATATAAGCAGGTAAACTTTATGAGGATCCTAAAGATGAAAATACCTTGGTTCAGACCCCAGAAGCTAAAAGCTGCAGTTTTTAGGTTTCCATGAAATCAGCCTTAAATTGTTTTCTTAAATCATTTGGCACTTCCTGAGGGTCAAGAAAAAAATGTTTTCTTCCCTTACCAATAAAGTTTGATAAGTGTATAAAATTATCCACTGCCTTTACTCTGTAAATATTCAGGATCCTTCAACTCTTTAGTTTGCGTGCGATGTTTCTCAGTGGGGATTCTAGTGGCATCGGGTACAGAGTTGTTCTGTGCAGTGCAGCAGACTTGGCATAATTCCTGTCCCCCCATCAAATGGCAGAAGTGCTACCAGCATGACTTCCCCAAACTCCTTGCATATTACACAAGCCTCTACCAAGAACCTATTATAATTGATGGGATGAGTTACATCAGTGACTCTTCTGTCTCCTTAAGGACAGAGTTCCAACCTTCCCACACCTGATCAAGTACTGTGTGGCTCATCTCCAGTTCCACTAGCAGCTTCGGAGCCTGTCACAGCCCAGTGTGCAGCTGCCTCCAGCATCACCAGTCTACGTGCCACTGCACAAGCAAAGCACGCCTTCTCTTTGCATGCCCTAGATCAGCACCCCTGCTATTCCCGCTGCCTGGAATTCCCTTCTAGTCCCTGCTTCTCACATCCACCTGACTGGTTAATGCTCATTCTGTAAGGTGAACTCAGCAATCGCCTCATCTTGGCTGTATTTTCTGACAACTTCCAAAACTCCAATCTCCAAAAACATGTCTTTTCCTTAGCAGCCTCCTACTTAAATATTGACCCCAAAAAGCAGAAGTTTGTCTTCCTCATTTCTGCATCCCCATTACTCAATGCCATGTGCCCTAGAATACACAACAGTAGAGTGTGAGTCGGTAGGGTACACTCTACCACAGAAGGCAAAGAACTGGGAATCTGCCCAGAGGTTATAGCGAGGAAATAAGATAGGCATGCGTCCTTCCCCTTCAACAGTTCCAGTCTAGAGAAGACCAACATTAAGTTGCAATGTAACAACAGAGGAGGCGGGGGTGGGGGCGCAGAGGAAAGCACAAGTGAGATCCTACCATGCACCAGCTGCCATGAGATCAGAACAGTGTGAGACCAGCACCACGTAGACAAGAAAGGGTGCAAGGAGGCTCCAGGCAGAGGCAGTAAATGAAGAGGTCAAGAATGACTGGCTCTGGTCATTGTCTTTTGGGAATTTATTAATTTCCTGGAAGTCAAATTCTGACATCCAACCTCTTAAGTCCAAATGTAATAACCTCCTTCTGGAACCCTCACAGATCCAGGCAAATCACTAATCCACCTCACCTCAGGAGTAGTGACTTCACACTTGACAGATTTGCAGCTAGAATTAATAGACAGGATTATCCAAAGTGCCTAGTACATGGCCTGGGACACATGAAGCGTCTGAACTACTACCTGATATCATCATCTCTTAGCCTTACTCCACCATCAAGTATGTGCATAAAAGCTGTGTGCCATGCATGCTGTTGATCATGGGACACAGCCAGGAGTTAGATTCTGGCACAGAATGGAAGGAGATAGGCATGAGCAATACACACATGGCAAACACTCACACAAAGGTAGCCTGTGTTGTTGTTACCACTAATGTACTTAATAGTGGTAATACACAAGTATGATAAAGTGTTTCTAGAACTGGAGTGGAATAGGGAAGAACTCAGCAGAAACGATGCCTCCCAACTGTGCCTGATGGCACCTCTGCTCTGCTACAGGCTGCAGCCAGGCAGATTCTCTATTCAGGGCCTTACCTCCTGCTGCCACTCTCCACTGGGTCACCTTCCTTTTTCCCTAGGCCAGCTGCAATGCTGTGCATGTTATCAGAGGTCTCATTCCAGCCCAGCCTCCCCTACAACACCCTCCTACTAGTCAAAACCACTCTGGCCTCTCTGTCTCACTACCCTGATGTTAGTAATGAATGAGATTGTCTTGTTTTGTTTACTGAATTTTCACAAGCATGGCTAGAAAGATAGACATCCCTCTAAGTGTTGCACTATGCAATCATAAAATAAAATAAATAATAATCATAAAATAAAGAAAACAGTGAGCCTAGAGCCCATTCCAAGTAATCAAAGAAATATGTCTGTCATGAAAAATTCATATATACCAAAATTGGCCAGAAAATCATGTGGCATCTTGGAATCATTTTTGAATAGTTATCTTCCCACGTCATTTGTTAAGCAAAGCCTTCTCCACCCTCGTCCCCACTTCCAGACCAGTTAAGGCAGAAATCATAGAGCCAAACATAAATGAGCTTATTTTTAATGTGCTCCTCAAATGATGATTGGAAAGTTGCGGAAATCATGGTCTATTCCAGCTGCTGCTATTGTGATCCACACACCACAAGGCTTAGTGGTATGGAATAAGAATTTTATTATTCTTATAGTCCTAAGGTCAAATTCTTGAATAAAGGAAAAGGATGGTGATTCTCTGTGTTCCTCAGTGTCTGTGTCTTTGCAAAGCCTTAAGGTGCAGCAACCTGAAGGCTCAACTGGATATCCCTGTCCAGGTGGCTAACTTGCTTGTTGGCATTTGGTGCTGCCTGCCAAGCAGATCATCACTGCTCCATCTTAGCAGTCTCATGGTGATAGGACACCTTTATATGGTGACTGCCTTCTTTCAGAGCCAGGCTGCCTAAGTTCTGAATGGGCCCAGTTTGACCCTTTCTAATCAGGCCTGAGAACCACTTGGTTATTATTTCTACTGCATTCAATGAGTTGAAGCAGTGGCAAACGTATCCAGATTCAAAGGGAAGAGACATAGAACCCTCCTCTCAATGGGAGGAGTATTAAAGAATTTGGGCCAAAATTTATAAACTGCTAAATGTCTTATCTCAATTTTTAATGTGTACCCACAAATTTTCACTTTCTCTACATAGACTTTACAGTTAGAAATTTTTGACAAAGAACAAAGCAAGGTTGTGAGTTACTGGGTCCTTGGATCCCAGCAGTAGTCTCAAAATGTTATCCAAGTCAGTTTGTGAGAATATTCTGTTTCGTAAACTTGCTTCCTAAAGCCTTCAGTTTAAAACCAACCCCAGTTAATCTTGTCATTAAATTCATTGCCTCTAATCCATCCTCTCTTTGGAAAGGTTTAGAAACACTAACAACATTTTACTCATCTTTTTGATT
This sequence comes from Ctenodactylus gundi, assembly GCA_004027205.1. Taxonomy (NCBI): domain Eukaryota; kingdom Metazoa; phylum Chordata; class Mammalia; order Rodentia; family Ctenodactylidae; genus Ctenodactylus; species Ctenodactylus gundi. The sequence goes on along the minus strand of PVKB01001830.1, from coordinate 215,602 downwards.
TACATAAAACTAAAGATTAAAATCCTGGTTGTACACAGGTTGTAAGTTATAACCTTTTTCCCAGATACTTCTTATAGTCTGTCTCATATAAAAAAATACTGTAAATCCAAGTCTGGAAGAGATTAAAGGAAGAATTTTCATCCTAATTCATCATGCACATATACAATCCTTTTGCTTTGTGTCTGCCTTGTTTATGCACTTGAACATGTTTTATTCATGTTCCTGTATATAATTGTCCATGCTTGTGTCACACAATCCATTCAAATGCCTAAACATTATAAATACACATATAATTTTATGCTACTTGGGATAACACAGAAATTAGATGTGTCAGGGTTTTGTGTATTTTGATGATATGACACTAAAATAGTTGAGTCCGTAGTTCAAATTTCGAGGCATATTAATCATTTTGCTACAGTAAAATGCCCAGATGCAGTAGAATACCAGCAATCTGTGTGATTGCTCTGCAAGTTCTATTAGTGAAGTGTGTACTTTTCCCTTAAAGCCATTTTCATTTTTTTTTTCCTTTTATATAAAATGAATTCTGGGGATGGGGGGGGGGGGGGGGGGGGGCGTGGAGACCGAAATCAGCATTGGCTTTTTCAAGGAATCACACTACCTAATGCGAGACATTTTATCAGGTTTGTAATCATATTCAGAGAAAAAGCAGTTTTTCAGCACGAAAAATTTTCATTTCAACTCGATAGTTATACGGCTAAATCATGCACTGTAGCAAATATAACCACTAGGACCCAATCACATGATAATGACCTATCTATCCAACCCTTGCAATTTGATATTGTTGCCCAATTTAAATTACCAAGCAGTCTTAAAGAATATTGGCTATTTGTTTTTGAATATGTGGTGTATTTTATTCTAATTACATTCTGATCACATTTCACAGAAGAAAATACATCTGGCCTATCAATGGCATAAAATGAGTATTTCCTCAGGGGTGTATAAAGGGTATATAAATCTCAGCTCCTGCCCAAGGTTTGCTGGGATGCTAATACACAGGTCACTTGTGCACTGATTTTTCTTTGTGATTGGGGAGCAATGCTTGCAATCTCTCTGCGGTGTAATGAGATCATGGGCAGTTTGGCTTACATGCATAAAGATTTAACTCTTCTGCAAGTAGTCCCTCTGCCCCTGTACATTAGGTTCCCACATTGCCTTAATGTGCTAGCCTCTCATCTACATTCATTTTAAAAAATAAAAGCAATAGTTCCTCTTGTTTACTAAGACTAAAAGAAAAAATCGCATATCTGCACATAATTATGTGCTACATCACCAATATTAAATAAATACATAACAGTGACTCTCATTTTAATGGCTCACTTTCTTTCCATTGATTGCCTTCACCAATAAAAGTGTAGTCTGTGAAAAAAGCACCCTTCTGGATAATCCATTGTGCCATTTTAACTTATTTTTTTTATCAAGGAATTCCCCCTGCAGCAATCCCCACAGCCAGACATTAGCTGTGCACATCTGCCTGCTGTAATGACCGCTCCTGTGTATGTACCTGGCTGCCATTTCATTTAGACTTCACCCATAGGACACTAATGCAGCCTCTCCAGAGCCAGCTAAATTCTGGACTGGTGACACATTATGGTTATGACTTCATTTGGTCTTTGGAAGTGAATTAAGAGCATCTGAGGTCACAAACAGGTCAAAAACTTATGATGTGAGCCTTACCTGTGCCCAGCTTCACATACAGTCAGACAGAACACATGTCATATCATATCACTTAGAACTTTATTGCTGTGATTGAAGTGCTGATTAAAATTTTAAAATATTTGATCTAATTTCTTCCTCTGTTCATGTACCAAATATCATGGATATGTCAGTGTGATCACAAAGAAACATCTATTTTTTATTAATAAATGCAAAAATCATGCACTGTATCAAAATTGTTCTACTTCAATTTTATTTTTCTTTTATAGGATTTTTACTACTTTAAATACATTCCCTTTTATAGGGATCATTTAATTAAAGCAATCAAACTTAGGGGGTTGAATTTAAAGTTCTCATAAAATATATCCATATCTTTGTCTCCAGTCTCCATAACCTTGGTGTTTTCTATTTCATTTTAAGATACTAGAGGTCAGGGGCAGCTAAAGGATGTTGAATTCTAGACTATGGCAGTTGGACCAGCAGCAGATATTGGTGATGTCAGTCCTAGAACGGAACTTAAAGGAGCCATTGAACAAGTGCACCAATGGAGGTGAAAAATTGTCAGGAGATCACTGTAAGCATCCAAACAAAAAACTCAGTGGCTGAAGTAAAGTTGAGAATGTTTCAAGAGATATTGTGGAAACAGATGTAATAGGACTTAGATCCAGAGGGTGAAGAACCAGAAATGAAGCAGACTTGGCTCTAACATCTTTATTTAAGATCTTTTATCTTGGAAATCATCACTGCTATCCTTACAACAAGAAAGGGCTACGTAACTGGAAATCAACAACGTGTTTGCACCTATCATAAAACTAAAACAGCAGGTCATCACTTTCCTGAAATCTGGAAAGACGGTCCATCAGACAGAGCAGCAAAGATCTGTTTCTTTGAATAGGATCTACATAACTGGTAGGAAGGCTTGAAAGATCACCCTGCTTAATCACTGACTAGAGCAAAAGGGAGAAGTTCCTGAAGGCCACAGTTCTGGGAAACACATTTTCCTGGGTTTTCCCTTTAGGAATCCATTAGGTTTCAGACTGAATTTGAAAAAAAATTCCCAACACCCCCCAGGATTTTGAAGAGAACAATAACTATTGTGAAACCCACCACAGCCTGCTCTAAAACAAAGGGGAAAAGATATCACCTGTGTGTCACTCAGAGGAAAGGAATTCCTCCTGGCTCCAGCAACTTCTCTTCTTTCCATCTCACTTAAGGAGAGAAATAACTCCAAGAACACCAAGGAATGGGGATTCACAGAAATGGATGGAAGAGATACAGCCAGGAATTGGCAAGAGACAAAGGAAGAAACACTAGCCTACAAGAGCAGGGACAGAGACCCACATGAAGGCCATAGCTCAAGACATAGGCTCCCTAAACTACTGCCTTAAACAGAAGATTATAGAATGGCCCCAATACACACACACACACACACACACACACACACACACACGTGCACACACATACACGTGCACACAGTGTATGCACACATATTTCTGCTACAGCAACAATCTCCAGCAGAGTAACATCAGCTGGAAGAGGTATGGAACCACTGGAGAGATTACATCAACTTGGTGAGATTAAGAAACACCCAGAGCACAGCTTGTAATGTGTTCGGTTGACTTGTAGGCCAGCAGCAAATGAGAGAAGAGTACCCAGCCCAGGTGTAGGTGGCCGAACTGGCAGTTAAGGAAGCAAGCAGAGAGACTGCTGCAGTTTCTCCTGGGAGAGCTCTGGCCCTCACCATCATCTGCAGACACTGACTCACTCTTGTCCTCATTTCACTGATCTCCATCATAGATTCCCTCCAGGCGCCTGTCTTCACCGTCCCTTTTTGGAGAACAATCCAATAGACTCACACCAGCTGCCCTGCACTCTCAGACCCACTCATATTCTTCTATCTCACATCTGAGCAGCCACTGGACCCTGCAGCTTTCACAATGCATCTTCGGACTCGCCAGCCTTCCAAATAAGTTCCCTTTATTTAAATAAAATTTATATTAAAATTTCTCCCTCTTTAAGAAGCCTAACCAATACAAGGTACAAGACCCAAACTCTAAGAAAATTATGTAAGAAATCGTCAAAGCCAAAAGAGAGGACAAAAAAAAGGACAACTGGAAGACACTGAGGCCTCTGGCATCTACAGTTAAACTAAACATTAAGTACAGCCCAACTCCTAGTCAGATTAACATAAATTCTTCCAACAAAATACAACATAATCATCTTTCATTGAAAGTATTATAAAGCATCTGAAAGGCAAGAAAACACAGCTTAAAGAGAAAAATCCATCATCAGAATCAGACTTAGATATGACATAGATGTTGGAAATTATAATGCCTATGATTAAGGGCTGTAATATGATAAGGGCTGTAACGGGAAAATTATACAACATGTAAAATCAGGTGGGTCAATCTAAGTAGAAAGAAACTCTAAGAAAGAATCAAAATGAAATGCTGGAAATCAAGAACATAGTAGCAGAAATGAATGACTTGGCTGAATCATGAATATGGAAAGCTAAGTCTAACTATCAATGACAGCAGATTGTGTTGATGTTCATCAACACAGGGAAATATAGTTGGAAGAACCAGGTTAAAACAAAGGTGATGTATTCTATTTTTTTAATTTGAGGGATAGTTCTTAAGGTAGGTCTAGAACAGTCATCAGTGTTGTTAACAAATAAAGACAGACTAAAAGAAGACACTCCAAAAAGAAGGAATGTTTCAGATACCAAAGAGATTAAAATGAGTGGTAAAAAAAATCCACTGGGTTTAGTACAGGTGACTGTTGGCAGTCAGAGCCAGAGCATGAAAGCCAGAGCAGTACCCATGGAGTATAGAGGCAAAACTCAGATTGCAGGGAAGAAAAGCAAAAGGAAGAGAGAGATAGACAAGAAATTTGGGGTCCTTTTGCAAAAATTTGGCAAGGACAGTAGGACAGACAGAAAGTCAACAGATGTAGGTGGAGAGTTGGTGAACATTTCATAAGATAAAAGAGTTGAAAAATTACTCACAAGTTGAGCAGAAAACGTGTTTTTAAATGTTGTTGATGGGGCTGGAGGAATGGCTTAGTGGTTAAAGTGCTTGCCTAGCAGGTGCTAAGTCAAGTTCTAAGTACCTGAGTTCAATTCCCCAGCACCACATAAGGCAGGTGTGGTAGCACACGCCTATAATCCCAGCACTCAGGTAGCTGAGACAGGTGGATTGCCTTGAGTCCAAGGCCAGCCTGTGCTTCATAGTGAGCTCAGGACCAGCCTGGGCTACAGAGTAAGACCCTGTATCAAAAATAATAATAATAAATAAAAGTTGTTGATGGAGAGAATAGATTTTAAAAATAGGGTTTGAAAATGAGCCAGTAGAACTGGGACCCCAAATGCAAGCAGAAGCCTCACCTTCAAAAAGAGGCCAAAGAATGTAAAAGAACTGGACTCTGAGGTGCAGGTCTATAATCCTAGCATTTGTGGAGACTGAGGAAGGAGGATCACAAGTTCAAAGCCAGCCTGTACAACTTAGCATCTTAAAGAGATCCTGTCTCAAAATCAAAAAGGAAAAAAAGCCTGGGAATATAGCTCAATATGAAGGTCCTGGGCTTGATTCCCGGTACTGAAGAAAAAAAGGAAAACAAGGCTATGAACACAGTTAACTCTGGATGGCATTGGGGGCAAGAAGCTGAAAGAATTTCTGAGCACTGTTGGGGCTGTCTTATTCTGTAGGCTGCTTGTTTCCAAATGTCATTTGGCACTCTACTTGAGCATACTCCCAAATATGTGCACATTTCTGCCTAAGTTTCACATAAATGCCACTTTCCATCTTTACTTAAGTAAAACTTACCTTCTCTTCATATTTTAACAAAATTGCATTCTACATTAGGGACATCACAGCGACCATCACACTCTCACTAGAATTCATGTTCTCCACATTAAAGCAGTGGCTTACATCAGATTTTTTAAATGGTGATATAAAAGGAGCAGGGTCAAATGTCTTAGTCACCTCTCATTCCTGGGACACAATTGCTCATACTCACAACTTAAGGAACAAAAGACTTACTTTAGCTCACAATTCCAAAGTCTCAGTCTGTTCCTGGTCAACAGGCAATGGTGAAAGGACATGGCAGAACAGCTACTTATCCCATCAGGCCCCAGAGGAGAGGGAGGGTAGAGCTAGGCAGGGAGACTATACACTCCCACGCCACACCCTCAGTGACCTTTCCTTCCAACCAGTCCCTACCTCCTAACAATACATGAAATCATCAATGGATTAATCCCCTTGACCCAATTAATTCCCATGATCCAAATACATGAGGAATTTAGGGAACAATCCAGATTAAATCTACAACATCACAAACACACAAATTTTCTAATTCAGTTTCTAAACAACCTAAGCACCCACATGTACCTTGATCTACCTCTATTTGTCAATATTCATGCCTGCCCACCTTGGAAACATCTTTCCTGGCTTTTCAGTGTCTAGACTGAACGCTCCAAGCAGTAGGTGCTCAGTGTCTTATCTTGGCCTCCTCCCCTAGTCAAAGGCATAGCTCTTCGACTTGGTATGCTTACAAGCAACTTTTATAGCCTCACATCTTCTTACTTCAAGCCATTCCCTCCAAGGTCCTCTTCTCATGTGTCAAAACAGCAGGCAATCTCCCACTGAGTCTGTCCAAATTTTGTACACAAAACCCAGCGATTTCCAGTCTAGTGGCAGTAGGCCTGCATTTCTGGTTAAATTTTGCTGTCACTTTCCTGGATGTCAGGCTGTCAGCTGTCATTTCTCTCTTTCATCACTATGACTTTGACTTGCACCCTTCTCTGCCCTTTTCCAGTTTGGTGCTTCTTAACTGCTCTAGGCTGGGAAACAAGAAAACTGAAAATGTTGAGAATAGTAGAATGCTAAAGGAAAAGCAGTTGGGGCCTTTGGAAGTGCTAAGGAGCCTGTATTTATTTTATTTATTTATTTACTTTTTTGTTTATTTTATGGTACAGGATCAAGCCCAGGACCTTCACACTGAACTACTTTCCCAGCTCATTTTTATGTTTGATTTTTGAGACAGGCTTTCATTAAGACTAAGTTGCCCAGGCAGGGCTCATACTTGCCATCCTCCTGCTTTAGATCCCCAGAGTACTAGGGTTACAGGTCTGCATCTCCAGGCCAGGTAGAGCCTGCCTTTAATGCAGAAACATTGAGTATTTTGCTTTATAACTCCATAGACCTTTCCCATTTACTTTTTCAAATCAAAGCTGTATTCCAAACTGATGTCTTCATCCATGACATACTATCATATATAGCTTGGATTCCCTTAAAGCAAAATGAATACTAGCATCTCTTATGATACCAGCATCACAATCAAACAGCAATAAATCTAACATTCATTGAACTGAGTGGAGGGGATCTGGGCTAATGTATTTTTCTATTCTGCATTAGGAAAATGCATCACTAAAATTAGTATAAATTGTCATAATCTATAAACACTTTTGGAGCTCTTATGTGGGACATTCCTAATTCTTTCAGGTGTTTCCACACTGTACATTGTGAACTAATCCACAGAATTAATACCTTCCAGGTAACCTCAACTTGGTGAAATCTTGAGAAGAGTTAAGAAAGCAAATGCCCACTTGGCTGATTCTTGAGGAGTGTCTCAGCTGTGAGAGAGGTAAGGAGGGAGGAAGAGAGAGGGAGAGAGAAAGAGAGAGAGAGAGAGAGAGAGAGAGAGAGAGAGAGAGAAGTATCTAGTAACTGCTACATCTGCACCAGCCATCCTCATTTGCATTATAAGCCACAAATGGCAAAATCAATGGGGAAAGATGAAACTAGAATACAAAGTGACCTAAAACTGCTACAAATCACTGCTCAACTCTGAGAGGTCTGAACAGAATGCCTTGGAGAATTTCTCAGAAGGCAGCTCTGCTATTCAGCCAAACTACTAAGCTTCCCCTGAGGGACTTTGCTCCCAGGTGGACAAACACTTTCTGGGTACCTTCTAACCCTCCTAGGGAGACAGTACTATCCTAGGTACCAAGCTTCAGGAAAGCCCACTCCCAGTGAGACTCCAAGCACAGGGGAAACATAGAAGAACACAGCTGCTTGGCTCAGTAGTGACAAATCAGGTGCCTTCCCTAAGCCTCCAAACAATCGCATTGCTGAGTCTCACAGGTGGGCCTCAAGTGTTTAAAGCAGAGACGGGTGAGAAAGCTACTTCAATCCAAGCTCACTTTGTTCCCTAAGGGTTGTAAATTCCTATTTGCTACTAAGGGAAGGAAATCGACTCTGCAGATTGCCTGCTCTCTCCTGTGCTTCTCTCACCACAAGCCTTTTTTATGAAATACCCAACTCTCTCTTACCCATATTCATCTTTAATTGGTTAATAATGCAGTCATTGATTTATTCCAGATATTCGATAACCTTAATGTGGGCCAGGTGCTGAATCTTTGATGCCATGTAGCCTATATTCTAGAAAGGAAGCAGAAAACCACATAAGTATGTAAAAGAAAAGTCAGTTACCGTGAAGAAAAATACAATTGGTGACAGAGAACGATGGTGGCCTTAGATGCCTTTCCACGGAGATAAAATTTGAACAGAGATATAAAGAATATGAACCATGGGCAGATGCCAGGGAAAAATTTTTTCAAGCTGTAAAAGAGCAGAGAACACAGAACCTCTGGAGCAGAAAGTCACGTGGAGTTCCCTGGAGCGAAGGGAGGGAGGCCAGGAGACCTGAAGGCGGCAAGTGAGCAGGGAGAGGAAAAAAGAAACCAAAGACATAAAGAGAGCTATGGAGCCAAGGGACCTGAGACAGGACATGGATTGTGTTCCGAATGTGACAGAAAGCCAGTGGAGGCGAGCACAGCCGAGCAACATGCTCATTAGTGCTACTGGCAGAGAAACATACTAGAAGGAGCAAGATAGAGAGACAAGGAGAAAGTTCTTGCTGTGACCCAGTCAAGAGGAAGGGTGGCTTAGATCCACCTGTGGGCAGTGAAGCTCAGGGGCTGGATCCAGTAGGCGCCATTCACGTAGGACTTACGGGATGCACAAAAGAAGAGGTGTCGAGTGAGAGAGCAGGAGAGGAATCAAGGAAACACCACAGTGACTGGGCCGAGCCCATGAGTGTTAGTCCTCCCAACAGAAATGGAGATGGCTCAGGGAGCCGCAGATATGAGAGATGAAAATGTAAAATCTCTTTGGACTTATGGATTAAGGTTCATCAATTCCTACAGCTGAGGGATTTGTGACTCATAGAATCCTGCCATACTTGAACACAGTAATAATGTAATGTTATCAACATTAGGAATTAATGAGTACCTGAAAGAAAAAAAAAATTCATATTAGTCCCAATGCACTTACACAAGACAACAGGATCCAAAGAAGACTGCTTGCATTTGAAACCACCCCCCACCAAAAAAAAAAAAAAAAGACCACAGAAAGAACACATGACAGGAAGCAGTGAGATCAGGTTGATGGCTAGGCAAGGGGAGAGCATGAAGACTTGCTTTCCTACAGCAGATAAACTATTTAACCTTAACAAGGCCTCAGGGTCCTCCACTGAAAAGTAGGAGTGATGACAAGAGCACCTCCCTCATACAATTAAGTGAGCTAAGATTCACCGTGCTTCATACATAATAAGTATTGTAGAAATGTTTTTAAGCTTTACAAAATTTTGGCATTTTGCCTAAGCAATGCAAAGTATTTATGCACACAATGTTGTGAGAGGAATCCACAAATGAACTATAAATAAGATAATATTTAAATATATCCTTTGGTGGCAGATGAAATGATGAAGATTGTATTTGTATTTTAGAAGTCACAAAGATAAATATTACTGGTAACACATTCCTTTTAAGTACACTAAACCGTAACTTAATGACCTAAAGAGATCTCAGGCCCACAAACAATGGGGTTTGAAAACTAAAGCTTATATACATAATCTTTTTCTATCTCTTTATATGGACAGATAGTATTGGGCATTACAACTATGCATAGAGCTGTACAGATCTTGTTATGCAGCCTATAGCAGTGAGAGTTTTCCACAGAGGCAAAAACAATAGGAGATAAACATAGTTTTATGGAAAAGGACATATTATGAGCAATTGGTTTATACAATTATGGATGCTGGCAATTTCTAGGATCTGTTGACTATAAGCTGATAAAAACAGAAAAGCCAGTGATATAATCCCAATCTAAACCCAAAGACCTGAAAACCAGGGAAGCCAACAAAGTAATTCCTAGGCCAAGTCCAAAAGCCCAAGAACCAAGAGCACCGATGCCCAAGATCAGAAGAAGCTGGGTGTGGACATTCCAGCTCACACAAAGAAAGCAAACTCCCCTTTTTTCTGCCTTCTCTGTTCAAGCCCTGCTGTAATTTGGATCTGGAGTATCCCAGAAAAGCCTCATGTACCTGTGAATACTGTGTATTGTTGGGATGTGAAGCCTGGCTGTAAGGGAAGGATGCTTGGGGCTTGTCCTGGAGGGACATGTGCTAGTTCTGCCCTTCCTCCCAGACTTGGCTCTATTCTGACATGCCATGAGGATCTATGTCTCCAGCTCTGGCTCTAAGTCTGGCTCCAGACCCCGACCCAGACCCCTACCCAGACCCACCATGTGGTTCCACCATTGCCCAGCAGCCCACCCCTGTATGGCCTGTGACCTTCTGAAACTGTCAGCTAAAATAAATCGTTCCTCCCCCAAATTGTGAATGCTGGGTATTCCGACCCAGCAACAAAAAAGTAACTAAGACACCCCTAATTAGATTGATGCCTGCCCACACTGGCAATAACAAACTGCACTCAATTTATCATTTCAAATGCTGATCCCTTCCAGAAACACCCTCTAAAACACTATCAGATATAACATTTTGCCACTATCTCCAATCAAGTTCACACATAAAATTAACTGTAACAGGACCAGTTACTTCAATTTTCATATAAAATGAGGATAATATTGTTCCTTATGTCCTTATCTTAGAACAGTTACCAAAATCACAAAGATATAGTAAGATATAGAAAAAAAAAAACTTTTGGCAAATATCCCAATAAAAGGCTCTGCTGGACTCAGAGAAGAGGCATCAAGATTTGGCCACTGCAGCCCATTCTAGGGGTGGGAAGCTGAGCTAATAAGTGGTGAAATGAGTCAGATGCAGAAGATTAAATCTGTTAAGTACCGGAAGGTTTCTGTGATTTGAGAAACCCAGAATACTCTATAGAACCAAATGGGTGTCGTAGTGGGAGTTAGGAAGGAGGGAAGGGTGTGAGAAGTCAAAAATTGGAAGGGATTGTAAAGCTGATGTAATATATATGTGCAAAAAATACTAAAGTTCATTGTAACATTGTGTATTGTAGGTGTATATCAATTAAAATGGTGGGGGAAAAGAAATATTGGGCCAACTTTGCTCAAAATGGGTTAGTGGATGTCCATTCTCTCATTAACTCCAGGGAATGTGACAAAAAAGAACAGTTGTCAGAATTTAATAAAAGATTGTATATAGAATGCCCAGCACAATGTCATACTATAAATATTATCTATTATTTTATCATTTCATTCAGAAGAAGGAGGCTATGACCAATGGGTCATAAAGCCAAAAATATTTCAACAAAAAACCATTGCTAGCTCAGAGCCCTTCTTAAGACGATAAAAATATTTATATGCCGCACTAAAGTAACACTCAAAAGAATAAATAAAAATAAAATATCTTTTAGGTCACCCTAAGTATTAGGTATTTTATCCATTATACATCTTATTCTATTTCTTTTTCAGCCTCAAGGTCTTGAAGCAATAATTTAGCTAAAAGCAAAACTTATATAAATTTGCATCTTTAACTACTAGTAGTTCTGGAAGATGATTTTGACAGGTGCACTCTCATCCTGAGAAGATTTAATCAGGGCCGGGTGGCCTAGATTGTTGGCACCTGGTGGTTTTGTAGCACATGTTCAACTAAGAGTAATGACAGAAGAGAGGACTGGGCTTGGATAGATGCTTTATGCTGTAGGTGTGAGTAACCCCCCCATTATCCAGCTGCACTGAACACATCCGAGTATCATGCACACTGCTGCAACTCTGCCACATTCCTGGCAGAATTTCAAGATGCTCTGAACTTGTATGCCCCCTGAGAGACTTGTTAGGAAACCAAAGGAAAGTCAAAAGAGAGATTTAAAATATCAAATGCCTTACTACCTGTTGTGTTACTGTTTAACAGATGTAATTAAAATGAAAACCAAAAGCCTTTTCCCTCCCATGTGACAGGCTTTAGGGAAACTTTTTTAAAAAAGAAAACATGAAGCAAATTCAAGTGAAGAAAAAGAAGAAATAAAGCAAACCCTGAAAGGAAGGTCAATGAAGGAAGAAAAATTATAAAAGAACTACAGTGAGAATTTTAAATGGCCACGATTACAAGAAATGTTATTTGAAAAACCTTGATTATTTACACAACAAACATCTAATAATTGTTGGCACTTAGTAAGATGCCAATAAAGCATTCTGATAGAGATCCTTAAAGAGTGTTGGGGCAGAGAGAAAGCAGACAAACATAAAACAGAGAGGGAAATGTGACAGGAAAAGTAAAACAGGATGAGAAAAAAAGGGCTAGGGAGGAATACTTCCTCAAGAGGAAAAAAAGATTAATCTAAGAAAACAAAAGACCATCATTAATGGAAAAGCAAGATAGAACTGTGCCTCCTAGAGCAGGCACAACCACCCCTGTGACTGAGGCCTGGAGTAAGTCACTCCCCTCCATACCTCCATTATCCCATCCTTGCAGGAAGGTTTTTGGGTTTTGGGATCAGTCCCAGAATCCTAAGAACCTTATGAATAAGACATTATCCTTGGGGCTGGAGGAATGGCACAGCTGTTAAAGCACTTGCCTTGCAAAAGCGCAAGGCCCTGAGTTACATTTCCCAGAACTCCATGAAGCTAGGTGTGGTGGCACACGCCTGTAATCCTAGCACTTGGGAAGCTGAGGCAGGTGGATTGTCCTGAGTCCAAGGCCAGCCTTCTTACTATACCAGTAAGTTCAGGACCAGCCTGGGCTACAGAGTGAGACCCTGTCTCAAAAAAGAAGGGGGAAGGACATTATCCTTTATTTCTACCATTATTTACACTTCACCTCCAATCTATTGGAAATACCCTTTCATGTCATCTTCAAAACATCTGACCTGTGCTCCGTCCCTCCATCCACCATTAGTTCCATGATGTGGTCTGAATCACCTTTACCTTTTGTCTAGATCAATGCAATAATCTTCTAAAAAGTTTACTTCAGCCGTCTATCCTCAAGAACAGCCACGAAGTCGAAGATGTTTATTATACGGCTCTTGACAGAAAAAAATGTGCCAGCTTCTTCCAGATCACCAAAATTTAAGAACCAAAAGAGCAGAAAGGAACTACTGAGCTCACCACCATCACCCTGGTATAGCAGCCGTGCCTGCACATAGTAGGTAGTCCATTAAATTCGATTAATTCAAGCTTTTGAGTTGCTTTAGCAAGTCCTTGAGTAGATCCAATAATAATTGCAGTAGCTGATTTTTAAAATCATACTCAATACACTACCTTAAGCTCTATTTCAAGAAGGAACCATTTTGTTCTTGTTTTGCAGATGGAGTAACTGAAGCACAAACAGCTTAAGTAACTTACCCACCTAGTAGGTGGGAGAACTTGAGACCTGATCCTTAGCAGACTCACACCACAGCTGATCCTGTAACTGTTCTCTACACTGGCCCACAGCTAGCCAAAGGGACCAGGGACACTCTTCCTTTGCTATACCCATTGGTTTCTAGGTGTGCTTTTCTATAAAGAAGGTATCCATAGATTATTAAAAGTTTGAAAACCCCTAATCTCAATCTAATTAAGTCATTCTCCCACTTAGTATAATAAAATCTATTTCTAGTAAGAATTATTCTAAAGAAAAAGAGGAGTTTTATTGCAATCTGCGACCCTGATCTTACTTCTTCTTTTCACATCCCAAAAGACATCCCTGCACAAGTCCTCAGTAGTACTTGCCTTAATTGTGGGAAGTGAGGAAAGCTAATTTCTTCTGAAAGAAAAGAGCAATTTTTAAAAAATCAATTATACTTATATCCATTGCACTCTCTACAAAATAGGAAAAATTTTGAATCAAAGGAACTCAAAATCTAATGGAACTTTAATTGATTCACTTACTGCAAAAGCATAGAGGGGGTGAGCGGAAAGTCACACAAAGCACGCTGAATTCAGAAGACCAAATCGGCAACTGGTACAACCACCAGGGGGGCGTGAGATTTTACTCAATTCCATGGCTACTGCTCTCATCTCTGAACAGCTCTCACTTTTCAGCATGTGAACATGTATTTTCCAACACAGAGACACCAATAAGTCAGGCCAAGGATAATCTCTAGGTCATTAATTAAATCCTGTGTACAGGCATGCACACAATACCATCATACATAGCATACGGAGCCATAAACACTATGTGGAACCAGCAACTATAAATTATGAGCATATAATTCCCTCGAGTTTCATAAACCATAAAAATGAAGCTCAAGTGGTTTGTGTAGTCATTTGAATCCCAGAAGGAAATACAGCACTATGATTCAAAAGTTGCTTATTGTTTATTTTTATATAATGGATGGGTCCTACTTCTCAATTCACGCATGCCCTCCTCCCAGTGGAGCTGTCCATCCTTCCACCTGCTGATGCTCCTGTCAGCGCTCCCCTGCCCACGTGATTCCCCCAAAGCTCTCCCTTCTTAGCTGAAAAGGTCCCTCAATGGCAGCAGCCTGATGGGAGTTTCAGGATATTTCTGATCTCATTAGCAAATTTTAATAATGCAATAGAGCCATGTAATTTTTGTGAATAATCAATGCAGATTCTTCATGGAATGCAGCATATTAACATTGCATTTCATGTATTATGATATCCTTATCGATTCTTAGAAACAATGGTAATAGAACATGAATTTCTGTGTTGCAGTATTGCTTCAAATGATTTCCTTCCAGTCTCCATCCTCAAACTAAAGTCTTCATTCAAAACTATTCTGTCCCTCCCCTGACTTTCTACACGTTAACCCATTATGGGTCTAAAAATGACAAATCAAATATGAAGTGACCATGGAGTTTGTGCTTAGAAATGTACAATAATCAGAAATCATCCTTTTTAAGACTAGCAGTTTATATATAAAAATAAGCAGGGATTACAGGTGTGGTGGCACACGCCTGTAATCCCAGCACTCGGTAGGCTGAGACAGGCAGATTGCCCTGAGTCCAAGGCCAGTCTGGGCTCCATAGGGAGGTCAGGACCAGCCTGAACTACAGAGAGAGACCCTGTCTCTCTCTCTCTCTCTCTCTCTCTCTCTCTCTCTCTCTCTCTCTCTCTATATATATATATATATATATATATATATATATATATATATATTATACTCTGGAATGGAAAGAGATAGGAATTGGAATCAGGCAAACAAAGGTTGCACTTAAACTACATAGCTCCTTAGCTGGGGAGCATAAGCTATGCTACTTAATTCTCTGAACAATAATTTTCTCACCTGAGTAAGCAAAAATGATAATACTGGCTTTTCCAAGTTGCTAGGAGGGCAAATAATGGATGTGTACTGTGTAAGTTGTATACATGCTCAGTGCCTCCATTTCTTCATTGTAAAATAGGGTTAGTAGGTTAGTAAGTATCCTGATAAGGTTATTTTGAGGATTAAATATGCTACTATATGTCAGGCATTCAATATATTACCTACTATGTAGTAAATGCTCAGTAAATATTAGTGGCTACAGTCACTGCTGTACATGAAAAATCTATCCCATACCATCTAGTACATATTCAGTAGTATTATAAAATATTCACAACAAATAAGCAACACATAATTTCATGCTAACCTGGAGTGGTGGCATACCCAATACTCTGGGCAGCTGAAGCAGGAGGATTACAAATTTAAACCCAGCAAAGGCAACTCAGCAACTTAGAAAGACCTCATTGCAAAAATAAAGACAGAAAGTGGGATGGGGAGAACATGAGTTAATGAGAGCATCACGTCAGTGGGAAGATGATGCTCTGAGTGATGACTGCCCAAGCTGTGAATGTACTTAGCTTCGCTAAACTGTACCTATAAAAATGGTTAAATAGCAAGTTTTGCTGTATACATTTTAATGCCCAAAAATCAGTTCAACAATTTAGAGCACAATGAGCAGGACAAAGGGAGTACAGGAAAGCTCTGTAGAGCAAGCAGCATGAAAATTGCACCTAAAAGATATTGATAGGAAGATATGGGGAAATGGCATGTTCCAAGTGAGGGCTGAGGTACAAGGACCACGCCTAGAGAAGAGCCGGCCTGGTGCAGGTCAAGGCCTTCTCTTGGTACTAGGCAGCAGAGCCGGCTTCTTTCCTGCTTGTCAAGCCTCATTTGCAGCCACGCCTACTCAAGTTGTCCTGAGCTAGCTTACAAATTAATGGCACTTCCCATGACAAGCTCTTTCATGTTTCTTTGCACATTTACTTCTTCTTGGAAGTTCCTTCTAGCTGCCAAATGTTACTCCTTCAGCACCAGGTTCTAAGGCCACCTCCTTTGCAAAGCCTTGCTTCCCCAAATCCAAAACTTTTTCCTCTTCCATATTTCTCTCTCCTCTAAGACTGGTGATCAATGCTCACCAGGGGTGGTGTTCATGACATTCTTTCTTATATCCAAACTCTAGTGTCATGCCTGATGCATTGCTGATACTCGATAAACACATGTAGAGTAGATCAGTCATGGAGGAACCCAGGAGTAGAGTTGATATTGATGTGCTGAATACTTTACAAATCAGGAAAAACGATGACATGAATGAGAATGGAGTTCAAGTACATAGAATGGACTGGAAGGACTAAGAACCTAATGTCAGAAAACAAACTACAAAGAACAAGCTGGAGTTCCACTGAGAAGGTATAGGGACCTGAAGTAAGTATTTATAGTGAGAATAGAGAGAAATGTGTGGAAAGAAAATCTCTCCTATGCTTAATGATGGAATGTGGAAAGTCTTCACTGAATTAAAATTTTTAAATAGAACAAAATTTGTGCTACAGGTGGATGAAATTGTACGGTCTCATTGTTTGAGACCTAGGAATTGGTGAGATGAAGATCGCTCCTGGCTAGATGTCTGGTGTGAGTAAAAGTGAGCTTCGGTTTATAGGAAGAAGGAAGAACAGCAGGAGAGCAGAGGGCAGAAGTCCTGCCAAAATAAATTCCCATGTCATCTTCCAGGCTACTTCTTCCCCAGGCTCATACTCGCCTGCTTCCTTGGTTTTCACACACTGGAAGGGTCCTGTCTCTACAAAACAAAGAGGTCTTTTTCAAAGCTGCTCCTTTACTAGGACAGGACTTTAAAAAACAGTGAGAGACAATAAGTCCAGTTATGTACAATATCCAGCTGAACACAAGTGGAGTAAAATTTCCATTTAATGAACTTAACATATCTCTTAGAGGAAAAGAGTTACCTGCTATAGACATCAGAGGGATGCCTTTTAAGGTCCCTGTGTGACTTTAAACAAGAGGAGCCACGTCCCTTACCCAGTCTTTCCCCACTGTGATGTGCTTTTGGGCCAAGACTAACTTTGGCCTTTTGCCTCTCAAAGGACTAAGCAGAGTCCAAAGTTTAGAGGATTCATGTGTGCTAAAAATTATAATAATAATAATAATCTAAGCTGCTTCCTAGTTTTCTCTTAAGGGGCACTTATTATTATACCACTATATGTATTATAACTTTATATAAAATATTATGATTTCAGCTAATGGAAGCCCATACTGTAAATATATATCAGGAATGAGCCCAGTTGCATTAGAGGCTCATGCTAGGGCAGAGAAAGCTCTTATCTCTCCCACCAGGAGATAACTGCCTGGTTGTTATCACCTTCCCAAACACAAAGGAAAAACTGAATTCCAGAAAGCAGGCTTTCATACTCAAGTGTAGACTGGTTCACACAGGCGGTACTAGTTCAATGTTATCAAGCATTCGCACAACACATAAGGGCTACCCACAGTCAAAAAAAGCTATGAAAAATAAGCAGAATTGTTTAACAATTAAATCAAGACTCTGTCATTGCTGGACTTCCTTGGGGAAAAATTATTTCTCAGACAATCAACAAATAATTTTAGATGGGTGGACTACCCGCAGACTGGTAATAGAGATTTTCACAAAACCCAAGTCATAAAACTCCAGGAAGTGAAATAAAAAAACAAGGTAAATCACCACCCGTTTATTTATGTTATTCATACCATTCTAATTGTAAAACTCGATCTAAAGATGATATTCCCAGCAGGGTTGCGAAGGTTCCATCTCAATGCTCCCCACTGTTTCCACAGGCAAATGTGAACACACATGCTCCCTCCACACACACAGAGCCACTCAGCTGCACTCCCACAAAGACAACAAAGGGGTTCTTCCCCTCTAGTCCCAGGATTAATGACAGGACTACATGTTAGACTTGCAGAATTTTAAACGAGCCTAGAATAGCACTCACTTAATAGTTCTCTCTCAGAAAACACAAATGAGAATCAGAGTGTAATTCAGTAAAAGACACCGGGTTCTAAATGCCAGTCCTAGGACTTGTGACTCTCCTCTGAAAGAATTTTCCTTTTTTAATTAATCTAAAGAAAAATAATAACAATATGATAGATGTTTCCAAAAAAGTAAATTAATTAAAGAACACAATCATTTAATAATAAGTGCTTCTTAGAATTTATGTATTTGGATGTCATTTTATAAAAATAAAGGTGATATACTAGAATTATTTTTAATGTCCTTACTAAATTCCATTTATCAATTTCCTATCATTATTTTTGAAATGTTACTAGTGGTTGAGATTTTAAAAGACTGGAAACAAATTGCTTGATCTACTTCTTTTTTTAACTATTTTTTTGTCTTTGTTTCTTTTTTTTTTTTTTTTTTTTTTTTTTTTTTTTTTTTTTTTTTTTTTTTTTTTTTTTTTTTTTTTTTTTTTTGAATTTGGGCCAACGGTGAAGAGAGGTGAGGTCACAGTCCACTTTGTCATCTTCAATCCACACAATTCCCTCTCTCTCCTGTCTGTATCCTCTTCATCCCTGATCCACACTCTTGTCCCCTCCCTGTATGAGTATCTACATCTTAATGATGAGCAGAAAGAAAAACTGGTAATGTGTATACAATAAAAAAATCACTACTCTGTATAAATGTTGCATGACACACTTTATATGTATCTACACAAATCCATGCATTGATAATAGTTTTCTCATTCTATAAACAAAGTAAGGAAGACCAGGGAAGTGAAAGGTCTTGTCCCTGACCAAAAGAGGACAAGATCAGAGTCAAGCTAGAATCAAAGCCATCTTGTACTCTCTGTTTTTCAATAAGGTATTTTGTCAGGGTCCTGTGGGTCCCTGCCACCACTGGCCACCAGCAACCAGCAAAGTCTGGGGGGACAGGGTCTCAAGAGGAGTGAGTACAACGGAATCACGTCCGGGAGGCTGAATCAATGTAACATCTCATTTATTGGAGGTGAGGGCCAGGCTTATAAGCAGTTTAAGGGAGATGGGTCAGCCAGGGTAACAGGGCAAGGGTCGTTTACTGATTGGAGGGATTTGGGGATCTGAAAGTAGCCTAATTTGCATGGCAGATCTAACCACGTGATTTCTGATGGGGTGGGGGGGGGGGTGAGCTGCGGCCATCTTGGGCCTGGAATAAGAGAGAGGAGCTCCACTCCTGCCCGTCTGGAGAAACAGGATTATTGGGGTATGAGCCGCCTTCTGCCTACAACCACCCCAGGCCCAGTCAGGGTTCCAGAGTCTTTGGCTAACTATCTAATGATAATGCACACATACAAAAATTATGGAAAGTGAAACCACACACACATTCATAAAATTAACCAAAATCTCAAAACTCTGAGTCTAGCTAGTTACTTTTAGGTATTCTTTTGTTCTTAAAAATCTTCTGGGGGCTGGAAGAGCGGCACAGCTAAAGTGCTTACCTTGCAAGTGCAAGGCCCTGAGTTCGATTCCCCAGCACCACATAAAGCAGGGCATGGTGGCGCATGCCTGTAATCCCAGCACTCAGGAGACAAAGGCAGGGGGATTGCCATGAGTCCAAGGCCAGCCTGGGCTACAACAGTGAGTTCAGGACTAGCCTGGTCTACACAGCAAGACCCTGTCTCAAAAAAAAAAAAAATATCTTCTGAACTTCAGCAATCTAATATATCAAGAGTTAGAAGATTGATTTATTAGCCATATTTGTAAGAGCTCATCTATATAAATTATCTTGGAGAGCTTCAGACATGATTTTATAAGAGTGAGGAACACAGTAACCACAGCAATTTTGAAAGTTGTCTGGGTTGCCTCAGAGATCATCCTTCCCTCAAGCCTCAGATTCTTTCTCCCCTTTACAACTTTCCAAATCTCAAAGAGAAAGCAATTTCCTCAACTTCTACTACCTGTAGTTTATTTTTGCCTTCCAGGTTGACACTAGAAAAATGTCATTTGAGTCTACCATCAGAGTCTACATATAGCTTCTCTGCAGTATGGACATATCATATCTTGTATAAGCCAGGGCCTGGACCAATGCACAATTTTTTATACCTATATTGGGATTCATGAAATGACTAATCCTATGTGCCTTCAAAATATCTTGTAACTTCCAAGTATAAGCTACAGGATATTTTCACCTGTTTTAAAAATATTGTAAAGTATGTGGCTGGGAGTTGTAGCTACCAAGCATGAAGCCCTGGGTTCTTTTCTTCACCATTGGAATTCAATTGTTAAGCTGGGCATGGTGGCCCACATCTCTAATCCCAGAACTCAGGAGGCTGAGGCAGAAGGATTGCCATGAGTTTGAGGCCTGATGAATTCAGGACCAATGTGGACTACAGAGCAAGATCTCAACATACAAGCATACACATATGCATATATACATACATGAATAGATAGTAAAGGAGCACTATATTGTTGTACACCTTCATCTATAACAAACAATGCCTTCTTCATGGGCTTCCCACTCCTGTAGGTTCTGACACTGGAAACTTTTTTCATTTTTTTAATGAACAAAGAGAAAGTATTCGTATTTTGACTTGGAAATTCCAAATTTAAATGGAAATTCCTCCAAACACCAGTAAACAATTCTACTACTTGACAGAATCCAGAAATATATCAGTGTAAGTTCGTAAAGCCAAGAACAACCTTAAAGAGCCAGACTATCTGAAGAGCATTAGTACTCCTTGGTTGAGAAGTGTTCCAAGAATTCTGTTCTCCAATCACCAACCTAAAATTGACACTACATGGTTTATTTCAGCAGAAATGATGATATTTTCACAGCCAGGATGGCTTTTGCTGCGGTATGAAATAAGCTTTCTTTGCTTTTAACTGTTTGCATCTAGCACTAATTATAAGTCTTCTTCTTTCTAGGAGCCACTCTGTGACCTAAGCGGCACTATGCATCTTCTTAAATGCATATATCGTAGTTTCCTCCTTGTTCGGCTTTCCTTAAGCCTTAATCTACTGCAGTACGCTCTAGTCTGCTACACTGTGCTTCCACTGTATTTGCATAAGACAAATCTGCAGACACAGTACTTTATGTCTCAAAAGACAAAACAATGCTAAAGTGAACATTTCCTACAACTTTCTCATTTAACTTGATTAGTTTACTAAAACCACAAAATCACTGACCTAGTCTCTACACCAATTAAAAAGAATGTATGTATCTACCTTGATAATTTATTGGAAGGAAAGAATGTAGGAAAGAAATAGAAAGAGGGAGTCTACTTTAAGAGTTACTTTGCCACAAAAGAGAAATGTCAAACTCAAAGAATAGGAAATAAAAAAATACTTTATTGAATTTAAAAGTGCAAAATTAAGTACACCAAAAATTAGTAAAAGTTTCTATCTAGTTTATAAAATAACAGTTATATAAAAAACACACATATGTGCATGTATATGTGAGTATATGTAAGTACATGCACACACACATTCTCATGTGCTTGCTGTAGAATGAGTATACAACCCAAAACACAACAGTAGAGTCATTTTTCATATTTTACACATACTGAGATCCATGAGCTCTATGACCTTGAGTAACTTCCACTTTGACAAAATTAAGGTCATCAAATATCAGTTTTATTTTCTAGTAAAGAAAGAACTTAATTATTATTACCTAGAGTTTTTGTAATGACCATACAAAATAATGTTTGCAAGTTTTTTGGCCCAGTGCCAGTAAGGATATTTTTCTTCCCATTCCCCATTTTTCTACTAGTATATATCTGCATTACACAATGGCCACACTGAACTTGTGAATTTTGTGCACACACATATTACATCAACTTCACATTCCCATCTCCTCCCTCTTTCTTTTCCTTTCACTCATATTCATCTCCCCTGACTCCCAATATCTCCCCCATATTAGACAGACCATGTAATATTTAATCTCCTGAATCTGATTCACTTCACTAAGAATGCAGTTCTCAAATTGCATTAACTTACCTACAAATAACTCAAATCTGTCTTTATGGCAGAGTAGAACTCCACTGTGTCTATACCAGCCCTCAGCACCTGTATTACTATTATCAGCACTGTCACTGTCCTTAGTAATAATACCACTTCAGGAAGCCAAACTACCAAAGAGAGTAGTATATTTAAGCAAAGTCTTCCAAGAGAATTCTCCACCATGGCTTCCTACTCTCTGCTACTATCTTTTGAGGCAGGTAAGTTCTCCAAGTACAAAACTTTGTCCTAGTCTCCAAGAGAAGTATTAACTCCTTTGGTGAATGCCTGTAGACATTACACAGTAGCTTATACACAGTAGCTTATATTCCTAAGAATATCACTAGGAAGTTACTCAATTTAGAAAATCAGTAAGTCACTCCACTCACCAATGGACAATTTCTGTGCTGCCCATGTACAGCTCCCATACATGGCTCAACCTGCACAAAAAGAAAAAAAAGTTAGGTGTGTGGTGTGTTCTCAAAGACTATCTAAAAATATAAGATATTTATTTAACTAGTAATATATAGCAATATATAATACATATACACCACTTTGTGCTTGATTAGTCAAAAGGGCTTTCCAAAGTAGATGAAACTCAAGATTAACTTTGAGGGCTGGAGGAATGGCTCTGTGGTTAAAGTGCCTGCCTAGCAAGCACTAAGTACCCTAGTTCAATTCCCCAGCATCACATAAGCTGGGCGTGGTGGCACATGCCTGTAATCCCATCACTCAGGAGGCTGAGACAGGAGGATTTTCATGAGGCCAAGGCCAGCCTGGGCTCCAAAGTGAGTTCAGGACCAGCCTGAACCACAGAGTGAGACCCTGTCTAAAAAAAAAAAAAAAGAAAAAGAAAAAGAAAAGAAAAGAAAAGAAAAAGAAAAAAGATTAACTTTGAAGGGGGAAAAAGATACTGGCAAGACTTTGACAACTATTATCTCATTTAATCCTCACACTCACTAAGGGTGATGTTTGTCCACATTTTACATATTAAAAAACTGAGGAATAGAGATTTATACTCGCCTGCCTACAAAGACACTAATGAGAATTGATTTGTAACTGAACATTCAACACTAGCGTTTTCACCTCAGCACATACCTACATCATCTTTTTGATGCTTTAGTTACTGTCTGGAATAAATTCCACCAATATCTAATAACAGAAATGTACAGCTTCCACATAGACTCAATTTCCTTCCTAAAGTTTGTTCTTGTCTTCTGAAAATTTAGATTAGCATTGACCATAGTGACTAAAAGTATCAAAAGTATAAACATAGTACATGTTATAGCAGACCACGGAGAAAGATTTTTTGTAAGTAGAAAATGATTAGTAGTTATCAAAACCCCTTGAAGTAGCTTTACAAGGTAGGGTCAGTCCACCTTGATTTCCTAGAGAATTGGGAAGGGACAATACCTTCAGTTGAGACACCTGCCACCTTTCTGGACTGTTCTTCTCCCTCCATGCCCCATTTAACCTCAGTAAACTGTCTTGTGAAAGAAACTACAGGCTCAGCACACATCTGGAGATCCAGAGAACGGCTAAAAGCCCAGATAGGCACCTGGAGGTCCAGAAAATTCCACAGGGTCATAGTTCCTGACTGCCTCTGCATCCACGGCTTTCCCAACATTCACTGTCCATGTTGGTCAGAGATACACGGCCAATCACAGGCAAAGCTGCAACATCAGGTGCAGCCATTCCTGCTTTGCAGTTTATTCTAAGGCTTAAGAATCAGTGAGTTAAAGAATGAAATGATAAAAAACAGAATGGAACAGGACAGGACAAGACAGGACAGTAGAGGACAGAATAGCTTTTCATCCTTCCACAGAATATATAAGGGTATAAGCCTCTTTGATTAAATAGAAATAAAATTTACTAAAATTGTGTATCAATCTCTCTCTCTCTCTCTCTCTCTCTCTCTCTCTCTCTCTCTGTCTCCCCGCCTTGTCCTTCAAGTTACAAACAGCTCAGATACCTTTAGCCTAAATGACATGTGACTTGAGAGTAAGTAAAATGCTATACAGTTCTGCCTAAGATAAATGATTGTGAAAGATAGATATGCGTGGATACAGAGGAAATGCAATTTTCATCCTTTGAGAGAGGGAGAGAGAGAGAGAGAGAGAGAGAGAGAGAGAGAGAGAGAGAGAGGCAGAGAAACAAAGAAACATTGCCAGAGTCCTCAGTGACCCACACATATCAAATTATACAGGATGGGGTAATATGATTGCCCATTCTCAAATCAGCCAGCAGATGTGCTGCTGCATTCTGCATGAGCAGCAAGTGACAGAAAAGCCCTGCTGGAAGTCCTACTAAAAGAGAATTACAATAATCAAGCCTGTGCTCCATCAGGGCGTGTGTTACAGCAGCAAAATTAAATACAGAAGCACACCCTGCCTAAGGCCTGAAAAGCACAAAGCCGTCGCCTTAACCTTCCAAATACTGCTCATTGAAGAAGGGGTATTAGTTCTTTGTTTTGTCTTATTTTTAATTGCGCTCGAGCACAGCAACGTGATACCGTTTCATTTGTGTGCCATTAAATCATTATTTCTATCCGTCCTGCTCTGTCTTTCTGCTGGTGGCCTTTTCCCTTGTTTGTGCTGTCCCCTCCATCTCCTCTTTCTGTCAGGACATGTCAATCACAAAATCGAAAGTTGGGGATTTAAATATCATTTCCTCCACAGAACACTTTAAATAAAGCATGTGGCAAACAGTTCTTGTACACCTCATTAAATACACTTTCATCATCAAAAGCCTCATCGAACTTTTGACTACCATAAACTAGAACTGTAACTCGAAAGGAACGGCCAGTCCAACCACTAGGTGATGTGGCCAGGTCAGTGAGGTCCTTGTTACCTATCTGAAGGTTTCAAATTCTTTTTTATCTTCTACAGATTAGTGATATTCAAACTGTGTTCCCAGAGCAGGGGCCTCCCCGGTGGTGCGGACAGAGAAGAGCTTGTCCACCACACCCACTCTCCTCTCCGCTCCACTCTGTCACCACTTGACACAAATCACTGTCCTTTCACACAGATAAGTGCTGGAGCCTCTTCTCTTCCTCCTTCTCCTACCTCCCTCTAATTCATTCCAACAGACCCAGCTTCTTCCCAAAACATAGATTATGTTTCTCGCCTGCCTAAGCTCCTTGAGCAGCTTCTAATTTCATTTTAAATGAAAATGAATTCCTTGGCTCCCCTTACAGGACCCTGTATAATTCCACGTGCACCCACCCACCCTCTCAGGTGGTGACACTCTCCCTTGTTCAAAAAACTGCAGAAGATGGGCATTTTCTTCCGTGTCGTGAACACACCAAGCTCCGTTGCGCCTTGAGGGAGCCCACGCCTGCAGCCTGTGCTGGGCCCTTCCCTCCTCCGCACGCAACGGGCTCCTGCGCCTCCCTTATCTTCAGTTTGGGCTTCAGTCCTTCTTCAAAGTACCTGTCAGTCCCTGACTGCACACGGCAGTTTTCTCCTCAGCGTTTCACTCTCTCACTGAACTCAGTTGTGTCCTGCGCAACCATCGCCGTGATGTGCAATATCAAGTCACTTTCTTTTATTTACTATTTTACCCACTCTGTCCTCAAGTAGCCTGAATTGCCAGAACATTAATACCCATTCATAGACCTCTTGTGGGCTCCCTCACTGCCTAATTTCATCATCAGCTCCCAGCAAAACGATGATACAGTTAATGTTTGACAACTAAAGGAAGGAGAGAGGAAAGAAAGGAGGAAGGCCAGAAGGAGGAATGAACAGTTGAGCCCACTAGTCGATGAACTCTAATAAACAAGACAGAGATAACAGGCCTAACCAATTGCACTCATGTCGGAAGTTCTGAAATTTAGAGTGACTGCTGAACTGTAAATAATCTGAACTGCTGCTTCGCACGCTTGTTGCCGTAGTTGTTGTTGTTGTTGTTTGTTGTTGTTCTTCTTCGTGCCATAGGAAAGAGGACCGGGAAAGAAACTGAGAATAAGTTTTGGATCTGGTTCTCTACATTCCAGCTACTCTTGCCTCCTGTTTGTTGGGGATAAACTTAACACAAGCATCTCAGGACTCCTGAGCTGCCTCTCCCAGCAGCTTTCCAGGTGTTGCTTTCTGCAGCAATGCTTCCTTACTGTCCCAGGGTCCCTCCTTGTCACAACCAGATACTTTAGTTGTACAAAGAATTTCATTGAGATTTTTTATGGATACTGCTTTAAACCTGTAAATTATTTTTATTCATATTGACACTTACCGATATTAATTATTATAATCTACAAATTTAAGAGGTCTCTCTCTCTCTCTCTCTCTCTCTCTCTGTGTGTGTGTGTGTGTGTGTGTGTGTGTGTGTGTGTGTGTGTGTGTGTCCTCTTCAATTTTTTCCATAACAGTCTTGTGTTTCCATTGTAGAAGTCTTTCACTTTCTTGGTTAAGTTTATTCCTAGGTCCCAATTTGTTTTATTTTGTAGCTTTTGTAAGCCAAAAAAAAAGCATTCCTTACTGTAAGTTATTCATGTCAAATATTTTTGTCAATGTAGCAGAAAGCTGACTAACACAGCTGAGATGTGTTTTAGTTCAATGGGAGCAACCTCAGATGTGACTTGGTACTTTCCTCTTGCAGTTTTTAAAATTGTCTCTCTGTCTTACACTTTTGACGACTTGACAATAATATACTGTGGTGAAGACCTTTTCTGGTCATGTCTATTTGGGGTCCTACAGACCTCCTGTACTCGATGTTCACATCTTTCCTTCGATTAGAGAAAATTTTAGGGATTACTTCATTAAAGACCATGTCTATGCCTTTCTCCTTTCTTTTTACTTGGGAAATATGCAAATATTTGTTCATTGAAATACTTTCCTAAAGATGTCAGAGGCTATATTCATTCTTCCTTATCTTTTCCATCGTTTTTTAAAATCTAGTCTGTTGTTGAGACTTTGACTTTTATTTGACTTATTGAGCTGATATTCAGAATTTTTGTTTGGTTCTTTCGAAAAATCTATTTCTTCGCTATATTCTCAATATTGTAAATTCTTTTCCTTTGACTATAGGTATTTTCCCGAATCTTTTTGAGTGTCTTTCTAAATTATTAAATTCTTATCAAGCGTTTCACCAATATTTAGGAGAATTGGTTATTAGAGTTACTGTGTTCTTTTGGAGACATCAAATTATCATTTTTTAATATTTCTTATGCTCCTTAATTGAGATTTGTGCAACTAGAAGGTTAGTTACTTTTACCAATTTATAAGGTGGTTTTTGTAGTAAGATGTGTCCATTTGTTATGTAATGTTGGTTTTGGATTTAGCTCAGCACTGCTGTGCAATCTTTCTATGGTTTTTTTAGCTGTAATGAGCACAGTGTATGTGACAATGGAGTCAGAAACCCACTGTCTCCACTGGCCACACAAAGGTGGGCATGGTTACTCTAGCAGCACTGGGGAACATAGCACATACCCTGTTTAGGGGGTGCTCACTGTTGGGCCAGTCCAACAGTGGGAATGAAGCACTGGGTGGGCAGTGAAGATCCTCAAGTGCCAATGGAGTGAGCTCCACTGCTGAAAAGAAAACAGGCGGCAGTGGATTAGGGAGTATTATAGCACCTGCCCTCCGTTCATGCAATGGCACAGAACCATGCAAGGCATGGGGGAGGGAGTGGAGCAGAGTCAGGGTGCCCATGCCTAGTTCCAGCAGTGAGGCCACGCAAAATGTGGCTGCCCATGAGGGGAGAAGGTAGCACAGGCCTTGGTGCCATCTCCCAGGGCCCACTCGCAGTCCCAACAGTGCCATGTGTCCACACATACTTCCAGAAATTACATTAATTTTAAAAAATGAAATTCCATGCCCAAAAACAATTATCACCTTTATAAGCTAAACAAATTAAATAAAACTATATTTATACCTTTTGGAAGAAATCCATATTTTTCCATTTGTTTCAATAAAGTTTTTAAATGTTGAGAAAACCATACTTTCTATGGGGCTTGAATATGGTTTTACTCCCCTCAAAAATCACACTCAAATTTAGTTTTTTCTATTATGTTTAGAGGTGATGCCTTTGGAAACCCATTAGTATTGAATAAGGGTATCAGAATGGAATCCCCATTAATGAATAATGGTAGCTTCATAAAAAGAGGAGGGTACAGTGACACAGATTCTCTCTCCCCCTTCTTACATTTCTCTCTCTCTCTCTCTCTCTCTCTCTCTCTCTCTCTCTCTCTCTCTCTCATAATGTGATCCCCTATGCCACCTTAGGACTTGACTAGCAAGAAGGCCACTTCCAGATGCATTACCTTGATCTTTGACCAAAACTGTAAGCAAAACATGACTCTCTTCTCTCTTTAGTCAGTCTGTGGTATTGTGTCAGTAGCAACAGAAAACAGACTGACAGGGCCTCAAAAAATCATAAATTGTGAAAAAGAATGATGATTGCAGGTCTTTTGAACATTAAAGTTAAAATTAAGCCAAATGGGCTTTTTGAAAATTGTAACTGACATATATAATTTAAGGCCCAAGAATGGTTCAGAGAGAAATTTCTCTAAATAGACTTTCCTGTTTACAAAGGAAACTATCTAGTGATCAATCTCAGTGCTGTTATAATTATTTTTTAACTATTTTTCATTTCTTTGCCAACCTGTACATTCTTTAATTTCATATGCAGTTTAATTTCTCATTGTCCTGGGGCGGTGGGGCTTTCGGGGCATAAGGATTATTCCATGCACAACAGTTTACACGATGTGCAGTAAAGCACTAAAATATTTCCTGTCAGAGCAAGCCACTCGTGCAGCCATGGTCTGACCACCCTTCCTTGGGCAGACCTTCATCTCCCTTTCCAGTGGGGTCTTCATAGCTCTAGGAAGCTTGTCTTCCTCTCACAAGGAACTCCCACTCTTCCACTGCACTCTTGCTAATGACCTATCATTGTCATCTCCAAGTGGTGTCCACCTGTGACTTGCCTGCTGCCGACATCCTGACTTACAATACTTATGGCTCACCCTTCCACAGGTTGCCCCTAGATAAGGCATTGAGCTTAACTGGAAAAGACAAGGGCTTTAGAGCTTGACACCAGTGAATCTGAATCCCAACTATGCAGCTGCTATCTCCTCTCCGTGTAATTTTGGGCAACCTGGTTAACCTCTCTGAGACCTGCTGTTCCATGAATTCCATTCTCAGTAAAGCTGTTACTGACAGCTGATCAGTGGAAGCAGCGTGCCAACTCACACACCAGTACTCCCTCTGCAGAGGGAAAGAGCCTCCACACAAACAACTATCATGGTTTCACGCGCAAGGAGCCTGAAAGAAGTAGTCATCAGACCCTGGTAGTCATCAGACATGGTGATTGATTTGTAAAAAGTGATCGATATTTTCCAGAACCTTCAGGTATTTGAAATATCCCTGAAGATACAGCAGTCGGTCACATGAAGCCAAGGTAAGAGCACATGAAAAATCACAGAATGTATTTTAGAGGCGCCAACAAAGCACTTCCCCCAGGAAAAGGGTCACACAGGGGTGCTTTTTGAGCAGCCTCTGAGACTCCACTATGATGGGAATAAAGAATAAACTGAAGTAGAACAAGCACAAAGGAAACTGGGTAAGATACAATGAGAGAAGGCAAGAGGTGGGACGAGCCCGGGAGATGGAACAGTAAGAGTGAGGTGCCCGAGCAGCACCACCCCTGGGCTAGGGCATCACCACCAGAGCAGGTTTTTAAAAAACCTACAAGCAAAGTCTGTACTAGCTCTTACAATGTATTCTAAATCTAATCTCTAGATTCTAGGAAAGAAAGAGATAAAGATCAATGGTGCACACACACTTATTTGAAGTTGAACTGTCAAATCCAGTGCAAGGGAGAGAGAGCTACAGCATTTGGTTTAATCACCCCCAAAATAAAGCATGTTAGAGGATAAATTTAGCAACCTTCATGGTTTAAAGGAAGGACAAAAAAGAGAAAAGATTTTAATAGACCACTAATTTTTGAGCATGGAGAAAGAAACAGGAAAAAAGGGGGAGATTAAAAATATGATAGTTTGGAAAATAGAAGACTGGTTTGTGTCCAAAATGTTGAAACTTAAAGACAGAATGTCAAGGAGCTAGGAGTGTAGTGCAATAGTCATAGTGCTGCCTACCATGTACGAGGACCTGAGTTCAATTTCCCAGTACCCACTTTAAGATTAACCAGGAGGGGGTGTCACACACCTGTCATCCCAGCACTTGGGAAGCTGAGGCAGGAGAGTTACTGTGAGTTGGAAACCAGCCTGGGCTACAAAGTGAGTTCAAAGTCAGCCTAAAACACAGAGGAAGACCCTGTCTCAAAAGAGAGAGAGAGAGAGAGAGAGAGAGAGAGAGAGAGAGAGAGAGAGAGAGGAAGGGAGGAGGAAAAGAGAGGGATGGAAAGAGGGAAACAAGAAAGAAAGAAAGAAAGAAAGAAAGAAAGAAAGAAAGAAAGAAAGAAAGAAAAAAAGAGAGACTGAGTACAGATGCCAGAAAATTTTCTGAGTCCTCAGAACTTCATCTTTTAAAGATATTTAATTTCTTCAAGAATGTTGAGTTACAAAACAGTCAAAGAATGAATTAACAAGAATTCTGATGTCTTTAACATAATAGCTATTTTACTGCTGGTTACAGTAATTTTCAAGGCATGCAGCATTAGTTCTACAGGAAGATTTGCTTCATGTGCTTTTCTTCTAGAAAATTAATAATTTTGGCAATGTGTTTGTGATGTTCTTTCTAACATGTGTTGCAGAAGGATATTGTTGCAACTGCTGCTTTGTATATTCTGGCTTGTGAGAATGATTTCTCACTTACTAAGTTTGAAATCTAAGTCATGAACCACAGTTCATGGCTGTTGCCAGACAATTATATGCAGAGTTTAGGATGAAGTTAGAAATTTGTCTTGTCATTTTGATTTTTAATTTTATTCATAGAAAAACCCTACACAATATCAGAATTGCAAGCATATAAGGTATAGGCTAACTCTCTGCCTCAGGTAGACAGTTTTTGCTAGTTCCTAGCGATCTGCAGGGCATGTGCAATTGAAACAGCTTATTCCCACACGAAGCAATAAATCTAGGATTGACAGCAAAACAATTCCACATCAAGTCGGGGAGTCCCTGTGTGGAGTGCCAAGGACTTTGGGTTGTTGGAGAATAAGGAAAAAAAATATGAGATGACACGATCTCTGTTGGGACAGACATAGGAAATTGTTTCTAGGTTATAAGCAGTGCAAAATTATCAAATCTGACAATATATGAGATGTCTTAGTATCTTTCACGGCAATCACATAAGTCATTAAAGAGTCAACTTATGTTGAATGTGACTATTATGTATCACAGACTCACACTAATAAAAACAATAATTATGGGGGGAAATTAACTTATGTCCTAAAATGCACATAGTTTATGCCCATAAGTTAACAGCCCCAAGAACTTTTTCAAATTTAAGACATTTCCAAGAAAAAAAAAAGCCTATATAACTTCAAGTTCTAAAAAATACTCTTGAGTTTTAATGAAAATCAAAACCCTCCTTCTTCCAATTTATATATTAAGGCTTTGGCTTTAAATAGCATTGATATTTAGTGAAATATTTGTAGATTGGAAACACCTGTGTTTAGAGTTACAAAAATTTAGAATTTGTTACTGATAACTTTTTCAAATTTTTTATAATTTTGTTTTCTGTGAAAAATTGTAAGACACCACCCATGAAGGCATCTTTGAACTTTTACAAAAGTTGAGCAAATATTGCAGATGACAGTCTATCTATCATGGAGATGTCTATATTTGCTGTACAATGGTCCCTTCGGCTTATCAGCACAGCATTAGGAAGGAAATGGCACACTGTCTCCAGAAAACTGATGTGCAACTGCATCCTTCAAGATGAAAGAATGTCTCCTGGCCTAAAGAAGAAACAACAGAGACAAACAAAGGCATAAAAATCTAATGTGGGGTACAATTTGAAAAGTTTCTTTTAAAACTATGTTAGTACTAGAACTGCAAAAGTTTAGCCAGAAGATATTGTCAATTGTACAATTTTTAAATTCACTTTCCAAAGGCAGTATTTTAATATCTCATGGGGACGGCATGATTTAATGACTATCTCTAAGGCAGGCACCTAGTTTTCCAATCCAATGGCACCAAGTCAGAAAATAACACTTCTACAGGAAAACCTAAGGTGGAGAAGCACTGTTTCTGTACTTTACATAAATTTGTGAAATTACTGCCTAGAAGATGTGATTACAAACAAGTAAAAATTAAACATATCTAACTCTAAGGTGGTTCAACATTGATATATTAAACTTGGATACTCTTTGAAGGAGCAACCGTATCTTTTTAATGGTAAATCAGCGACACCTACTGTCCGGAAATAAAATAGCAATGAGAGTCATTTCCTACAGGATGTAAAGGGCCCTGGAAAAACATCAAGGTGAGGCTAAGACACTGCCAGGTGAGTCGCGGAGTATCCGAAGAGAATGAGAGAGATGGAGAGGGAAAGGAGGAAATACGGAACCTACAAATGGATACTAGAGAGGAAAGAAAGAAGACAGGCTCTCGGGGCGTATCGCCAGGAGAGATCAGCTTTAACCTGCCCACATAGCTCTCTACAGAGATCTCCCTCTCCTGCACCTGTTACTTTATAGTATTCTGTCATCTCTCTCTATCCCATCTTCCTCCCAAATTAGGCCTTCTACAAATCGCTCAGAGCTGTAAATCTACAAATGTAGAAAGTTCCTGTGTGTGTGTGCGCAACATTCTACCACTGCTGACAGTGTTTTTTAAATTCCTTCATAATTCTGACATTTCTGGCTTTGAGAAGCTAACATAAACATCAAAAGCTGCACTGATCCTTACAGACTATCTAGCCCACATTTAACAGATCGGGAAGCTGGAGCTGGAAAGACTTGGGTAACAATGGAGTCACCAGTCTATAAGAGCCAAAAGCCAAGTGGGATAGTAGGTTTCCTCATAGATGGGACCTTCCAAATGATCACTCCTCTTGGAAACACCCTTTATACCTACCTCTTGGGATTCCCCAAGACCTTGCAGTTGTAGCATTCCTCCTCTTTCAGTAGTTCCTCATCTTCTATTGCAATACTCCCTTGCCTCCTTCTCTCGCAAGAATGCTTTTGGCTAAAATCTCCAAGTTGACTTTTTTCTTTTTTTCCCATTTTATTGATATGTATAAGTGCACGGTTTAAGGTTTACAATGGAGTTGAGCATTTTGTGCACATATGTATCTTGTCAAGGTGACAAGGGCTTTCCCGCTCTCTTTTTGTCCCTCCCCCTACCCACCTTTCCCTCCCTCCACCCCTACCTTCCCCCCTGTTTCACTTCATTTTTTGTCTTAAGTTCCACAGGAGTTGTGATCAGGGACTCTCATATCAGAGAAACCGATGTTTCATCTTCTGCTTCTGACTCACTTCACTAAGCGTGATGTTCTCAAGTTTCTTACATTTGCCTGCAAAAGCCTCCATGCTGCTGAACTTTACAGGTGCATAGTATTCCATTGCCACATGCCTATCACCATGCACCAAAATCAAATCAAAGTGGATCAAAGACCTAGACATTAAAAATGAAACACTAAACCTTCTAGAAGACAAAGTAGGCAAATATCTAAAAGACATAGGGGTAGGCAAAGACTTTCTAGACAAGACACCAAGAGCAAAAGAAATTATGCCCATTATCAACAAATGGGATCTTGTCAAATTAAAAAGTTTCTGCACAGCAAAGGAAACTGTCAACATTGTAAATAGAGAACGAACAGATTGGGAAAAATTATTCACCACCAACAACTCAGATAAGAAATTCATAACTAAAATATACAAGGAGCTGAAGAAAATTAAGCCTACCAAAATAAAGGAGCCTATTGAAAAATGGGCAAATGAAATGAAGAGGCAGTTCACTCACGAAGAAGTACAAAGGGCCAATAGATACATGAAAAGATGCTCAACATCTCTAGCCATAAGAGAAATGCAAATCAAAACAACGCTAAGATACCATCTCACTCCAGAGAGAATGGCCTATATCAACAAGTCAAATAGCAACCAGTGCTGGCGAGGCTGTGGGGAGAAAGGAACCCTCCTGCACTGCTGGTGGGAGTGTAAATTCATTCAACCACTCTGGAAAGCAGTATGGACTTTTGTTTTTTTACAAACCAAGAATTCTAATTAAAGGGAAATTGATGAAAGGAAATAAATCAGAATTACAAAGTTGTCTTGGTTTAATTTCCATGATGTTATCATATATCTCATATTTTTCTTTACACCAAAAATAAAATTATAAAACTTCACAAAGTAAGACTTTCTAGGAAATATCTGCATTCAAATAAACAAAAAGTAGAATTACTTTTTTTTTTACAAATTCTACCAAAAGTCTCAATGTTTCCATGTTTTGTCCTAGAATACCAAATTCCCCAAATTTTCCCAGATCCAAATTTACTTTCAATGAGTGAAAAAAATGGCTTACTTAGTATTCTCTCACTAAATATTCTGCAACTTGCTAGTTTGCAAGAGGACCAGAAATCTAAATACCTCTATTCAAAATTCCGGTCAACTTTCTCAGTAGTCAATTGTGTACCAGAAAAGAAATCTACATTTTTTTCAATAACAAAAATCATATTGCAAAGCCCAGTGCTATTGCAAATCTTCAGGACATTTCTAGGGCCAGCACTGACCAATACCATATGCCACATTATGTAAACAAATATGTACCAATGGACTCAATTGTATAAACCATAGGAGGAAACAAAAGTGATGAGCTGAACAGATGTCTTTGAAGCATAATCATTTCTCTGGCAATCCAAGAGACAAAGCCCCTTTGGTATGTGGAAATTGGTTGGAAATCTTTATACACCTCTTCTTATTTAGGAAAAAAATAAAATTGTAAACATCAATGAAACAATTAGTTGGCTTTTCATAAAGTTAACAGATACAGGTAAATATGAATTAATTTAGCTAGTGTCTTTCCACATGTGTTGGGGGAAAAAAAACACTCATTTCCCTTGATATTAGTTCTAGGCTCAGATCCAATGCCTATATACTCTGATTCATTTCTGCTATTTACTGAATGTTGCTATCTATTTAGTTCTTTACTCATTAAATATTTATTGGTCTCCAACTGGGTGCTAAGCCCTAGGGATTCGGTTGTGAACAAAAAGAAATTCTCTGTCCTCATAAAACTTGCAGTCTAGGAAGAAAATAAATCAGCGAAAAGAATTTTTTATTTTGTTCTAAGGAGAAAAAAAAAAGAACATAAAGCAGGAAAAGAGGACCTGAAATGAAGTGGAGGAAGAGGAATTCAGACACTGAAAGGGTGAGTTTTGAGTGACGTTTTCACAGAAGTGAGGGAGTGACCCCTGCAGACATCTGGGGGACCACTCCTGCCAAAGAGAGCAGCAAGGCAAAGACCTAGAGGCAGGGGGCCCTGGCACATAGCAAGGCTGAACACATGGAGGATAGACAGCGGGGATGCTCAGAGAGCTTCACATCTAAAAGAAGACTGAGAACAGGGGTACCAAAACAAAGACCAAGCGAAAGGTTGGAAGAACTTGAGAGAAATACGAATGCGATTCCACAGCAGTTCAAAAAAGGAAGCAGTAATATTGTTGGGAGTCTACACAGATAGGGATGAGGTGTGGTGGAGGAGTCAGAATTTTGCAGAGGACTCCAATCTGAGAGTTGTTTGTATAAATTATGTATGCAAATACTGCTGTGCCCACAAGACCAATTACTATTTTGATTCAAAAAGGGTAAACCCTGTGTTAAATATTTATAGCTATGTATGAACACATATATAAGTAGGTATGGACAGATATTGTATTTTATATTATTATGAGGTTTTATTATATAAACATGCTTGGATATTTAGGGGGGAATTATTTCCCTGTGAACAGAATTTCCCCTCATATATAAGGGTGCGGGCTTCTTCATATACTCAGAGAGTTTTCTGTCAAACACAAAGCCACCCACGTGGATGTGGGAAGGGGAAGGGAAAAACGGCTTCCACTGCTAACTCAGAACCCAGGAGAGCCAGATACTTACTCTTACCTGGCAAAAGCCAACCATCGAGGCATACCATGAAATCTACCCCTCCCTGCCAATTCTAGTCTTCCAGGGACTCCTGTCAACCTCCCTCACTCCCAGAATCTTTCTTTCCTCCTTCTGCTTACCCTCTTGCACTCCCTTTCTTAACAGTAAGTCAGCTTGTACCAGGACCGCGGTAAGATCTGAAGGTTTCAAAGATGAGCAAAACGCAGTCCTCGTATCTCTCTATAGGAGCGGCCAAAACAAGCCAGCAGGCAGTTCCAGTAGCGTATGAGGGGAGCTACAGGTTCCGAGAGGCAGGCCCGAGGGGAAGTTTAAGAGGCCTGAGGGCCGGAGGACTAGCTCAGCGGCTAAAGCGCCTGTCTAGCAAGAGTGGAGGCCTGGAAGACCAGCGCGGGGAGAAAGGGTACGTCTTCTCTATTCTGAAGGAACTTCGCCAAGAACATAAGCTATCCTCAAGCATTAACAAAGACTGATGATACAATTCCTTCAAGCATGTTTACTTTTCTCCTTCCTCCCCACCTCCAAAATCAGCTCGGAGTTCACTTTCCATGTGACCCAAAGCAAACGCTCACCAGGTGTTAGGAAAGCTCCTGCATTGTTTGGATAGTGGAATGGTGTTCTCTCCACTTTCTTCTTTCTTATTTTTTAAAGAGTTTTGAATACTCTTTTAAAAACATTTTTAAAATGGCTACATTTAAAGAGATTCCAGGTGGTGGTCCTCTAAGAAGAAGCACTTCGGAGCAGTCTTTGGAGCAGGTGTGGAGACCTGGTAGGTAAGGCTGGCTGGTCAGGTCCATGCAGTAGTGACAGACAGCGTGACTGAAAGCTAAGCAGGAGCTGGGCTCAGCCCAGCACAAGAAG
Source organism: Ctenodactylus gundi (assembly GCA_004027205.1). NCBI lineage: Eukaryota > Metazoa > Chordata > Mammalia > Rodentia > Ctenodactylidae > Ctenodactylus > Ctenodactylus gundi. Next base: position 178,636 of record PVKB01001830.1, on the reverse strand, counting down.
TCATGTGCACAATTCATCCTGGGTTTGTCTCACCCTCCTCTCAGCACTGGCCACCTGGCCAGTTCACACCAACTTTTCTCCAACAGCAACGCTTACATGTCTAACTTGGGTTAGTGTCCAGACAATGGCAAATACAGCAGTATCAGTGACCTCACCTTTAAACTCATGCTCATCAGAATGCAGGGGAGCCTGTGCCCCAATTCCAACTTTTCCTCAATTTTGATTTAGGAAAATTAGATCTAAGCCTCCGTTTTTCCTTTTGGCTAAGTAAGAATTAATGAGTTGCTATTTACTAGGATTCTTTAAAGACCAAATGTCTTATTCTGCTGTTCTATGTATTATCTCTTTAAAATGCTCTAAAAGTATCCCACAAATCCTGAATGTAGATAGCAAATATTCCTTTTTATTGTTTGGGAAACCCAAAATAAAATTTAAGTCAGTGGCTCTTTTTTCATAGTACTTTATTCCTTTTTTAATATTTGGGGAAAAAAAGCTTTATATATGTGAATTTTAAATTTATTGCTAATTAAGAATATACAAGCATATGTGCATACATTTATTCCATTTTCTAGTTATGAAAACAGAATATTAAATGCTTTTAAAGAATATATATTAAAATATAAAATCAAAATAGAAAAATAGTGATGTTGATATGTATATAAAAATTCAGATCACAATGATGTCACATTATCCACATGAAAATTTATCACCTTAAAGTAATATTTTTAGTGTAACTATTGGCATGCAAGTAATTAATTTTATTCTAAAATAAAGAAAATACCAAGGAAGTTTCTCATTGTCTTATTTTGAGGTAAATTAATTATAATTAATCTGTTCGGAAAGCTACTGCTGCATTGTTACGGTTGCCCTATGCATAGTTCAAAAAAGCAATCATTTGCTGCCCCCTGGCTGCAAACAGCAGTCACTTATCTTTTGATACATCTTTCTGAAAAAGAAAAAGAATTATTATACTGGGTATTCAAAATGAGGAGAATTGGGGAAATTTATGACTTCCCATAAATGTCAAGGTGATAATTAATCCTTATGATGAACAGTTACTTTTAGATAAAACTGCCAGGGTTCAAATCCCAGTACCATGTACTGGCTGTGTGGCATTTATCAATTTAACCGAATCCCTTTGTCTTCACTTCCTAATCTGTGTAATGACAATAAAATGAATATTCTCCTCATGTAAATGGTGTGAGAACCAAACGAGTTCACAAGTGCTTAGATGCTTCAACTATGTGGCCCAAATGTGGGATATTAACAGATCCCATACTTAAAAGCAATACGGAGGTCCACCATGACATCCACCCTCCTAGTCTGCAGCCTGTCTGCTTGTTTTCTTTTGTTACAGCTCCTCGCACCCTTTCCTATACCACAGAATTCAGTTTTCATTACTTCTATTATTCTTTGCCTTGCCTGTATCTTATCACTAAAAAGAGTATGAGGATCTTCATTCTGTTCAATGAAATATACACACCATGCACCACGTCAGACCCAGCTTATAGTAGGCACTTAATAAATATTTGCTATAGAATAAATTTGCTGCCATAATTTCCTTGACATTCATTGAACCTTAAACTCTTAAGGCTTCCCAGAGTTTTAAAGGGCAGCACATTCATCTGACAACCTTTCACATAGACTCACTCGATGACTGATGTTCAAGGTACCTACTATATAAGATGACTAATGCCCAACTGGTGATGAAGGAGCAAGTCAAGCACAAAAATAAATCATTTCAAACAATAAACAGTAATAGATTCAAGAATAAAATGTTGAGAATTGAAAGCAATAGTGTGTAAATCTCTCCAGTGAGTCAAAGAAAAATGAAACAAGATGAAGTAGGTATTTTCTGAGAAGAAAGTGCAGAGTGTATTCAAATACAGAAAGAACTAGAAACAGAACTGAGAGAATAGTGTGTTGAACTATTAAATATGCAACATATTTCTAAGACATAATGAAGAAAAGAAATTAAAATATCTCAATATTTTTATGACATTTATAATTTATAATGATAAATCTTTCATTATATTTGGTAAATAAAATTTGTTATAAAAATTACCTTCACTTAAAGCCACCTATGCCTGGCAGGCCCAAACCACTCACTCCGGACAGAACTCACACCTAGATCCTACACCCAGCAGTCCATGTCTGGTGGTCTTGCCCCTTGCAGTCCACACACACTCTTGCCAGCACCCCATGGCCTCATGGCTACAAAAATACCTTCACTGGCACCCTGTGGTCCCAGGGCCTGCACATACACTAGCTGGTACCCCACAGCTCTACCTCGGGTGCACCCCATCCCTGCACATACATTTGCCAACATCCCATGGCCCATGCACACCCACACACCACTCCCCACACTGGGCAACAAAGGGATCAGGACAACTGCATGTACAACCAGGAGAATCATTGGACCAGTGGCTTGACTGAATTCTTGAGATATCCTGATTGCACTGCTATTTGCTGGAGACACAGGACAACAGGACACAAGGCCTTGGAAAAATAAAACTCTCATACAATTACCACAAGAGGTAGAGATAGAGTCCATCAACACTACCTAACCTGCAATCAATAATAGAACCATGGAGAAATGAGGCAATAAATCACCTACAAAAAAAGGCTGACAATCCAGAAGTTGATACCATGGGTTCTGAAGCAGCAGAACCTACAGGAAATGAAGTTAAAAGAAAGTAGACCTAAGGGCCAAAGAGCTCAAGGATAACATACAAGAGATGCAAAAGGAGCTCAAAATGGAAATAAAGAAGATAGAGCTTTAATAGATAAAAAATTTAAGGAGTAAAAAGAATCAAAAACATAAGGTAATATAAGAATTGAAATAGAAATATAGAAAAACAGTAGAAATATAGAAAAAATGAAAGTCAAGGGACTGGAGATACCTCAGCAGTTAAGGCGCTTGCCTAGCAAGCACTAAGTACCAGAGTTCAATTGCCCAGCACCACATAAGCTGGGTATGGTGGCATATATCTGTAATCCTAGCACTCAGGAGGCTGTGGCAGGAGGATTACCATGAGTTCAAGGTCTTTCTGGGCTACACGGTGAGCTCAGTACCAGCCTGGACTACAGAGCAAGACCCTGTCTCAAAAAAGAAAAAGAAAGCTGAACCCCAGGGTATGAAAAATTCACATAAAAGTAAAAGAGAAACCAGCTTGAAGACTTTGAGGATAGAATATCGAATCTTGAAGATAAATTAGATAATCCAGATCATAAGGTCAGTAGGGACCAAAAAATAAAAAGACAAGAAAGAGTCTGGTTGCAACAGTTGATGGATGGACTCAAAGAGGAACAATCTAAGAATTATGAGAAGCAGGAGAATATGGAAGACAGTACAAAATGTTTAAAAGACATGTTCAATAAATTATGAAAGGAGACAAATTTTCAAATACTGTGATTTGGATCTGGAATGCTCCCAAAAATTCTCATGTATTTGGATGTTACAGACTGACTATGGAACCATGTGCTGTTGGGAGATTATTAGTGTGTGATGTATTATAAATATATGACAGAAGACAGGAATCTGGCAGATTACAGGCATGGGGTTGGGGACTTAACCCCAGAAGGAATGAGTCTGGACCCAGAAAGGGTAGAACACTGGGATGGGACCTGGAAGGATATATGCTGCTTTCTGCCTTCATTTCAGGACTAAATTAGACTTGATTCCACTTGGCTCCCTGTTTTCAAAGCTAAGAAGAGGAACCTCCACCTCTGCCTCTGCCACTGTTGCCAGGCACTCGTGAACAGACTGTGACCTTCTGAAATTATGAGCTAAAATAAACTTTTCTTCCTCTAATTTGTGCAAGTTGGGTGTTGAGTCACAGTAATTAAAAGTAACTAAGACATCAAATCTAGAAAAAGAAATGAAACTTAAGCTTCTACAGGCATATAAAACACCAAATAACTTTGACCAAAAGAGAACCTCCCCACAACACATCATAACTGAAATCCTAGAGACTCCATACAAAGAGAGAATATTAAAAGCTGTAAGGAAAAAAAAAAAACAGAAAGTAACATACAAAGACAAACCAAAGACAAGACAAGATAACTGCAGACTTCTCAACACAGACTCTAAAGGCCAGAAGACCATGGAACAACATCATCCAAGTGCTAATAGAACATAAATGCCAACCACGACTGCTATATCCAGCAAAACTGTCCTTCAAAATAGAGGGAGAGATTAAAACTTTCCATGACAAAGAAACCCTAAAGAAATTCATGACCATTAGAATGGCATTGCAAAAAGAACTTAAAGAAATTCTAGAAAGAGATACAAGACCAATAGCACCAAAGATTATGGAGAAAAGAAAAAATAGAAAAAGAAGAATGAATTCCCACAGCTTTCATTTTAACCACTCTCGGAGACATGCTATGTCTTGTTGTTGTCATCATCTCCATTGTTTAGATCAGTTCACAGAGCTTTTTTTTAAATAAACATTTGTTGAATGGATGAATAAATCCCAAGAATTCAATATTTATTTTGCCCAGAGTCAGATAATCCTATGAAAAAGACTAGAGAGAATCCATCTCTAAAAAGGTTAAAATAGTGACCCAAAATATATAGTGGGTACCCACTCAGTTGACACTGCAGGTTAGGATAACTGATACAGTTAAACAGTGGTGCATTAACAATCTAGCTTCATAAGAGGACCCTCCCCCTTCCAGATACCCCATCAGAAATATATGAGTACTACAGATGAATGAAAGCAAGACTAGTAAACAAGGGAATGAGCTCAGCATAAACCAATGCCCTCTCAGGGCAATGAAGAATCTACATGCAGAGATGTCCAGAGACATGAGAAGAGAATCTGGATTGCAGTCTTAAAATTCAAGGATGAGAACAATTAAGTCATTGGTTCAAATTTGCAATGAGGAAGGGAGGGGAAATTTTCCCAAGGGAAGTTGCTCAGCTACAGCACTCAGGAAGAAATTAGAACATCTCTAATCTTTTTGAAGGTGGTAATAGTGAATAAAAATAATCTAGGTTAGAATCAGTCATGGCTATGCAAGACCTCCTTAGATGGCTCAGTTGTCTGTATAGTGAAGGCAGATGATTCAACAGCTCAATAGTCTGAGTTTGGCCATTAATGCTCTGATGAGTTTATTTTAACTGGAATGGAAAGGAGGGAAGAAAGTCATGGGAGCCACCTTAAATGATCTGTAGTAACTCCTGATGCTTTTGGGAAGAAATTACAGGCAAATACAAAAGTGCTATACAACAGATAATTCTCTTGTATCAGTCAGGTTTCCATTATTTCTGTGACAGAATATCTAAGAATCTTATCTTAAAGGAGACAAAGATTTCGTTTGGCTCACAGTATCAAGGTTAGATTCTATAGTTGGTCAAGTCAACTTTGAGCTCATAGTAAGGTGATACCTTATGGTGACAAGAGCAAGTGGCAGAGTAGGCTACTTATCTTGGCAGCCAGGAAACAAAGGGAAGGAAGTATCCAATTTCCTCTTCCAAGACACACCCCAATTAGTTAACTTCCTTATTCTATTCCCCATCATCTCCTAAAGGTTCCATCACTTCACAAGTGTCTTAGGCTGGCAAACAAGCCTTTAGCATGCATACGAACCATCCAGGGACAACTAAGACCAAAACCATAGCATTCATGAATCAAAAAGCCTTTCCAAACAATCTGAAAATTGGTTGATGTGACAGAAAACATTATTGTCTGCACCATTTTTATTGTAATCTTTTCTTCTTCCTTAACAGAATTTCAGTTTTACCCCAATAAGTAATGTTCTCTCCCAGACCACATTTCCTAGCTGACCTTGCAGCCAAGGTAACCATGTGGCTAACTTTTGGACAATGATACATAATCCAGAGTTTGTGTGAGATATTTAAAAGACTCCTTAAGAGAAATCTCATCATAGAGAGCTCTATTTGCAATTCTACTTCTCCAAAAATAGCTGGAAGTCAAAAATCTGCATGTAATGACTAGACTGCAATCATCACAGAAAGAAGGTAAAAAGGAAAAAAGGAGGGAAAGAAAAAAGAGGAAAAAGAAAGACACCTGTCTCAAGATAATGTTGTGGAGCTTCCATAGAAGCAGTGGACTGCCTACCTCTGTGCATCTTTTATGTGAGAGAAAAATCAGTGATTGTTCTCATTATTATCGGAAACTGAGCATTCTGGGCAAAGGGTACAAAGGTAAAGAGCAAATAGGGTCAGGAACAACTTTAAGTGCTGGTGTTCTACTGCACAATAGAGTGACTGTGGTTAACAATATTGCATTATATATTTCAAAATAATCATAAATAAGGATTTTTAAAACTCTCATGACAAAAAATGATAAGTGTTTAGGGATATGGACATGCTATATAACCTGATTTTATCATTACACAATGCATACATGTGTTAAAACTACCCTCATAAACAATGATTAAATGTCAATCAAAAACAAAGTAAGACTAAAGTAAATAAAAGTGTGTAGTTATGCAACAAAAATAAAGCAAAAAGTAAAAACACCATTTAATAAAAGAATAGTTTTGTGATTTAGAATTCTAAGCACATACTTTAGAGAAGTTTCCTTGAGATCAATAAAAGGAAAAGAAATAGATGGGACCCACAAATCATCAGTGAAAATATATATTATTAATATGACTTCAGGAAATAACTACTTAGGGATATCATACAATGCTATTACCTCCTTCGTAGAAAAAATAAGTTGTAGTTGGATCAAAAAGTGAATTATATAAAATGAGGCCTTGTAAGTTGTTGGGGTGCTCCTTCCTGTCCTAGCTTTATTGAACAGGTGTTTAATGACTAAATTCTCAACTTTTTAACTGGGTTGATGAGGAGACATTCAGCAGTTCTGTTACCTGGCTGCTATCTTGACCTGGAAGCCAACTTATTTTTATGACCTGAAGAGTTTTGAGGAGCACTAGTCACGTATTTTGTACTGGGATTTATTTGATGCTTTACTCATGAATACCATTATGATTTGGATCGGGAATGTCCTCCAAAAGCCTCACATAATTGAAGGCTGTGGAATGCCTATGGAATCATGTGCCATTAAGAGGTGGGGCCTGGTCAACAGGAGACATGGTGAATTAGGGGCATGTAGTAGATTAGGGTATGTGGACCATGACTAGTCCTGTGATCTGGAAGGGGAGGAGATCATTGGGGCTTAACTCAGAAAGGACAAAACACTGGGACATGACCTGGAAGAATATATGCTGGCCCCACCCTTCCTTGCTCACTTGGCTTCCTGTCTTCCATGCCTTGAGCAGCTCTTTCTCCGGCTATGCTTCTGCCATGTACTTCATGACTGCCAGCTCCCCATGAATCAACTGACACCTCCTAAAACTATGCTAAAATAAATCTTTGATTCCTTAAGTTGAGATGTCAAGTATTCTGTCCCAGCAACAAGTAAGTAACTAAAACAATTACACTGTGGTTATGGGTTTGGTGGAAGAAGATCACAGGTATAAAATAACCTTTCATTATGTCAGGTAAAAGTCACATATGTAATAAGAGTACTTATCACAGGCAATACTGACCCCAACCACCTGGCTGTTAGTATCTGCCACATTTCTCCACTATTTGGCTGCTCATTATTTTCTCTTTGCACACTGTTTTGTTTTTGTTGTGTTTTGCTTCATTTTGTCATCATTGTTATTGCTGTTGTTGTTATTCTGTCCACACATAAGGAGAGACAGTTTTCCTCTAGCTCCTTGAGGACAGTGTATTGACATAGACCATTCAGAATTCTTCTGCATGGTAGATTTTGTGTTTCCTCCATTAATTTCCTTATTTATTTATTCATTCATTTATTCATTCATTTATCACAGCATAAACTCAGGGATATTTGCTTTTCACTTTGGGTTATAGTTCATTGCTATTTTATTTTGTTGATGAAATTGTTTCTGTTTTGGCCATAGGAAACTCTTATAGTTGATGCCTGTGTTCCTTTGACATGACATCCCTATTTGTGTTTTTATCTTGCTAATATAACTTACTAACAATATTAGCTCAACAGCAATATTATTTTGATTTTTCCAAGTTGGAAAACACTGATTAATATAATATATATTAGATTAATAAGGGCCAATCTTTGCAGAGAACTTACTATACATTATGTACCGTGATAACAACTCAACATCCAATATTCCATTTGATTCTCACAACAAACATATGGGTAGACCTTGAGAAACAAAAGTCTCATCACCCTAGGAGTGAATCTAAGCCAATAATTCTCAAAGTGTAATACCTGGACTATCAGGATCATTTTTAGCTGCAAAATTGCTACAAATGAATATTCTCAGTCTTCATTCCAAATCGCCTGCATCAGAAATTCTGGGACTGAGATACAGGAAGCTGTGTTTTAATGTCCTTCAGGTAATCTAGATACACCCTAATACTTGAGAGTGGTGGCATCAGACCTGAACTCCTGTATCAAACACCAGAGCCCACATGATTAATTACTTATTCATTCTCCTTCTAAGTATAAAACCAATTATAGGTTATTTCTACCACTGGTTTCTAACACTTCACATAGTAAGTTTGTGTACTAAATTCACCACCAGGTGGAGTCCCTACATCCCCATACATACCACATCTTTAGCAGGGAAAAAAAAAAGCATTAAATGTTGTCTTGCAGAAAAGTTTTACTTCCATGTACTATAATAAAACAATTTGCTTGAGTTATTTAACATTGCACCATTTATATTGTTAGACATGTAACCACTGTTAGCAACAGACAGAACTGAGAACTAGATAAATGCACTACCACTGAGTTACATTCCCAGCTCCTATTTGTTCATTTCTAAAATGGGATCACAGGAGGGAAGGAGAAAGCTCAAGTTAGCAAATTAATATTGTCTGAATAAAGATAATCTGTTTTAAATTGTATTATCACTTCTGAAGTCCCAAGGATGTAAGACTGGAAAAGAACTCAAAAAATTACCCAGCTGTCTCCATGATGCCTCTTTCTACTTACTAAATGCACTTGAGTTCAGAATGATGAATCCAGCACCAGGCACATAACAAGTTTTCGGTAACTAATGCTGGATAAATGAGTGAAGGAACTGAATGCAACTCCCTGCCTCAGGATTCTGCTTAAGCCATACTAAATAAACTGGAATCTAGTCAATGTTATGCACAACAATATTATACTGATTTTATATAATAGAAATTCCATGTAGGAATATAACAAAAATCATTCTATATAGCTTATAACATGGAACAATAATTCCCAGGATTTTGGAATATTAAACCTAGTGATGGACCAATTCAATGATACATACCCTCCTTCTTCCAATAAAAATAATGGCATCCAAATGTTTACATTTGTTAAGAAGTTTGAAAAAAAAATGATCAGTTGGGGGAATCACAATACGGTGGGAAAAGCATTAAAAGAGGGAGACAAAGAGACAAAGAGTTTAATTCCCACTCTCCTGCTATCTCTCCATGTGACCTTGGCCAAAGCTCTTGACCCACAAGTCTTCTGTTCCTTTTCTATGAGATGATGTGATCTAGAAGAAAATGTAGTTTATAAAAAAGTATGTGTCTCTGAGTAACAATCAAAAGACTTGAGAAAATTGTGCTGATACATGTTTTGAAATGTTTGTTGACAAGAGAATAAAATCAAGAAGTCTGTATCTCAGAAGCACATGTCCATTCCATGTATCAGGTGGAGACTGAGGAGAACAATTCAATAACTGTTTAACAATTGCTCTACTGTATACAAGGAATTTGTTTAAAAAAGAACTAAGACAGTTATCACTCTACCTATCAACATCTTCTCATTGACATTGGGAAATGGACTGTGATGGTTAATTTTACACATCAACTTGACTTGGCCTACAGGAGTACACACAACTGGCCAAATATTATTCTGAGTATGACTGCGAGGGTGTTTCTGGGTAAGATTAGCATTTACATCTGCAGACTGAGTAAAGCAAATTGCTCCCCTCTTGAGGGTAGTCCTCATATAATCAACTAAAGATCTGAAGAGAACAAAAGGTTAAGGGGGTACTGTTCCCACCCGACTGCCTGACCTAGAACACCAGTCTTTTCCAGGTTCTTGATTCAGACTGAAACATAAACTATTCTAGTGTGTACAGCCTGCCAGTTTTCATACTTTCACACAAGCTTTCTCCATTCTCAGGCTTTTGGATTTAGGTTGAGACTCCATATTGGATCTCCCAAGTCTCCAGTTTCTAAGCATCAGATTTTGGGATTGTTTTTCATCTTCTGTATGGGTTAGGGTGCTTTGAGAAAGTGAATTAATAAAAATTTCATAGGCAAAGGACTGGCAGCATCACTCAGCACTTGGAGTGTTCCCCTAGCAAGTACAAGGCCTCGAGTTTGATTCCCCAGCACCCAACAAACTGGATGTGGTGGTGCACACCTGTAATCCCAGCACTCAGGAAGCTGAGGCAGGAGGATCACCATGATTTTGAGGCCAGCCTGGCCTATAGTACAGCAAGTGAGCTTAGCACCAGCCTGGACAACAGTGAGACCCTTCCTTGAAATAAATAAATAAATGAAAGAACTTGTATAAACTGTGTACACATGGCTACTAGGATGGCTTGCAAGTCCAAAAAAAGAATCCAAAAAAGCCACCTGGAGGAATGACGATCCCAGTAGCTGCGCAGATGTGAGAAGGACAAACACTAGTCCAAGACAATGGGACAGGCAGTACGAGTACAGGCTGCGTTTCACTGTGCAGAGGTACCGCTGAAGACCTGAGGCAGCAAACAATCTGCAATACAGCTGAGCAACGTGAGGACAGGAGCCAATCAGGGTCTAGAGACGATGGCCAAATCCCCCAGAAGCAACCATGAGAATCTTCCTCCTTTTTTCCTTTTTATTTTGTTTGTGCTGTCAGTCTAATGGTTGGGCCACCTGCCTCTAGGGTTGGTTTTCTTCCCTCATTTTCTGAGCCATAAGTCAATCACTCACAACCAAAGCTTTGCCCTACTGATTAGGTTGGAGCTCCCTAATTCCTTCAAACAGAAAAAAAAATGCTTTAAAGAGTCACTGCCTTCATAATTACTTGAGCCAACTCACATACATACATATATATATATATATATATATATATATATATATATATATATATATATATATGTATGTATGTATGTATCTTTGGATTTTGTTTCTCTCTAGAATTCCTTAACATGTCCAAAATTCCTAGAGATCAGGTCCCTGCCCACTATTCCACTTTCCATGACCAGGTCCTCCATCCCAGCCTCCTCGGCTTCCTTCTGCTTCTCACACACAAAAAGCACTTATGCATTCATTCCATCATTTATTGATAAATTCAGCTAATTTTTGAATTTCTATTATAGATCTAGCACTGTGGTAGTAGTAGGAATATAATGTAAACAAGACAGAAAAGTAGCTCACTTCATGGAGAAAATACTTCACTTATAGGAGACAGAAAGCACATATAAACAAACAGATTTATTTTGGGGAGCGAGATATGCTTCAAGAAAAACAAACCTGGTAACATACTACTAATTTAGTGCTCCAAGAAAGCTTTACTCTGCAAGTGCTTCTAAAAAGGTGCTTAAGGGGCAATCCACTCAGAATCCCCTCACAGAGAGCAGGAGCTTTTACCCCTCTGTCCTTTCCTTTGTTTCTAAATAAGACCTATTCTACTGATCTGGAAAAAAAAGTGCTTACAGCACAATAATATGTGGTAAAGAGGATGCATCCATGTTGCAAAGTATAGTGGGACAGCAAAAGATGTAGGCATGATGAAATTCAACCACCATAGCCAGACTTTTTTTTTGAGACAAGTTCTCACTCTGTAGTCCAGGCTGGTCTTGAACTCACTCTGAAGCCCAGGCTTGCCTTGGACTCACGGCAATCCTCCTGCCTCAGCCTCCTGAGTGCTGGGATTACAGGCTGCACGACCACGCCTGGTTTATGTGGTTCTGGGGAATCGAACTTGGGTACTTAGCACTTGACTTGGTATTAGCACTTGCTAGGCAAGCCATTCTTCCAGCCCCATAGCCAGAATTTGAATTTAAAAATGTAATTACACTAGGGGCTTTAGAGGCTTGACATGACCTGATTTATATATTTGGCTGTGCTTTGCAGAGTATAATAGTGGATATAGGGAGATGGGGGGGGGGGGTGCAGTAGAGTAAATGATAATAATAACTTGGATGCATAAGAAATGGAAAAAGTAGCTGGGCCCAGTGGCACAGATATGTAATCCCAGCATTCTGGGTGGCTGAGGCAGGAGGATTACAAGTTCAAACCCAGAAATTGCCCTTCATAGGAACTGGATGTTTTTATACTCCCAGCTACAGTGGATGCTACTGCTTCCTCACAGTCTTATCAAAAGAATATTGTGATCAGCATTGGGAGCTGCCAATCTGACAGATGAAAAATACTGTTTTAGGTTGAGCCACTGAAAATTTTCACTTAGTGATTTAATGCAACCATCTCAAAATTAAAAAAAAAAATAGGCTGAGAATGTAGCTCAGTGTGAACGCTCTGTCCTCAATCCTCATTACCACAAAAAAAAGAGAAAGATATGAAAAAAAGAAGTGATTTGGGATATATTTTGAAGATGGAACAGATGGGAAAGGCCAGTGTGACTAGGAAAAGGAAAAAGACTAAGTGTCTTGAACAATCAGCTGGAGGGTTGTGCCACTTTTTGAGATGTAGAATTCGTATAGAGATGGGACTGAGGCACTCTGCATTTGTTGTCCCTTCTGCTATACTGATTTTTCACTCTTTCTTCACCTAATTAGCTCCTTGCCATTCATTGGCTCTTGATAGAATGTCACTTTTCTATGAAGTCCTTCCTCAAGGAGTTCAAACCAAGCTGTTGTAAGCATGTGCTCTCTTGGTGCCATATAGTTTCCCTTGGTACCTGTGTTGAATTATAAAAGTAACCACCAATTCTTCCCTTCACTTTACCAACCACTCCTACTCTTAACAATCAGAGGGCCCCCTCACCAACTCTGTCTGGACTATGTGATTTTTGTTGCCCAATTGGATACCAGCAAACATGACATCAGCAGATTTGAAAGGCAGTTGCCCACAGGGACTTGTGCTAACTCACTTCAGAACTCTGCAACCACATGATGATGTCTAGCTGTTCTGGAGAATGAGAAATGTGTTGCCACTGCTGGCAGACTGCCTATCCCAAGACATGAATGTGAGTTCATCTGCATTCATCTGGTTTGCGTTAGTATAATGAAATAACTGAGGTGGGCTAATTTTAAAAGAATAGAAATTTATTCTGGATACTCAAGGGCACAGTGCCAACACTGGCTCAGCTTTTCTGAGGACATCATGTTTAGTGGTATCACAAAGCAGCTTGATATATAAAGAAAAAATTCTGTAAGAAAGGGCTAGACTCAGGCTTTTGTAGTAAGTTCCTGGAGAGAACTAAACAGGGTCCCACCACAAAAAAAAAAAAAAAAAAAAAAAAATCATTTCCTAGGACAGCTCCCCTACTGACCCAAGGCTCTTCTCCCAGGAGTCACCTCTTAAGGGTTCACCGCCTCCCACAACCACACTGAGGACCTAACTTCTAGCACACAAACCCTCGGGCGACACATTCAAACCATATCAAGGCCAAAGCACTGTCCAACATCATCCAGCCACCAGCAGACTCATCAGTGGACCAAACAGGAAAGAGTCAGCGGGGAAAAAAACCGAAGTAGAAAAACACCTAGCCCTCTCACGAAATCTTGAGCTACCTAAGGGAGTCTTGGAAGCCACTAAGTTTTGTGGACCTTATTATACAATAAAAGCTGATATATTAGCACACACCACTGTTGCAGTTTTCCCTGTTTATTTGATTAACATCTATTCCTCCCTGAGAGGATGAGCTCTGTAAAAGCAATAGGGTAATTACTGGGCCCCATCACTCTGTCCTCCCAGCACCATCCCTGGAACACACCAGGTATTCAATGGATCACTTGCTGAATGAATATGAAGGAAGATAAGAGGTACGCACTGTAACCGAAGAGAGTAAGGGAAGCTTTAAAAATGAATTCATGAAGGACCGAGAACATCCATTTGTGCAAAATAAGCTTTCATGGTGCCAGATCACATTTCACTATACGTCAGTCAGGAGTCAGAACAAAACCAACACAGGAATGCTACAGGGGAAAGGCCCTCTGCTGCCTGGATGTGACACAGGACGCTTGAATCCAGGCCTCGTTTACTTGGAAGAGCAACTCGCAAAAATTATATGAGGGTCAAAAGAATGGGGGTGCTCAAAGGAAAAAGAAGATGTGAGGTTGGGAACACTCTAAGTTTGCCTCCTCGTCAAACTCTTGGGCCTTTAAGGCGGGAGACCCCTGTTCCTTCGTGTTTTTCTCAATGTCTAACCCAACGTTGCCCCCATTTTCAGATTCAACGCCGAGAAGACAAACACGTTACACACATGGCCTAGGCAGAGCTCGGACCCCGCTCGCGCTCGGTGCTGCGTCTCTGCCCTGGTTACCGGTTATTCGGCTTTGTCTTCTCTGCATGAAGAGGCGGCGCCTGAGGACTGGAGACGGGCTCGGCGCCAAGGCAGCGCCGACCGGGCCGCAGCTGGCTCCGAGGGCGGGAGGAGGCCGCCGCCCCGGGCGCTCGCGCGGAGCGGACCTCGCCGCGCGCCCCTGGGCTCGGGCCGCCGCCGGCGCCGGCTGCGGGCGCACGCGCGGTTCCCATAGAAACGCGCTGCCGGCGCAGGGCGCGCGCGGGGCGGGCTCGCGGCGGCGGCGGCTCGCGCCTTTGCGCGCGCCCGGGCTCCTCGGAGCCCCAGTCGTTGGGCTCCAGCCTCGCGTGCCCGGCACTCAGCCAGGCATGATGCTGAGGCGCAGCCTGGAAAGCCGGTAACGGGCCGGGGCTGGCGGCCGGGGCCGCGCTACGCGGGGGCGGGGGCGGGGGCGCGGAGCCGCCGCGGCGGGGGCGGGGGGAGGCGGTCCGGGCCGCGTTCCGACCCGGCCGCGGCGGCCGCAGGGTCCTCACTGCGCGCCGGGGCCTGTGTCCTTGCTGCGGGGTGGCGGGCGCCGGCCAGAGCCTGGGCCCGGCCGGCGGCCACCACCCGGCCTTCCCGGCTCGGGCCGGCGCTGCCGCTGGGCCCGGGACGGAGCGCCAGCAGCTGCCAGCCACCCGCAATGGCGCGGCCCGCCGGGTCAAGACCGGGTCGAGACTCCGGGCGTCCGGGCCCAGAACCGGAAGGTTGGAGGAGGGCGATGGGCCCGGCGAAGTGGGATAGTTGGGGAGAGAGCGCCTGCGCCTTCAGAACTGCAGACTGCCCGGAGATGTGTACGTGGCGGGTGAACGTGAAGCTGTCTCATCTCTAAGGAGAATGTTTTGCTTTTTTGTGTCACCTTTTTTTTCTAGGGACGCCCAAACCAGACAACTGCAAGATGCTGTCACGAACGTGGAGAAGCATTTTGGAGAGCTGTGCCAAATCTTTGCTGCTTACGTGAGGAAAACTGCTAGACTGCGAGACAAAGCAGACCTCCTGGTGAACGAAATCAACATGTATGCCTCTACCGAGACCCCAAATTTAAAGCAAGGCCTAAAAAACTTTGCCGATGAGTTTGCCAAACTTCAGGATTACCGACAAGCAGAGGTATGGCGTGAGGTCACAGCATCATAGTTAAAAATGACCCAGGATGTAGTGGAAGAAGGAACCGTGAAGATTTTCATTGTAATCTACATGACTGCAGTGTCTGACACCCACTTGATAATAAACGCACATTTGCATGTCTGTTAACACTGTGTGAGGCAATAAAGGGGAGCTTTCTGTATTTACCTTTTTCGAGCTAAACTTTGGGATGACTGTGAAGTGTTGGGTTTACCACTTCATTTGCCAACTTTGGCAAAGGGGAGTTCTGCACAGAGGAGATAAACAGGGTGCCTTTGGGGAAGAAACATGGCAGATGTCTTTTGTGCACGTAAGTACATTTTAATGTGTGACCGGAGATGGAAAATGTTAGGAATGACAGTGTGAATGAACAGATTATTAATAACTAGGCAAGATATTGTGTGTATTTCTTCCATGCTCTAGAAAGTTGCCAATACACAAAGTATGGTTCATATCAGAAGTAAACCAGAAATGAATTCAGGTTGATTTTTGTGGGTTTTGCTTTTGAAGGGCCAGATAACTGTTCTGGCGAGTGCTTTCTTTCTAAATGGCCATCGTTTCCTTCAGTACCTTATGAGCACTTTCACTTACATTTATTTTCTGATTCAAGACAAAGGTTAACTTGTCAGAAGTTGTCCAGGTAGAACTACATTGCTTGTCTTATCAGTGATATTTTAAAACCTAAAACTAATTTCAGCTATCAAGAAGTAAAATGTTATGTACACTGTTATGCATTCAAAAATTTGAGTAGTAATCCCATGTGAGTACTGTCTGGAAAGATGCTGAGTTATTGCATATGTCATCTGTAGCAAGTAGTTTCTTAGTTACACGTGATACCTAGATATTTCATGTTTGAAAACTAATTTACATTCACAGATAATTCTAAAGTCCTATTTTAGCCAATAATCTCCCCTTTCTATAAAACTTTTATGCTTTTAGCAAATAGCATGGTGAAGTGATTTATATTTGTTCTCCTTTTATTTCCCTTGCTTACCAAATGGTGGAGATGCTAATGAACAATGACAAAAGGTAGGCAACAAAAAAGAGGACTGCTGAAAGGGGGAGGGGAGCTTAGCTACACCTCACACGGGGCAGTCAGTTATGAACTGTAGGAAGTGGTGTAAACTATCTTGAATACTTAGCATTTTGATTTTAGGATTCCAAATATTTAAATGATTGATGAAAACGTAATTTTGTATATTCCTAAGATTTTTAAAAGTCTTTTTCCTGCTGTAAAACTAATAACATGTTCATTCTAATTAGCACTTAGATGAGTTCATGACATCTGTATTACTTAATCTGTCAGAAAAAGTGTTAATGTCCAAGAGTGTTTTTTAAATAATTTAGGTGAAAGATATCAGTCATAGTCTAACAGATGAGCAACACAAGACATTTAGTCTGTTCTCTAGCCCTGGTAATTCAAATGGCTCAGAAACAAAATTAAGCTAATACAGTAATATCTAAGGGCTTTTCTTTCGCTTTTGAGGATGTGTGGGTTCAGTGTTTCCAGTGTTCTCTTTCTTTCAGCTTCAATTTTCTGGAAAGTTGGGCAGTTACAGTTCAGAGATAGTATGTGTGAAGTATCCACTAGACACACTGAAAACGGTAGTTGTGTTAAAATTTGTGATGTTTTAAATCTTACTGAAAGCTATTACTATCAGGTAAAAAAGCAATTATTAAGATGGTTGTGTAGCAAGGCTGAGTTCCTAGAAAGGTCAGACATTTTGTTATATTGTACACTGGATACATTTCTGATTTTATTGGTATTGTATTGATTAACAGTGTTTGATACGTTTAAGTTTAGATTCTGAGCCCCATCAATTTTGGGTGATTATCTTTTCATTTATTTCATAAGTAAACAGTGAGTTTTAAAATTGAAAAATACTGTATTGTATTTATCTCAGGTTAAACAGCATAGCTTTTAATTTCAGTATGTAAATTTTGATATCTCTGTATGTTTCTTTTCAGTTATATTTTATAATGATTTTCAATAGGTTGAAAGACTTGAAGCCAAAGTAGTTGAACCTTTGAAAGCTTATGGAGCCATTGTAAAATTGAAGCGGGTAAGTAAAGCCATTCTTTTTACTAGTAATGATAGTTCTAGCAGAGACTATGAGGTTTCTAACTATCCTTTGGGTTAAGAAAGAAAAAGAAAGAAACAAATAACCTATTCTGAAAGGTCATACCTTTGGGTTTTGAGAATGAAATATTTTAATAAATTAATAAAATATATTAAAGTATGCTCTGGTATAACATTATTGTTGGAAATTTTTACATACTTAAGATAAATTATACAGATTATTTTACTAAGTGAATGTAATTTTGTATATTTTTGTTTTAAAACATATGGTGATACTTGTATTAATGAATGTGACCAAGTTGTATTTTTATTTTTGTTTGGTGATTTATTTTGTGGTAATGGGGAGTGAGCCCCAAGCCTTCATGCTGAGCTATATCCCAGCCCTGTTTTATTTTTGATTTTGCAAGTTGCTCACTCTGGGATTGAACTTGGAATCCTCCTGTCTCAGCCTCACAGAGTACTAAGGTTACAGACCTGCACAAGCAGGCTAGGCTCAAAATTCTATTTTTGTAATCAACTTTACTGAATTATAATTTACATGCGACATTATTCTGTCATTTTTAAATGTTCATTGAGCTTTGGCAGTTGTATAACACTTAACCACCATCACAGTCAAAATTATACATATTTTCATGGTTAAAGTTTGACATTAAAATTACAGCATTATTTTGAGAAAATATTAAAGATACTGACACAAAAATACATTAATTCTGTGGTACTTATAATTCATGTGGCAATGGTGTCTCAATCAATTGAGAAGCTTTCTCTCATTCTTAGAGTGTATTTTATTTCTTAAATTAGATTTTTATTAACAAAAATTACGTTTGCAGGATGATCTTAAAGCAACATTAACAGCAAGGAACCGAGAAGCTAAGCAGTTAACTCAGTTAGAAAGAACTCGCCAGCGAAACCCATCTGATCGACATGTAATCGTATCCTTTGAATTTTGGTCTTTAAAAAAATGTAAGGTATGCAGTACAAAGTTATTTTAAATGTGTAGATCATTTTAATATAAATGTTGAAATGAAACACGTACATTTGGTGTTTATAGCACCTGACTCAATCCCCTTATGTTTTTTGACAATAGATTCACCAAAAAAAAAAAAAAAAAGAGTGCTGTCTTACTTATTTGTTGCTGGGACACATTACCAGATGCCCAAACTTAAGGGAAGGAAGGTTTATTTTAGCTCACAGTTTTAGAAGGTCTCAGTCCATTCATGGGTAGCTGGCAATGGTGGAAGCATATGGTAAAGATCTTGCCAGAGGAATGCAGTTTACAGCATTGCAACAGGAAGAAAAATAAGAAGGGGTGGAGGCTGGGTATATTCTTCCACAGCAAACCCCAGTGATAGGCCTTTGTAGGTCATGTGCCAACTATGCACCCCTTCCAGCCAGGCCTCACCCCTTAACAGCATAGGCTATCCATAGATATTCTACCAAATACATGAGGCTTTTGAAGATGTTCCAGATCTAAACCATAGCATTCCACCCCTGACCCCCAAAAGACTCATGCATACCTCCTTACGAAAATGCATTTAGTCTACTTCTAAGAATTTCCAAAGTCTGAACAGTTCATAGTTGCAGCATACAATGGCATGGGACAAACATTCCCATTTCAAAAGAAAGGATAGGAGGATAGAAAGCAATCAGACCAAAATAAGATTGAAACCCAACAGGCTAAATTTTAAATCTTGTATTTCTATTAAATCCTGTGGCTCCATATCCAGAGCCAGTACAAGCTGTGGCAAGATGAGAACCCCAAAGGCTTTGGTGGCTGAACCCTGAAGGCATTGCCTCTGGCTGCAACATCCATGGCATCTCTTTTGGGCTGGCTCTGTTCCTAGCTTATAGCCTTGCAATGCATATGATCCACATTCCTGCCATCTCCAAATTTCTGCGTCGTTCACTGACTTTTGGCTTCACCTTCATAACCTCATGCACAACCCTCCCAGGTACACACAGTCTCGTCTCCACAGCTTTCTGCTGAAATCTCAGTGGAAGTCTCCATGACCCCACAACTCTTGCATTCTACATGGCTGCAAAACCAGCACCATGTTGATGATGCCAGGGTCTGCTGCTGGCCAGAACTTGGATTCTGGTCCCCTTGGACCATGCCCACAGAGGCCTGTGAATTCTTAAGTGGCTGAATTCCTTGGGGATCCACTTTCCTCATAGGTCACCCCGCAGATGCTCTGAAGCTCTCTTCAAAGTATTTTAGGATAAAGTCTTGCTGATGCTTGAGGTGTCTTTAAGGCATCTCTCCTATGGTCCTCAGGCAGAGTACTTAATTTAATTTCAATACTAATCTCTTCAACAACCATGCACTCTTTTTGCCCCAGCTTTCTAGTCTTTCAATCCTGACAAAAATACAAACTTTTACATCCTTTTCCTCTGCCATTTTTCCTCATTTTGGTGTAGAACGAGATAAGTGGCACAAACAATGTGACAGCCTGAAAATTGGGCAGCCTCAAAATTTCCTTTACCAGATTAAGTAGTCCACTGCCCTTAATTTCAGTTTCAGGCAAAGTCTCAGTACACAGGCAGAACATCAACACGTTTTGGCACAGCATAGCATACGTGGTTTCTAGACCAAGTATCAATAAATTTCTCCTTCTCACCTGAAATCTCTTGAGCTTGGTCTTAATAGTTCACACTTCCATTAGCATTCTGTTCTGAATTCTGACCAGAATATCCCATCAAGTTCCGTTTACAGCATTCCAGCCTGCAGGCTTCTCCACCCAGCATATTCAAACCTTTCCAAACTCCATCTACCAACCAGTTCTAAAGGCTTCTAAACAATATGTTCAAGTAAAGTTATAGCAATGACCCTACTTTTCTGGTACCGATTTCTATCTTAGTTACTTTTTCATTGCTGGGACACAATACCCAACATCTCCAAGTAAAGGGAAGAAAGGTACCTTTATTTTAGTTTGTAGTTTCAGAAGGTCTCAGTCCATTCATGGGTGGCTGGCAATGGAGAGAGAACTAGCTGGAGGAAAGTTGTTCACAGCATGGTGGCAAGAAAATGAGTGAGGTAGAAAAGGCAGAGGTAGCATATATCCCTCCAGGTCCAGTTCCAGTGGCTGCCTCATCCAGCCAGGCCCTACCTCCTAACAGTATATGGAATCTATAAGTGCTCCACAACATCCAAATAGATGAGGCTTCTTGGGGACATTCCAAATCCACACATATATTTAAGAATTCTCACTACAGAAATTAACTAGTTGTGAGGTGATTATACCACCTAATGCAATCCCTTTATATTGTTTTTTTTTTATAATAGGCTAGTCCAAAAATAAATACCCACTCATAAATACTGATTTTTCAGAGCAAATCAAAATTCTGAGATTTTTCACAAGACTAACAAAATTCCACGTTAATTCCCTTCATTAAAAAAGTTCAGGGGCTGAAGGAATGGCACAGCAGTTAAAGCACTCGCCTAGCAAGTACACAGCCCTGAGTTCAATTCCTTACAGCTACGTAAGATGGGTGTGATGGCACATGCCTATAGTCCCAGCTCTCGGGAGGCTGAGGCAAGAGGATTACTATGAGTCCAAGACCAGCCTGGGCTGGCTACACAGTGAGTTCATGTCCAGATTGGGCAACACAGCCAGATCCTGCTAAAAAAAAAAAAATTAATGTGAAGCCATAATTATGACGTTCAACAAAATACCTTCAGAACACTTGATGTCCAGAACTAGACACAAATAGGATTTACTATAAAAAGGTTCTTCTGGTGAAAGTAACTGTCTCTTAAATTAGAATATGACTCACTCCAAGCAAACAATAAAGCAAATTAAAATCGGTGCTAAGTGCCAGTATCTGGCATAGGGAAAACTGTATAGGTAGCACTAATTTATCCCTGCTGCCTTTTTTCCATTCCTTCTTATATGTGCCCCCCTCATACTTCCTTAAGATTATCATTGCCCGGCTCAGCCAGAAACCACATGAGGAATGGATTTTAGGGGCATGTGAGGTTCCAGAACACCTCCATTCCAGCGCTTAGTCCCTTGAGTACTAATACAGATCTGGGACTGTGCCCATTGCCTCGTTCTTCCTTTGGACCAAAGGTACATAGTCCCACTCTGTACTAAACATAAATGGGCAGGCCATCAGAGGCTAGGACAAAAAGGCAGTTGAGGCTTAAACTGAAACTGAAAGTTTCAAACTGAAGTTTTCTAGAGTCTGTTTTCTGCTACCAGATAAATCTAAAGAATGGTAGAAGTTTCATGACTGAAAGCTGTAGGCCAAGGACTGGTACAAGTATTCAAGAATTAAACTAGAGGTCAAAACTTTATTTTTTCCTTAATAGGAAAAGTACATGACAGCAGGTGTAATATAGCACCTGACAGTTGAATTAGGAATAACAGGTATTGACTGAATACAGAAATCTATTCCTAAGACAAAATTTTTTCTAACTCAAATGTGCTACTGTCTTCAGTGCTAGGAGAATAGTAGTCTTAGAGCACAGGTGAAACAATTCTGTAGGTCCACAGGTAAGGAGAGTGCAACAGCAGAAGAGATTGTTGCTACTGGTGAACAGATTTTGTTGATGAATCAGACCTACAAGCTACATATAAATGTATTCATTAGAAATATAAAAAATTCAATGATAGCACTGTAGTATTCTTATCAGGCTAGACCATTAATATTCAACTGACTGTTGAATCAGAAGTGTGCTAAAGTTAAAACATAAAATAAAACAGAATCCCTGTGGTTAAAGACAAAGAATTCTAGAGTTTTGCCTTCTGGCCCTCAAAAACATGGATGGCTTCCTGGAATAACAGCTTCCTGGAATAAACAGTTTGGCAAGTATGCATCTGGTTCCCTCTTTTATAACTCACTTGAAACTCTTGACTGTTTACACTTAATATATTTGGAGAATTGTATCTTAATATTTTAATAGCATTACCTACTCATTCTGATGAGTTCTCAATATTAGAACTGTATTCTTTTTGCTAAAGCTAGGGATGTGACTCTGAATGAGCTTTTATGCTCAGGCAAAGAGATTTCAGACTTCAAGAAATGAATAGAAGTTACTGGAGGGTTGACAGAAAGTGAAGCTCCAGTGACCCTAACTATGGCTTCTGCTTCACCCTGCTCCCTGGCTTAGCCAACTCTACATATGCTCCTAGATTTTAAAATGAAAATGCCAGTAAATAAGGAGGGGAAAGACATGAATCAAGAGGAAATAGTCACAAGTATTACATTAGTCACATAAAACAGTAGTAGGAATTAGTCTGCTTGAATATTTTCAGCAAGAGGTTAGTAGGCATTGAGTTTCTGATAGATGTTCTGACTGTAAATCTTTGAGGAGCCGTTTCCCATTTGAATTTCCTGTGATAAGGATGTAAAGAATCTCAAGCCCGGCAATATAGAGAGATGTTTTAAATACTAGTGTTGATTAAGTTGGAAGTTTCTGTTGCTTTCAAAAACTTAACATTTTGTATGATAAATGCATATACAAATATAAAGATATAAGTGAATATATTTTAAGTGTTTAGTATCTCAAAATTGTGTGGTTAAGCTAAATGTAAAAGTATAAAATTCTATAAGGGGGACATGATTTTAATTTGTTGAAAAGTTGCTATATCTCTTCGAAATGTATTTTTCCTTCATGAAAAAATTTCAGTCACAGGTGGGTAATGTGATGTTTCAAGAAATGGATCCTTATAGTAAATCCTTTTTCTTTACTTCAAGTTATACAGTTTTTTGAAAAAGCAACGACTAAATGGCACAGTATAACATATCACAGAACTCTGATGAAACAGAACTCTGATGACAAATTCCCCATGGTTAGTTATTAAATGATGATATGTGGATCTTTTGAGCAAATATATTAGCATAAAGAACAATTAGTAAAAATTCCATCAAAAAATTGAGCTGTTTTAAAGTACCTATTACTTTAAGAATGGCTTTTAAGATTTCACTTTTAAATCTTTTAATATCACTCTTGCTTTTTATGACAATATTTTAAATACTTTTGAGTAACATTATCCTAAAGAGATGCTTAAAGAGAAATACATAATTAAATTGGCCTGTACTTAATACTATTTATTGCCACCGTGTTGGGTTGTTGAGTTCTTGATATGAAATTAGAATAACTCAGGAGGTAGTTCTTACTTTTTAAAACGTCATTTAAATGTAAATGGCCCTATGTGGCTAGTGGCCACCATATTGACTATACAACACACATCTGGTAGTACAAGTACATATCAGCATATATAAAGCAAAGCATTGAACTTATCACCTAACTTACTAGTGACTAGTGTATACACTTTTAATAAGCAAAAACCAAATAGAAATAGTGTTGTATCATTAGCATATAAATATCCACAAGTAGGGGCTAGGGATGGGGGGTGGCTCAGCAATTAAAAGTGCTTGCCTAGCTAGCTCAAGGTTTTGGGTTTGATTCCCCAGCACCACATAAACTGGGCATGGTGGTACATGCCTGTAATCCCAGTATTCAGGAGGCTGGAGCAGGAGAGACTGATGTGTTGAGGTCCAGCCTACAGTACTGAGCAAGACTCTACTTCAAAAAAGAAAAGAAAAGAAAAGAAATCTAAAGCAGAAATATTTTTAGGACATACTCTATTATACTTTGACTGGACTATTTTGAAGTTGTAAGTATTTAATGAACTTGGAAAGCTATTAAAAGCAAGGTGAGAACAGATTTGTTATATATTTGTTAGCCTCAAATACTTCAGTGTTTTAATGACTAAAAGAAAATTAGACTCCATTGTGGAAGCTGTCATAGCTATTGGTCTTTCTGTAATACTATGCTCTCTAAATTGTTTCCAAAGATTAGTTTATTTAACCAATAAAGGAATTCCATGAGATAAACTTTATTGTATTTTTCAGATTATGACAATGTCTGGGAGAACTGAAAATACTGGTTAATCATAAATCTTTCCTTTTTGAGAGAGAAAGACAAAAGAAAGCAGCAGAAGAAAAAGGATAGTATGATAAATATCACAGTGAAACATGTGGAAGCAGTAGAAAAACTTGTACAGTAAATTACCCAAGTTTAATAAAAAAATGATTTTATAGAAACAGGGTTTTTGTTTTGAGTCCATGAGTCATGTCACTTAGAGATTGAAAGTTTGTATTTGTATGACTTATTAACCACTTTATGTGTGGTAAAATATAATTCAAACAATTTACATTATTGCCAAAAGCCAGTAATGCAATGGTAGCATTTCCCAGCAAGTTCAATTGAATGGATTCTGATTTGATTTTTTTGTGTCTCTGGTTGGGGAATACTTTTATAGGCAGAAACTGAATTACAGAGAGCTACAATAGATGCTACCCGAACAACTCGTCACCTGGAGGAAACTATTGACAATTTTGAAAAGCAGAAAATAAAGGATATCAAGGTAATTATATAACAAGGCTGAAAACATGTTTAAGTTTATGAAAACATTATTATTTCTAGTACACAGTCCTTATGGAAAAAGTGTTATGGATCAAAATATATCAATTGTTATTTTATTATGAAAACAATGGTGTATAAAAGGTGTACATTCCAACAAGAGACCATAAATTCAGCTTTGTATCCCAAATACTATTTAATCACAAGGAACTAATATTTAACATCTTTATATAATAGTAGGTGCAGTTAGTCAATTTATACATTTTTTTCTTCACAGCAGCCCCATGAGTTATTAAGGAATTTAGCAGAGATATAAAGTAACTTACCCAGAATACCACAGTAGGAAAGGTTAAGTTTTTTAAATCTTTTTGATTATACTATCATTTCTATCCATAGCATAAAATTTTCTAATTACTATACACTATCAAATAAGTGAACAGTGTAATAGCCAACCACATAAATTACATCTACCACAACTGGAGCTGCAGGCAACAAAATCAAAATGATTGCCTTAGTTTATTATTTTATTGTAACCCATCAATAGATGATTTGAAACTTTTTTCGGGATAATGGAATTCAGCAGATCCTCAGTGACTTTTTTTTCTAGTGATAGAAAGATGGGAAGAATAACTTAGGACCAGTGTTTCCCTCGTCGTTTCCTCCCTGCAACCATCAGGAGGCCTACTTTTTTGAAGAGCGTGATACTGCAGGGCAAGGAGAAAAGCTTGTAAGCTCTTCCAAGAATGAACCCCATGCTGCAGTCCTATTATAGGAAATTCCAGGTGGTAAGAATTGTAGCTGGGAACTCTGCAGTTGTCTCTGGCGTAGTATACTTTTAAAAATCTATCTAAGGATGTTTTGGCCTACTGCAACTTTTCCTCAAACAAGTTTTAAAAATAAATTTTTATTACTATTTTACTACTATTGACAGAGAATCCTTCCTGCATTCATAAACTATGTTCTCATAAGCATTATCTGTACTTAATTGCGTAATTCTAAACTCCATGAAATAGTTGATGTTTTATTTTCTTAAATTTCTTATCAGTTTCAAAAGATTGCCTTTCAATCCAATCACAAACTGTGCACTCTGCTGAGTTGAAACAAATGCCTTACCAAGTTGGAAGAACTAGGGGAGACTGTAAAGATAACATCCTCTCTTTTGGGTGGTAGAGAAAGGAGGACTGTTAAGGTAATTAACTTTAACCTGAAAATTGAGATGATTTGAGAAATACGCCTGGAATTCCGTTTCCCACCTGAGGGCTTCCTTAGGTGACACCCTACTGTTACTTTCACCTTAAGAATTTTACACATAAAAATTCACTTCTACTCTGACCTTTGGCCTCAGTTCCGTGTTTCACCTGTGTACTGACTACCTCCAAATATGTTACTAATTCCCTGAACATCAAGTACAAAACCAGGGTAGAGATGAGTGCAGAATTCCCAACTACAATTCTTACCACATGAAATTTCCTGTAATATTAGACAAGGGACTGCAGCATGGGGGTTCATTTTTTGAAGAGCTTATAAGCTTTTCTCCTTGCCTTGCAGTATCATGCCCCTCAAAAAGGTAGGCCTCCTGATGGTTGCAAAGGGAAAGACAGGGGAAAAAGAAGCCTTTAAAAACTGAGATGTAATTCAAAGTACGCAACTCAGTGGTTTTTAATGTACTCACAGATAGGCCCAGCCATCACCAATTTTGGACCATTTTGTCTGAATTTTGTACCTCCCTGCATGTCCTGGCCCCAAGCAACCATCCTGTGGATTAGCTGGTCCAGATATTTTGCACGAAAAGCATCATACATAGTCTTTTTTTAACCAGTTTTGTTCACATAGCATACTTTCAAAGTTTATCCACATTATAGCATATATCAGCATTTCACTTTTTTACAGCCAAATATTATAGAGATCATAGGCATGTTTTATTTCAATAAACAGTTAATGAAAATGTGGGTTGTTTTCTCTTCTGATTATTAATAATGCCAATAACATTCATATAGTTTTTTTGTGAACATCTGTTCATTTTTTGCTTTCATATGTAGAAGTAGAACTGCTAGATCCTGTGGTAACTTGTGTTTAATCATATGAAAAATTGCCTAACTGTTCCAAAGCCACTGTCCATTCTTCGACAGTGTCTGAGGGTTCCAATTTCTTTGCATATCCAGTACTTTGCATTAGACTTCTTGATCATAGCCAGACTAGTGGGTGTAAAATAGTGTCTCAGTGTGGTTCTGATTTGCATTCTCTGGTAATGCTTACTGACATATTATTTATCCCTTAAAGACATGGCTATTCAGATCTTCTGAGTTGCTTTTTTGAGTTGTAAGACACACGAACATATACACAGATACAAGTCCTCAATGATACAGTTATTTTCTCCCATTTTGTCAGTTTTCTACATTTTCTTTGATGTCAGGTGTAACACAAAATTTTAATATTGATGAAGTCTGGCTTCTTGTTTGTGATTTAATATCATGAGTTAAAAATCCATTTCCAAAAAACATCCATTTCCAAATCTGTGATCATGATTTATCTACTTTTCTTCCTCATAGTTTTATCATTTTAGCTGTTGTAAGTCTGTGATCCATCTAAATTTTGTATGTAGCATAAGCTGAAGGTTAAATTTCATTCTTTTGCAATAGATTGTACAGTTGTAACACCATTTATTGGAGAGACCACTTTTTCTCCATTGAATGGTCTTAGCATACCTGTTGAAGAACAGCTGGAATGTTTTTATTTCTGGATGTTTACACCTTTTCATTGATCTGAGTCCCTCTTTATACTGACACATTGCTTTATGGTAAGCTTTAAAATCAGGTTATGTGCGCCTTCCTGTCTTCTTCACGTTGGGTTGAACTGGCTATTCTAGATCTGAATGCATTAATTTTAGAATCAGTTTCTCAATTCCCACGAATCAGCTTGGATTCTAATAAGAATTGCATCATATCTATAAATCATTTTAGAGAGTATTGGCCCCTAAATAGACTAATTCATTTTACCCACGAATATGGAAGGTTTAGCTATTTAAATTTTCCCATAATTTCTTAAAACACTTAGTGTTTAATATGTGATAAAGTAGCTAAGAGCTACCAATTTTTTGTAAAGTTAGAGAAAATGTACTGAGATTAGCACTTAAGAATAATGCATGCTGCATCTCTTGAACACTGACTGTGTTCCAGGTACTATTCTAGGGATTTTATGTAGATAAACTTTACTCCTCACAACATCCTTACAAAGCAGGCACTGTATTACCCCCTCGCATAGAACACTGTATATACCCTTTTTAATTAGATACCAGAACATGCACATTAAGAAACAGATTCCTACCATCCTTTCTGGTATCTTCAGAACATTTTGCAATATAAAAGTTAGTTTAACAGTATCTATTGGGGGCATCTAGGTTTTTCCCAATTGTAGATGTCATTCTGTCACTAACCATTATTTAAATATTGGCCTTTGAGCTGTTAGTATGGATTTTACTGTTGAGGCAGTGTCTTTTCATGTATTTAATGATACATTTCATTTCTTTAGCTAATATTTCTATTGAACAGACATTTTTCTTCATTTTTAATAACTTGTTTTGAGAAAATCTTTTACAGCAGAGATGTGCAGCAAATATTTATCATTTTATTTATGGATTTTTGCCACCTTAAAACTTTTTGTTGCCAAATCTACTTGTCTTTTTGGCTTCTGCCTTGATGTCATGATTAGAAAGGTTTTCATGCCCAAGATTATGTAAATATTTGCTTATATTTTCCAATATTTGTATTTGGGGGAGGGGTGACACTTGGTATAGAACATAAGGCATTTGTCTCTGAGCTACAGCTCCAACCCCTTTGTACCATTTATTTGAGAAGACAGGGTCTAAGTTCCTAAGTTGCCCAGGCTGAGCTCAAACTTACAGTCCTCCTGCCTCTACTTCCCAGAGTACTGGTATTACAGGCCTGTACTATCAGGCACTTGAGTGATTTTTTAAATCCATTTTAACATAGTTTTTAGCTGGGGAATATGTTTTGTATGTGGCATAAAGTAGATATAGAACTTTTTTTCAAAAGGCTATAAAGTTTTGGCATCCTTTATATATCTTGCTCTATAGTGCAGGCTGGTCCTGGAGCCCAGGCTGGCCATGGACTCACAGCAGTCCTCCTTTCTCAGCCTCCCAAGTGCTGGGATTACAGGAATGTACCACCACACCTAGCTTATGTGGTGCCGGGGTGTTGGGGCCCTCAGGGTTTGAGATCCTCAGCATTGCTGACCTTGGCCGAAGAAGTGTTTATTGCTTGAAATTTAAGTCAGGTGTTGTTTTGCTTATTTACTGTTTGAAATTTAGGTCAGGTGTTATTCTGCTGAAACACGGGACTGCTCTTTGTCGGTTCTGATAATCAAGTCAACAAGCTAGAAAATAAGGAGGGTATAAAAGGAAGACCATAAATAATAAAGCATCTTTTGCCTTTGCAAGAGTCCATGTATTCTTCAATCCACACTCCCTCTCTCGGGTTCCCGTTGACTGAGTGGGCTCAGTCACTGGGGAATAGAACTCAGTTACTTAGCGCTTGACTTAATCGCTGAGCCATTCCTTCAGCCCCCTGACATCCTTTATTTAACATCTACTCTGGAAAGCTGTC
Organism: Ctenodactylus gundi; assembly: GCA_004027205.1. Taxonomy (NCBI): domain Eukaryota; kingdom Metazoa; phylum Chordata; class Mammalia; order Rodentia; family Ctenodactylidae; genus Ctenodactylus; species Ctenodactylus gundi. The sequence continues at coordinate 148,972 of PVKB01001830.1, read as the reverse complement.
TTTTCTTGTTACCTGCCTGGATGTTAAACTTACCTATAATGTTTTTTGTTGCTTATCAACCAGGTATATGGATGCTTTATTATTTCTTGGATAAGAAGCATTTACTAATGTAGCTGTTTTACTCTGGCTTGTTGCGGATGATTGGTTCTGCTGATTTCTTTCTTGGAGTTTCCACACTCCTAAATAGGGCACCCAACTCCTGTCTGGTTAGCAAGTATCTTAGAAGAATCTGGTGACTAAGAAAGTAAGTCCTATCCCCAGTCTGAAGCCATCCCCCTCTAAATCTGCAGTTTCTTAACATAAAATCCAAACTCTTGCCATAATACTGTTTAATAGTTGGCAGTCCACTATAACAGAGCTGTGATTTATATGAAGGGGCAGTAAGATTTACTGTAGTCAGTTACATGTCTCTCATGCCAGAGCCCAGCCTAGTTCTAAAATACCAGATTCAGAGATTAACTGTAAAACTTATAAACATGCAATACCTGAGTAAGGAGAATTGATTAAAAAAGAAGAGGTAAGTGAATGGTGAAATAGGAAATACACTGTATAATTTAAAGATTTTGCTGCAAAATGTCTTCACAAATAATTTTAGTTAAATTTTGTACTACATTCCTTGTAGAAAACAGGTACTTCAGTATTTATTTAAAATGATAAGAATGAAATGAATAAACTTACATTCATAATCCAATCTAAATGCCTACTTGGAAATCTTTGGCTTTTTTAGAATATATTTTCAGAATTTATCACAATTGAAATGTTATTTCATGGCAAAGCTTTAGAGGTCTACACAGCTGCCTACCAAAATATACAAAAGATTGATGAAGATGAAGATTTAGAGGTAAGACTATATGTAAGCACAATTCTATCAATATGGAAATACTTGATAAACCTCATTAGACCACTGATGTGTTATTAATTCCCAAATAGCAGAGTTTCTGTGATTTTACATTACTTTAACTTCAAACCATAATAAAAGTTCTAAAACTTACACCTAGAAAAATATAATCTACATAAAGCCATCACGTGAGATAAAAGTGTATAATGTTGACTGGTAATATAAGCCTACTAAATGTACTAAAAATAACATTGATTTGAACAGTTCAGTGTCATGCCATGCACATGAGTTCTTACTCAATTTTCACATAAACTTAAGAGGGCAGGTGGTAGTAGTGGTCTTGTTTTGTAACACACAGTGGCTGTGGCTGAGGCATTAAATAACTTATCTGTGACCACTTAGCTAGTACACAGCAGAATACAGATTCCAACTAGTTTTGTATAACTCAGATGATTAAATCATGAAACATACATGTTTGTGCAGACTTGTTTTGTGCTAAAAAGAGCTTAAGTGCAAATAATTCTAACTAGCTAACATTAATTTTCAAAGCCTGTTTTTCAGTAAGCACATCTGAAGATTAATTTCCTACTTTCTTAATCATCTAAAATATTCAAGATCTCTTTTGTTCATATTAGCTCTAGTGTAGAAGTGAAAAAAGCCATGTTTGCCCAATATTTAACCAGAATTCTCTATCAATAAATTACAGAATTTGAGCCAGACGTGGTAGCACACAACTCTAAAATAAGTACTCCAGAAGGCTGAGGCAGAAAGATTAGAAGTTGGAGCCCACTTTAGACAATTTTGATGGGATTTTTTTGGTTTTTTCATTTTCCTTATTTTGCAGCAGGGTCTCACTCTACTGTAAAGCAAGCTAGTCTTCTGCTCACTGTGTAGCCCTGGCTGACCTTGAACACACTGCAGTCCTCCTGCCTTAGCTTTACAAGTGCTGGGAAAGCAAGCCCAGGGCCTTTCGCTTTCTAAGCAAGTGCTTTAATCGCTGAGCTACACCCCAGTCCCTCCCTAGAGAGACCTTTAAAAACAGAATCCAGAGAGCATTTAATCAGTGAGAAGACTCTGAAAACAGTCACCAATACTGCTAAAAAAAAAAAAAAGGGAAAAGAAAAAAAAAAAACTTGGCAGTATGTTATTTGAAGACTCAACACTTTTTATTTTAGATATGAAGAGTGATCCCATGAACTTTTTGTCCCATTATCCCATTTGTTCCTAGAAACTAAGCCAGAGTATAGCTTACCTGAGGAAAGGTTATGTCTTCAGGTATGTGTTTCTAATGTCAAGATCTGATTTTATTTTTCTTCATTATGCATGTAAAATCGTATTTTTTTCTGTGTCAACCGATGACTGCTTCATACTGCCAGGTACTGAAAGCTAAAGGTTGCTTAATTTTCACTCCTTTTCAAGTTGTCCTTAAAAGCAGACCAAGCTTTTAGTTGTAAAATAAAATAGCAAATATTTACGTTGTCATTACTTTGGGAGAAACTAAGCATTTTAACTATGCTTGTGATTTTAATCCTCCCAGCAAGATTTTTATTATGGTCATTACTACAGTTAAGAAAATTGAAGCATACTGAACTTAAGAAACTTCCCACTAAATAGCAGCACTGACGAGTCAAATTCTGAAGTATGACCATAGTGTTTTTCATCCTTACATGAGACTACCAAAAGTGTGGTTCTATGTGAATGACATGAACCACTTCTTTTAAGAAGCAGTGCAATGAGTGGCAGTTTCAAAAGTGATCCCCTACCTTTCCTACAAGGCTGGAGTCTGCTTTACAAGTATTTTCAGTTTCTGATTAATGAAGTTCCTTCAAGCCCTACAATGCTTAAGATTTCTCATTCTAGAGTTTCTAATTTTGTCACATCCCTTCCTATTTGTTATAATCAGTTAGCTAAGGTTAGATTATAGGAAGCAAGATCCATAAAAAAAAAACTAAAGGCATCAGGGCTGTGTTGTTTTTGACTTCAACTTCCCTAACTTTCTAGTGGAGTAATGCTGAGCAAGTCAACTTCCTGACATTTCAGCTTCCTCCTAAAATGGAGGTTATAGTATTTACCTCATGTTTGTTCAACATCTACTTATTGAATGCCTAAAATATGCCAGGCACCATTCTTAGTGCTGAAGGTTTGGCATTATAAATGAAAGATGGTCCCAGTTATCAAGGCAGAAATTTAAAATATACCAGTAAGTTTAGACATTAAGAGTGCTAGTTCCATTTAAAAGATTATATGTTCTGTATGTGATATGAAGGATTCAGACTATTCAGATCTTGGTATTCACTCCTATGAGACTGTGGATGTTAGAAAATTATCACCAATAAATTAATCTTTCTGTAAATCTACTGTTTTGCAATGAGGTTGATTTTAACAGCTTTAAAATTTTAGTCAAAAGATCTATATTGTCTTCTATTTTCAACTTACTTTGCTTTTATTAGAAAAGTTAAAAAGGGACTTTTGAGACAGAAATACATCCTCTCCAAATACCAGTTGAGTCAGCTATGATTTTACTATACCTGGATACTGGTGTTCCATGTCTAACATCAAAACAGAATTTGGTCCTCCGTAAAATGTGTAGCAAGAACACTTAGTTTGGGTCTCCTTTTTTTCTACAACATGGAATTCACGTTAATATCATTCTTTATGCAGAAAGGAATTTAACATCTATTGGGAAGAGCTGTAAAGATAAAACTGCTCCTGACACTAGAGCATGGGTGGGAACCTTTTTTCTGCCAAGGGCCATTTGAATATTTATGATATCATTCATGGGTACAAAATTATCAACTTAAAAAATCAGCCAACTATATTTGGTGAAACATTTAATTAATTCATTCCTTATGTGCCAATTGCCTTGGCCAGAAGAGACCATATAACCCATGATCAAATGTTTCCCACCACTGCATGGGAATGCAACACTAGTTGTATAACAACGTATTAATCTATTAAAAACAAGTGCACAAAAACTATTCTTGAGGTTATGAGCAGCAGTATGAGCTAATGACTAGAGAACAGGGCAAAAGACAGCATTTGACTTGGCTCTTAAAACATTTATCAGTTAGTCTGGTGGGATCCCAGGCCAAGGATTCATAATTGTGAAGATACAGGACAATAATGTACATTCTACACATAAAGTATGCAGGCCAGAAGTGAACAGTGATAGGTAAGCTGGAATTATCTTAAGCCTTTGATGTTACCTAAAGCATTTGTACTCAGGTAATCAAGAGCCACAACAAGTTTTTTAAATAGAAAAAGTTTATTTATTTTGTTCACTAGTACAAGTCTTAAGTAAGCTATAAAGAAAAGTGCATGGCCAATAAAACAGAAACAGTGAGCCACGCCTAGTGCCACACAGGCCAGTAATCCCAGCACTCTGTAAGGCTGAAGCAGGAGAAGCAAAGTTCAAGCCCAGCCAGGAGGCCTTATCAATTTTATAAAGAACCTGTCTTAAAACAGAAAATGGTTGCAAGCATTAATCAGAGAAAGCCTTAAAATTTTTTTAAGGTTTTAAGAGCATTATGAAGAAACAGGCCAGCTAGCAATAAAACAGCTTACTGATGGCATAGGAAGAAAAGCTTTCAACAGAAAAGCCCAATTATAGTTGAAACAATTTATAAATTAAGTATAATATTTGAGCAATTTTTAGAAGTTACAACCTTATTTTTTAATAATGATCTTGAGCTTGTTCTCTAGGAGATAACTTGTGCAAAATGAAAGTTGCTTATGTTTGAAGTTCTAGATAAAGGAAAAATGGTACATTGGAAAGGATCAGAATATTTGCTTAAAAGAAGGATGGGATGGTGAGTTTGAGGAAAAAAATTCAAAAACGTCATCCTTGATAAACTTGATTAGATACTAAAGAAATACGGAAAGAAAAGATATATGGAAATAGGCTTAAAAGTGGCAAGATTTTGAACATCATGCTATAAGGAAAAGGACAAGTTGTTACTTTTCAGATTCTGATGAAGTTGGAATGTATAAATTTTATGATGCCCAATTTACTCTTGGATGACTTTCCATCTTTCCAACTTAAACACTATTTTTGTATTTTCTCCATTTGTTAAAATTTTGTTCTTTGGAGTGTTACTTTAAAAACCTTAAGAGAAACTTAACATATGGATTTTCATTTACTAATCAGTGTTGTTTTATCATTGTAATAGGTTTTCAGAAATTCTCTGTATCCACAAGACTATTCATCTCGTTTAGATATTGTAAGAGCAAATTCAAAGTCACCTCTTCAGCGATCTCTGTCAGCTAAATGTGCATCTGGAACAGGACAGGTAAGCTACATACCAAACTTGGAGGAATTTGAACTGCTGTTTTTGGAATTCTCGAGATGTTTCCCTTTAGCCATATGACCTCATATAATTTACCCTCTTTGGGCCAACTTCCTCTTATGTAAATGATGGAAGTAAAGCGCTCTTATTTCTTATCTTTTATGCTGTAATCACAAGTTACTCCCTGAAGCAGAACACATGAGAGCAGAAATGGGAAAGACAGAATGCAAATAAAAATTTATCTAGCACATGTCAAAGCAGATTTTGAAGTTAAACAGCTTAGGTTTAACTCTTACTTTAATGCATTTATCCCTAAGTAATATCTATAAATAGTACACTATCACAGATCCAGAAACACAGCTCTTTAGAGAAAAAGTCTCATTTCTTTTGTATGCAGAAAACCTGAGGCAAGCTGGACCGTATGACACCAAATCTAGTGAGCAATGAATGCCCTCATCTAGACTTCAGAATTTAAACTTGCACAAAACTGCCAACAAATGAATTTTGATTTCTAAGTTCATTTGATTCTCGCCTAAGCATTTTCTGCTTTGTAATATGTATCTTTTCCCTAACCAAATTATTTCTTTCAGCATTCAGTGCCTTGTACAGAAAAACTTCATAAATTTGGTATTAGAATATTGACTATTTAGAAATGTTATCCAAGTTAGCCAACATGTGTATAAATTATCCTAAGGTTTTTCAACTTTAACTTCTGTTGAGTTGGGACCAGTTCCCCTGAGGAAGAAGTATGTACTGTCCTGCCTTTACGTGGTGAAGAAAGTGAGCAATATCCCTAACTACCCGTAAGATTCAAGTACCACACACAGACACAACTGTGACAACCACCAGTATCTCCAAATATTGTCACGTATCTCCTAGAACACACCCTAAAAAGGGGTGTATCATCATTTTAAGGAAGATACTCCTTCTGCATAGTCAGGACAAAAAGCTAGTATATTCAAATTCTCAACTTACTGCATTTATATCACAGTACCTTTATGTCACTATTTTGTTCCACCTCCTAGTTGAACTATCCTTTTTGCCATCCATTCAGTTATTCTAAGATACTGTTTTTGCAACCCAAGAATTAACTTCTGGCCTTTTAACTTATTAGCTTTCATAATATTCTGAGGCCGTGTTTTACATTTCTGAATACTAGTAGCTGGCTAACTGGAATCAGTTTATCTTACACATATGATGAATGAATGAAAAACAACTTTTGAGACTTTTGTAACCTTAAAATAAATTCAGAAATCTTCCTTACTAAATACCACATGTGGACATTTTTCTGAAATACTTGTTCTGTGTGCTCTACAAGGACATATAAAAAGATAATAAGCATATAAAATATTTTTGTTAATGTTTTTATTTTAAAATGTGTTCATTTTTAATAGGTGTCTACCTGTCGGTTAAGAAAGGATCAGCATCCAGAAGATGATGATGATGATGATGATGATGAAGAGTTAGACTTTACAGAAGAAGAAAATTAAGTTAAAACATCTATTTTCATCTTAAACATCTTTTAAGTCCAGGATTATGAAACTGTATATCTTTATATTCAATTTCATAGATTAAGTCTCAAAATGAAATCCTACCAAAAAGTAAAAAATGAATGAATAAAGGAAATTTATGTTGGCCAAAAATTAAGATTTACTAATTTAAAGTTTTACATACCAGTCATTTCAACACCCTACTTATTAGTATGTTATTTTTTTCATAAATTTCTATTTTAAAAAGATTATGTCTTTCAAACAATTCCATAGTAATGCACTGTACCTAACTGAAGCAATAGTTAAATAAAAGCAAAATATCTAACAATGCTTCTTGGCTTCCTTCAGGTTGTTAAGACTCCACGTTTTCAACACCAGAAAAGGTCTGATTATAAATTCTACTCCATGAAATTTAATGTAAAAAGCTTTATCTTTTGTACTTTTATTAAAACTGCGTATTTCATGATATGTAAATATACTGTCTCCAGTGAGAACATTGAAAATAAATTTGACAGGGCACCATTATACCAAGCTTCACAAAGATACATAAAGCTTAAATTTCAGCTTTAAAACGCACTACAGTCTGAATTCTGGTTTTAAGAGAACTACTGCATACCAAATCATTATATATGATACTGTAACTTAGAACCCTAGTAATATGTGGGAATGTTGTCTCACCACGCAATACCATAGATCATTACAAACTATTATCATCCAGTTAGTAAGAGAATACAATTACTCTTACTCTAAGACAATTTATGCACAGCCTGTCAATCTACCTGATGCTTTTATTTCTTTGGTTAGGAGTTAAAAGTTTTGTTACTTCATAGATCCCAGTCAGACAGAAAAATTGATATATATAAAATCATTTTGAAATGAATGGAAAATGTAATTACAACAGAAAAATAAAAACTTTATAGAAAGATTGTGTGATTTACAATTGTTTCTACAAAGTACTGTTTATTGATAAGAATACTAACTGATAAATTACTTTTATAAAACAGAACATTTTAAAACCCTACACATTAAGCTGATAACCTGAGGCTAACACTGGATTTTTATTTTCTCAGTACTGAAATCTATTGTTGCAAGTTCAGAAATAAAAACAGATTTATACTATTTGTCTTGCTGCTTATTAAACAGTAACTTCTCTTGAACACCAGCAGTCTCCTCTGTAAAGTCAAAACAGTACTTGATTCAGAAATCAAGGAATTACTTCTGGAATGAGACTTATGCTCTACCTAAAAGAAATCTGAGAACAAAAAGAATACTATCAGTAAAAATAACCACCATCAGTATAAAAGTACCTCATTATTTAGACCAGACTAAGGTTGGCATAGGGACAAATGGTAAATATTTTACATTTTTAAGTCAAGAGGGACATGCAAGGTTAATACATGAGTACTTATCTAACTTCAGATGTAATCACATTTTAAAATGTGAAAACCATGCTTAGCTTCTCTGATGAAAAAAGTGGGCAAAAGGTTACTTAGCCTACAAGTCTCCATCTCTTATCTCCAAAGTAGAACTAAAAATATTAGTATTATCAAAATTGATAATCATACATAATTATAGACCCTAAGTATAAATAGTGCCAAATGCAGCTCAAAAATAATGCAAAGATAAAGGCAACAGTCATTCCTTAAGGAAATAACTGCTCTTCATAGTGTTCTCAGAAAAATGAGACATGCACACCTAAAGTGACTTTTCATTATCTCTTATCAAATTAAGTTTACTTTCTGCACATGATCTAATTTTTTCAGATAGACAGAAATGTCTGTTGTTATAAAATGCCACTGGTTGTCAGGCTAGAAAACCAATATACTTCCCACATACCTAGTATTATCTAAAGGTTGAAAAGAGGAAAAACTGACAATTCTTTAAGATAGCCAATGAGAACATGAGGATCCAATGCTGTTCTCTTACGTGTATGAAACTGGTGCTGGTAATCTGGTCTCTGGGTTAAGAAGAATGCCCTGACTTGCCGTATTTGCCAACTTAGATGATGTAAATACTCCCATCATGGCCAATTTAACATCACCGATGGCAAAGTATTAGGAAAGAGATGTACAAAAATGGCTGTCAGATTTCTGTAATACACTTTTTATAAAAAAGTTTTAAAATATCAAGCCTTGACATTATCACAGAATAAAATGAAATACACCGCTTAATTTTAAAACTAAAACACACAGCTTGTATTGACCAAAGCTGGTCTCTTAAGTACCACCACCTGTCATACCCAAGGCCAAGCTGAGAAGCAAGCACATAATATACTGTGATTTATTTAAGTTTCATCTTACCTTTAATGCTCTGGATCTGAGAAGTGTTTTAATTCCATTGATTCTTCTAGCTTTCATCAAATGAACCATCTATGTAATTCTTAAGCAATTAGAAATGCCATTTCTTGCTACTTTGTTCATTATGCCTAGCTTAGATCTTCTAACACTCATTCTTGAATTTACAAGCAGTATAAGAGCTTTCTTTGAATCAAATAATACAGTTTAGTCAAGGTACTCGGTAAGCAGGATCATTCACTATTAACACAAACTTAAGTAGGCATCTTTTAATTTAAGTCACAAATTAATTCAAGATACTTATAATTACTGACTAAATGCTGAAAAAGTATTCTACAATATCCTACTATAAAATGAACAGGCTAGAGGAATGGCTCAGTGGTTAAAGTAGCAAGCACTTGAGCAAGTGCTCAGTACTTGAGTTTGATTCCCCAGCAGCACCACATAAGCCAGGTGTAGTGGCACATGCTTGTAATCCCAGCAGTCAGGAGCCTGAGACAGGAGGATTGCCATGAGTCCAAGGCCAGCCTGGGCTCCATAATGAGTTCAGGATGAGCCTGGGCTATACAGTGAGAACCTGTCTCAAAAAAACAAAAAATAATCTTGGTAAAAATGAAGTAAGTACTAAATAAAAATCAATTTTAAGGTGAACTTGATAATAGCAGCTCATAATCCCAGCACTTTGGGAAGCTAAGGCAGGAGGATCACAAAGTTTGAGCCCAGCCTAGGCAATTTAATAGAAAGTTCTTATTTTTTCAGCTTTACTATTGTTTTCTCAATGTGGAAAATCTTCTTAATCGAAGAATTGAAGTAAAATTGTTTTATACAAACTATAAAAGGCCAAATTCAAATCATATTAGATAAATGAACTCTGAATCGGAAGCAAATATGTATGCAAGTATTCCCAGAGAAATATCTTGGCTATATATTAATCCTTAATGTAACTTTTATTAATAATGTTTGAGCACCCAAATTTATCTTTTTTTAATGTTAGATTTAAAGTGACAATAGAGGTTAAGAAAATGTTATCCTTGATACCATTTTTAGCATGTTCTTACTAAAATTTAAAATAGCATTTAACAAAGCAAGGCAGCAAAACTCTTAACAGAAAGAGAAATCAATGATCTGTTTGGGTTGAAAATTGCCTTCCGACTTAAGTGTGACTTAAGTAAGCTGTTTAATCTCTCTGAACTTTTCTATTAATGAATAAAAAAGCATAATCCAGTATTTGCAAAATATTCTAATCAAAGAAGTCAAAATTCAATTTCACCAGTCTTCAGATTTAAAGTATTTAAATACAAAGTTTTGATGAAATAATATTAGATTCTATAATATGAATCTATCTAATATGTTATAGGAATCATCTGTAAATTTTTCGTACAAAACCAAACTATATCCATTTGTCACATTCCTGGCATAAACCTGGGTCCTCTTACACCTATAATCCTATTTTATTGTGTTTTTATTATGTTGTATTAATCTTATCAATTTGGTTAATATGTTAAAAGAACCCACAGAACTACACCATTATTATTACAGAATGTTTGGTCCTTCCCAAAATAAACTTAATGTAGTTACTAAAAAACTTCATAATATCCAGCTGCAATTCTTTTTTCTTTTTACACAAATACAATTTAATTAGTTAAGTCTATTCAATTGTAATCTCTTTATTTTATAAAACTTCGCAAGTTATGAACATGGAAACTTTCCTAAGCTTTTTACATAAGTAAATTTCAAGTTCACAGTCTGTCCATTTTTAACTATTTATAGTTAACAGGAGTCCTTAATACAGTAATATTCTCAAACAAAAGTATATTATTCTGCAGGCAGGTGCAACAAAAATGCCAAACCTGAACAATCAGTCTCTAACCGTTTCCTTACAGTTTGAGTAAAAGGCATACGCTATAGAATGAAATAAAATATATCTCTCCCCCAAATACCTCTACGTTATACAAATCTTTGAGATTTACTCATAGCGTCAACAAAAATCAACTCAGAAAATTAGTTCACTTGGCCCTATCAAAGAAAAAAAACAGCATATATAATTTTAAATTAGAAAAAATAAAATTGGCAATTTACAAGCAAAAGAAAACCAGATTCACATTCTGTTCTTTACAGTTTTCTATTCACAGGTCAAAATGTTCCACTGGATATTGAAAAATAACACTTTTTTTAAAAAATGCATTTTACTGCATTAATACTGTGCGATAGTAACTCAATTCACAAATGCTCTCTAAAGCAAAATTAGCTTAACTTTGCGGGGACCAACTGGCCTATCATTTAGATCTTTAATAGCAGCCACAGCTTCATTATAGTTTATCATAGCAACAATAGCTTCTCCTGTAGGTAAACCTTGCTCATTGTACTGTATTGAAATTGAACCGGGTATGATTCTATAACCATGAAAGAAGTCTAAAATTTCATTAACATTAGCTTTAAATGGAAGATTCATTATCTTAACAGGAGTTACTCTACCTGAACCACAATTTAACTTTGGATCAGGCATAAATCTCCCCTCAGGAAAACCTCCCATATTACGCTTCCCAAAATCAAACTTGCCACCTTCTGGATGACCAAAATTCACAAAAGGACGATGACTCCTGAAGTCCTCAGGTGGGTTCCTAAAATCATCACCAGGAGGTCTAAAATTGTCAGGAAGTCTAGGGTCCTCCTCTGGAACATCCCTGAGATCTTCCTCTGGGAGCTGTCTGAAGTCCTCATCAGAAGGACATCTGAAATCTTCTTCCTGGGGAGTCCTGAAGTCTTCATCAGGAGGGTGCCTAAAGTCTTCATCAGGAGGGCCTCTGAAGTCTTCATCTGGCATATGCCTAAAATCTTCCTCTCGGGGTCGCCTAAAATGTTCCTGGGGTGGTCGTCTGAAATGCTCCTGGGTAGGCCTCCGGAAGTGCTCCTGAGGAGGCCTCCGGAAGTGCTCCGGAGGTGGGCGTCTGAAGTGCTCTGGGGGCGGCCGCCTGAAGTGCTCTGGGGGCGGCCGCCTGAAGTGCTCCGGAGGTGGCCTCCTGAAATGGTCCTGAGGTGACCGCCTGAAGTCCTCAGGGGAATGCCTGAATTCCTCTTGGGGGGGCCTCCTGAAGTCCTCCTCAGGAGGCTGCCTGAAGTCCTCCTCCCTAGAGTGCCTGAAGTCATCCTCTGGAGGGCATCTGAAATCCTCCTTCCAAGGGCGCCTGAAATCCTCCTCTGGTGGCCTCCTGAAATCTCCTTCAAGGGGCCTCCTGAAATCCTCCTCAGAGGGATGCCTGAAATCCTCCTCTGGTGGCCATCTCCAGTCCTCTTCCAGAGGCCGTCTCCAGTTATCTTCCCGAGGGCGCCTGAAGTCTTCCTCAGGAGGTCGTCGTAAGTGTTCCTCCCGAGAATGCCGAAAGTCTTCAGGAGAATGCCTAAAGTCCTCCAGAGGGAATCTAATGTCTTCTGAAGAATGCCTGAAGTCTTCTGGAGGGTGTCTATCCTGCTGCCGGAAATATCCCTGGGGATGCTTGAAATTATCCAGTTGCCTTGTATCTTCTAGATGATACCTAAGGTTTTCAGAAGGGCCACTTGGGTATAGACATGGATCTTCTGAGTCAAATAAGTGGGAATGGTCATCTCTATCATGTGATTGTGAATGAACTTGCATTTTCTCACTGGACATCAAGGGAAAATTTACACCAAATTCCTGCATTTGTGCTTCAGATATAAGTCTTAAAAGGACCTCTGTCCCTAAGAATCGTCTTCGGTTTAAACGTTCAGCTTTCATGGCCTGTTCTTCTGATTTAAATTTCACCAACGCTTCTCCAAGACCAACTCCTTTGTCATCATAAAGCAGGAAAATGTCATCCTCAGCAAGACAAAAATCTGCAAAGAAGTTCTGCACTTCAACTTTTGAAACATCAAATGGAAAATTTCTTATATATATGCACAACTTCTGGCTAGAGTAGCCTTCTTCAGAATATTTTTGCGAAGCATGTCCAGATCTCTCCTTCTCTACTGACCCTGGTCTCTTCTTTTCATAACATTCAATGAACTTCAGCATCTGTTTTTTAGAAACTGGATCAATATGAACTGGACGATGTTGCAAAACAGTCTTATGGAAACCCAGAGCAGTATTATAGTCTTTCAGAGTCTTGAAAGTAACAAAGGCATATCGTGTTCTTTTTTCATCTTTGTATAAAAACCTAATCTGCTCATTACTCAGATCAATATCTCTAAAGAAATTTCTTAAATCTCTTTTGTTAACATTCAGAGACAGATTTTTTAGGTGAACATAAAATCCAACAGGAGATCGAGAACGTGTTCTGGGAGATTTTGAATGAGACTGTTTTCGAAAATGTCTATCGTTAATTCCTCTTGGAAGAGAATGGCCTTCACATCTCATAGGAGTGACACCTTTAAGTGGATCACCACCTGACTTAATCCACTGTTGTTCTGAGCCCTGCATTACTTCTACAAATCTTGAACCCATAAAATTTCTATGGCATTTAAGACCTCCTGAAGCATCAATACATGAAGCAAATTTTACTATGGCATCACCATTATTTCGGCCATCATGATGTTTTAAGAAAATCACTCCATCCACACACAAACCAGAGAAAAAGACACGTACGTCATCTTCATTCACTAAGTAAGGCAAACCTCGTAGAAACAAGTATGGATTCTCAGCCTTCAATGGTCTTGTCTTTCTTGGCCTTAAATCGAGTTCTGTACCATTAGTATGAAACCCTGCATCTTGATTAATGGAAGAGCCATATCCAGAATTACTTTCTTCTTCCTTCATAACCTCAATAAAATTAGACAGGCTCCCAACCCCTGATGCCCCAGATCCTGGTCGCCCTCTTCCTATACGATGAGTTCTTTTCATATCTATAGTCTTCTGCATTTCTGCTTTGCTACTAAGAAAGAGCTCTACAGATGAATTCTTGATAAACCCTCCTGAACGACTTACAGCACGTCTTGCATCTTCATCTGTTGCAAAAATAATAAAAGCCTCCCCAACTTCCCCTCCAATTATATGCACTCCTCCATCAGGAATAGTCAATCCCGTGAAGAAGTGACGAATATCCACAGGCCCCGCAATATAAGGGAGCCCCAGTAAACGGATGACTACAGCCATGCTGAGATCAAACCACAGCAATAATGACCTGCAGACAAAAAGGTACACATGATAGCAAGTCTTATTTTCAAAGTACCTTATCCAAACTACACTTATTATTTAACTGATTCCTTCTTCCTTCAGCATTTATGTGAAAACACAATACTGACTCACAAAAAAACATTCATCTTATCTAATTCTTAAAGAAAACAATAAACTTTCTCCTCTACACATACAAATAAACCAACTACCTTGAAGAAACATTTCATATCATACATCCTATACAATGGGAACATCAAAAATATCAAATCTTCCTTTGTAAATCTATACCAAATACTGCTTCACAAAAAGAACAAACTGCTTTCAGAATCATTTAAAAATGTCTCCTACTGAAATACTGGAGAGATTCAAGTATACCAATCAGAATGAAATTTACGTATTTAGAAAAGCTAATTACGGTCAGTATATAGTTTCTGCTCAAGATATTAAGCTACCTGCCTCCAGTGCATCAGTGGCCAGTGAGTCATAAAGGACAAAAAACCATGAGTACCATGATGTACTCATCCACTATAGATGATTATTGTCAAGCTTCTGTGAAAAGCCTTAAACTCTGGTTGTCTTACCTTTTCTTTTTATTTCTTGGAGACCTGTTAATTCTGTAAAAGCAACTTAACTGTGGAAAGAAAATGAAATATAATTAATCTTTGAACCCTATAATTATCTCAATGCTCGATTAGGATATCCATTTCAGAATTCCCTATCAACATAAGGAACCATAGTATGAGTCTTCAAAATGGTCTTCTTTGTTCCAAAGGGAAATTATCCTTCCACAAAAACAAAGTACAAAAATTTAAGTAGACACCTATAAAGTATTAAAAAATTTAAAAAGTGCTAAAGAGTACACTATTCCTTAATTCAAAGTAACATAAGGAAATGTATTGGGAAAATGTAATACATCGTAAGTGTAATGGTAGTATATGGGTATATCAAATAAAAGCTAATTAAGTTCTATCCTTTATGAAGGTCTACACATTCTAGTGTAGAGGAATTTTACATCCACTTAAAAAATGCTCAAAGTACATTACCAATTTTATTACCAAGTATTAAAAAGGATCCCTTATCACTTCCCCTCATGAAAATCCAAACATTGACTTCATATTTACACCCAATTCTCTTGCCAGTCTCCTCCGTTCCAAAGCATAAGAACAAATCAAATAAAGCAACCATTCAAAAATACAGTAATATAAAGAGTGGATTGACATTCAAAAACGAATTTTTATAACAAATCCAAGCCAACAGCTACCATTTGGATACAATTTTAATTTCTCAGTATTATAAACAGAGATCAAACTCCATGACTGCAGTATAACTAAATGCTGCAATAATCCAAATCAAACATTTCAGCGCCACTCTTAAAACTTGATACTCCTAGAACAATAACTACTTAAATTCATCTCAAACAAAACAGCAAATGTTAATATATAACATTGTCAAGTCTATTCCATTTCAAACAACTGTTGTACTCTACTGAAGAAACTCAAATAATGCAAAGAAATATACTGTACAATCTCATTAATTTGTAATACTGAGATTACCAATATTAACTACTAAAAATATCAATTTAGTATTTTACAGAAAACATGCATCTAATACCTAAACACAATTTACTGATAGCCAAACAAAAAGTATTTAAGGAAGTCCTGCTAAGTTTTAAAGACCTGCTAAAATAATTAGTACATTTTTAATGTTGCAAATAAACGTTACTTTAGCCCACCAACTAAGTACTGCTATTCCACAAAGCGGGGTCTGCAGACACACTCCTTGATATCTGAAAAATTTATTTACCTTTAGAAAAGGTCCACAGATCAAACTCTTCAACAGCTAAATTGGCAAAGGCACCAAGAAATTATTCGATACATGCTACACCCAAAAAAACACCTGCACAGAACAAAAAGAGCTGAAACCTTATTTCTTCAACAAGCCAAAATCCATATCCAGCACTTCAACAAAAAATATAAAGGGCTTCAGGAACAATTGTTCACCTTAAAGTTCCAAGATTTCTATATAAAAACATTTAAATACCTTTCTTAAAGTATTTTAGAAAACAGTGTAAGATGTATATCCTATGAACCTATGGCCAAAATTAGAAACATCTCAAGGAATAATTTTAAGTCAAATTCAAAAAATCTTTGGTCCTTCTCAAAGGACCAAAAGTATCCTATCCAAGTATCTTAACTAAAACTACATTAACTATGAACACAAATTTCATGGATTCCAATTCTAGCTATTTTAACAGTTAATTCTAATTTGCCAGTTAAACATAATGCTTTAACTTCTCTGACCTTGAGATATCATTTACTCTCTACAGCAACACAACTAAGAACACCTTTAAAAAATAGCTCTGAACATGAGTACTTCCATAGTTCCTATTGACTTTCCTTAAACTCTTCTAAAACTCTATGCATCATACACAAAATTCTATGCAGATTGCACAAAAAGCGAAACACACAATTTAAACAGCCTCTAAAAATTTTCCTAGTCATGAGTGCACAAGTATTTTTGTCACTCTTTGTTGGCTTAAGGGCACCGTGATCTTTTAGAACTATCAATAAAGGAAGTGAGTCCCTAAAAGCTCATGTTGAGTTCATTTAAAATAACTTGCTGGTTTTATCCGTTATTCATCCCACTTTACCACCACTTTAATTAAATAATAAGAAATGTGCATTAACTAATTAAGACTGGGGAGAAAACAGAGAAGGCTGAATTTAATAAGAAGTATCAGATCCGTATAATTTTAAGTAGCAGAAAGTCATTTTCCAGACGTAATGAGGAAAATTCTTTTAGTCTCTCCCTGAGACTACTTCTTGAAGTCCAAAGACATGATGGAGCATATTCAAATTCTGAATGTGAAACTTCCCCTGCAGAAAATAATCTACCCTACTCCAAAACGGTTCTTTTGATCTGCGTTTTATAACGTAGACAGTTAAAGGAAAAAAAAAAAAAAAACCAAAGGCATGCCCACAAAAAGCCGCAGTCCTCCGTTGCAACTGTAAATGAAGACGAATCCCCAAGGCACAGGATTTCCCTTAACATCCATCAGCGTCAACACGGAATCATCCGAGGGTATCAATTCCAAAGCCTTTGTCCGCACTCCGAGTGGCCAGAGCTTCTTTCTTTCAGCGCCGGGCCAAAGCTGCTATGTGGGATCCGAGGCAGTCGCCAGAACTTCGGCCAAAACCAGCCTTCGAATTAACCAGGACCGCCCAACCCCGGTACCTTTCTGTTACGCCATCCCAGGCCAAACATCCACGCTTGCCCGTCACAGGGTGAAATGCCCCCTAATGTAACTGCACCGCTGTCGCCTCTCTCAAGCCCAAAGATCCAGACCTGCGAGGCTTTCCTACCAACACTGACTACGATGACATAGCAAAGAAAAAAGATACCTAAGCAATCCTTCGAGATCTTCACTGCCAAGATCACGGAAGCGCGCACACACCACCGCGGGGAGGCTGACGGGAGAGGGAGAGTCGGTGTTGAGCACGAACACGGAGCGCCCGGACGGCAGAGGCTAAGCGAGAAGAAGCCGGCGCAGCAGGCGGCCCCGCCCGTCCCTGTCCTTCCGCCCCGGTCGCCAGTCCCTCCCCACCCCCGGCGCCCCCAAAACAACTGCTTCGCACTCGGCGGGCGAACACACCCAGAGGCTACGGAGTCGGCCAGCGGACGCGGAGCTGCAGCGCGCCCGGTTGCAGCAGCCTCCACGGGGCAGGGAGCGCCTCGGTAAGCTCGGAAGAAGATGGCGCCCACCCTCCCAGCCTTTCGGACAAACGGACGTACAATCTGTCTGCCCATGCGCTTTCCCGGCGTCACCCACTCCCCCCCGCGCTTCCGCGGCGCCTGCGTGCGCGTCCTGCGCGTATGCTTCCCGTCGTTAGGGGACGGGAGGAGGCGCCCTGGGGTTGCGCGGCTCTTGCGCATGCGCGGATGCTGGCCAACCCCGGCGCTGCCGCCTGGAGCTGAAACTAGTTAGGACTCCACTGGTTGTCGTTATGGAATACTGCAGAAGGTAGGTAACTGCTGAAGTGCACAGAACACCCATTAGAATTTTCCAGGAGCTAAAGAGGGTGAAAAACAGAAAAAACGGCGATTTCAGTGCTTGAGCCACCGTGGAGTAAGCATTTGCAAGGCTTCTGTGAACTAAGAAGCCCCCGCCATGTTAATGCTACAGCCTTAGATGTTTGCCAATCAACATGTACGCTTATAGATTTCTTTCCAAATATAACCTTATGAGGTACCATCATAAATTTGTTCCCATCTTCTGGTTTATTGAAACTACAGAACAGATGGACCAATCCTAAAAAATTGAACAATGAAAAGCACAATTACAACCAAGTTTCGGAGTGCCTGCTACAAAATAGTTGGCTGTATTAATTACTAAGTCGTTGCCGTGACACAATACCCTCCATCCACAGTTAAATGAGGAAAGATTTATTTAGCTCACAATCTCGCAAGGTCGCACACAGAATTTTCAAAGGCAGCCTGCAACAGTGAGTGGAAGCACATAACAGACTAGAAAGCTACTCACCTCACTGCAGGCTGAAAGCCAAGTAAAGCAGGAGCCAAGCCAGTCTCAGACACAGGCAAGGCTTTGAACTTTCCCAGGAAGAATCTGTAACACCGTTTCTTTTCCCTTTAAGTCTGCCAGTTGGGCCCTGAAGACCAAGGTGGTTGCCCCCCTCTCACTACCTGGACCACACAACTCAATAACAAACACCTGAAAGCTATGCACTAGGCACCTTCCCCCAGGATCTCAACAAATTGGCACTATCTTCCCAGGACAGGCCCCAAGTATCCACTCCTTTCAGCTAGGCCTTACCATCCCAACAATGCAGTATTCCATGGTTAATTCCACTACACGCAATTACATGATGCTGTGGGGGGATATTCCAGGCCCAAACCTTAGTAGTGGTGGACAAACCTAGTATTTGATTTTTATTATTTACAAATAACAGAGGACTCAACATTTTATAACATACACTGGTGGTATTGGTTCAGTGGGAAATTACCTTTTTAAAACATTGTTACAGATGAGAAAAAAATGAGTTTGGAGTGCTCTACCTGCAAAATACTTTTTTTTTCTTTTTTCTTGTTTGTTTGTTTTGTGATACAGGAAATTAGGCTACATCCCCAGCCTGTCATTATTTTTGATTGTGACACAAGGTCACTTCAACTTGCTGAGTTGCCCAGGCTTGACTCAGCTTGTGATCCTCCTACCCCAGGAGTACTGGGATTGCAGGCCTGTGCCACAAGGCATGTTGAAATTTAATATGATTGATATGATTGTAAGAACCAGTAGTTTAACATGTAAATACAAAAATAAAAGAAGTTTCCAGATGAGAACCTCTTTTACTCGTCTGGGCCATTTACTTAACCTTTGTACATCTGCCAGAATCATCTAAAAGGGAATAGACGTGGAATGTACCTGTTAAAGTTGTGAGAAACATTGATGATGTAACTATCTGAGATATTTATAAGTATTAGTGACTTGTTTAAAATATCTAGGTGATCCACTGAGAAGCAAAGGACCTCTGGGTCCTAGGTTCACTGACTACGTATCATTGACCTTGCTCATTTAGAGTTTGGTCCTGGCCTTACAAGCTTGGTAACCTGACCTTAAAATCTAACATTTACTGAGGGAATATTATTGCCAGGCCTTATGCATTGTTTCATTTTAATCTCACTACTTTCAGAGACAGATATGATGGCTCTTATTTTAAAGATAAGGGAAAATGAGACATAGAGGATTAAATACTTGCCCAAGATTACAAAAAATTGAACTTTTTTTGTTTCCAGAGACCACTACTCTGTATTTCACAGGGAGAAGATTCTGAACCCTAAAGCAGATTCCTTTAAAGCATGCACACATACACAAAATTGCAGAATATTAATGTTGACAATATTCATACAAAATAAACAATTCATGCTGATCAGCACTTTCCTGGTCTGTTTATGCTTTCTATGTGAAGTCAAAGTCTCAGAGAATTGTTTGCCAAACATTGAAACAGAACATGAGTTGTGATTCTCAGGTAAAGTTTTCTATAGATTTTGACATCCATCCTAATAAGAGTTACAGCTATCATTTACTGAACACTTCTATAGGACTCGCCTGGTCAAATTTGCCAAACTAAGACCCTCTTGAGCAGCTTGACAGGCATTTTCAGTTACCTGTGGCCTCCCTACTTGTCCTAGGCTGTCTCCTTTTAGGTCATATAGATTTCCTCTAAATAAGATACTAAGGTGAATGTCTGATTTTCTAATCTGTCTGTTGTGTTTTTCAGGTGACCGTACCATTAAAATAAAAAGATAAATTCAAGTGAAGATAATTTGGATATCATCGCGAGGTATTTTGTAATTGAACATTAATTATGCCTTTACTACATCAGTATCAAAACCTAATTAGCATTGGGAACACAGAGAAAATTGAATTTTTGGAATGGCACAACAGTAGGTCCAGAAATGTGGTGGCCACATTGATCTTTCTGGTGACTACATGTTGTGGTTCTGCCTGAACATTAGGCAATCTCCTTAGATGTTTTGCCACAGCTGCAGCATTACCCATCCTCCTGAGTGTTTTTGGTGTGGTTTTTGGATTTCTTCTGCCTTTCCTCATTCTCTAGTATTCACAAGTACAGCCATTCCTCTCTTGGTCTCAGGTTTGTTTTGAAAATTTTTACACATTTCTGTGGGATATTTGCTGAAGTGTAAATATGCTCATATTGGGGCTAGAGAAATGGCTCAGTTGTTAAAGCACTTGTCTGGAAAGCACTAAATCTAGTGCTAAGTTACCCGAGTTCGACTCCCCGGCACCACATCAACTGGGCATGGTGGCACACACCTGTAATCCCAGCAATCAAGAGACAGGAGGTTTGCCTGAGTCCAAGGCCAGCCTGGGCTCCATAGTGAGTTCAGGACCAGCCTGCGCTACAGAGTAAGACCCTGTAAATATGCTCATATTACTCTCTAACTGAAAATCTTAAACTTGAAACTATGGTATACAAATATAAGCATTCAAAAGTCTTCACTTTTATTCCTTCCCATCTTTTTAACTTTCCTTCTGTTATCATGCATATCGTATACCTCAGGGATGTTGAAATGCATGTCACTCATAGTGTTCCTGCCTTCTCATGCCCCTGATTCTTCTCAGCTAGTCCCTCTATCCTGTCCTATAATATCTCTTCCTCCATGACTTTTGTACTGATATTTCAGTTATGTACTCTTGGGTAGCGCAGTTACCCCAACACATTTTACTGATTGGTTTCTCTATCTGCTTCTCTATTATACTGTGAGGACTCTAATGGGAAACAGGCTACTTTTGGTCAAATGTCTGTCTCATAGGAGTGTTCCCACATAGGCCTTGTTTCCTGATAATTGGGCCCTCTCAATTCAGTTTGGAAATTGAAAATCTGATAGCTATTGGAACAATCACAGATTCTTACTCCCTTTTTATCAAGCAGTAGACCACCAAACCCATTTCTGCTGTAACTCCCTGTTAGTGAGCAGCTGAACTAACTATACTTTTCCCAGACTACTCATTTCTACCTTAGGACTTCCCTAGCTCATCCTCCAGCCCTTCCCTGCTCCCACTCCAGCATGATTTAGTCTTGATGGCAAGGTAGACTCACGGTCACTTTCTTATCTCTAAATGTTTTCTCTTCCAATTAATCACTGTCTTCTACTTTTACCCACTATCTTTTACTTAGAGAACTCATCTTGCTTAACTCTTCTGCCCTGTACTCTGGATTTCTTTATGGCCTAGCTTAACTCTCCTCTTTTCTCTCAAACTCTGAGGAAGAATTATTCTCTTGAGAATATTTTCCTCTTATCCTTTCATCTCCATCCTTGACTTCTTCCTACTTAAAAAACTTCTTTTTTTTCATTTTGAACTTCTCCTTAATGATAAATTTCACCCCACTTGTACAGATATACTGCCCTTATCCTTAAGAAGATTTAAACTCTTCATTCAGTCACTTCTTTAGTCTTTTTTCCAAGGTTGAACATCTCAAAATCACTTATATCTGTTGCTTGCTCTTTCTCACTATTGCTCTATTGTATTTTTCCATCCAACCACAGTAATGAAAATACGCCAAAAGGCAACAAGTGATGATTCAATTGCCAAATTCAAAGGCTTTATTCATTTTCAATCTCCTTTGTTCAGCATTTGTACTGTTAGGAGACACAGCACTATATTTAATCAGCCTGTACTCTAAGTTGACCAAATGCAAAGTTGGTGCAAATTTCAAATTGAGTATGTTTTTGACGTTGTTGTTGTTGTTGTTGTTGTTGTTGTTGTTGTTGTTGTTGTTTTGAAACAAGGTCTCACTCTGTAGTCCAGGCTGGTCCTGAACTCGTTATGTAGCCCAGGCTGGCCTTGAACTGACAGCAATCCCTGCCTCAGCTTCCCAAGTGCTGGGATTCAGGCATGCACCACCATGCCCAGTTTTTGTGGTGCTGGAGAATCAAACAACAGGTCTTGTACTTTCTGGGCAAGCATTCTAACTGTTGTGCTGTTCAGCCAGCCACTCAAGTTGAGTGTTTAGGTGGGATTTTTTAAAGTTCTTATTTTGGCCTCTGATAATCTATAGGACAGATATGATAATAATTCATTTTCATGAGGTTAATAGATTACTTTTGATATTATAGTTAATGTATGGTACAGTGTCTACCTCATAACAGGTATTCAATAGCATGTGCTACCCTCTTTGAACCCATTCTCCTCACTTCTTTCTAAGGTGCCATTCTACCATATTCTTGTGTCTTCCATTTTCATGAATAATTCATATCTAAACTGTGTAATATTGGATGTTTCTGTAAGCCTGATAAATGAAAATAATTATACCACCTGCACATTAGACTGTTAACAAAATTGAAATTGTTACCAGAGAGGTAAAAACCAGGGTTCGTGTTCTGCTGATGTCAAAGGAACACCTGGAACACAGAAACATTTTGGAAGTAGACAGCAAATTTATTGGGAGAAGTCTAAAAGGGAAAGCAAGGTAGAAAGTAGGAACTCCCCTGCAAGCAGGAGGAAGAGCTACAGCGCCAAGAATTTGGCAGTTACAGTCATCTTTTATAGTTTTTCTATGGATCATGCATATTAATTGTCCTATACAGAGTCGGTCTTTACTGGTGGGTGCATGTTAGCATAAAACTAGTTTATTGGTTTAAGGATCAAATTCCAGGGCTCAAGGTAAGAACCCAGACCCGGGTCACAAGGGTCTATGTCTCATGGTCTACTTGATGTTAGCTTTGTCCTTGGCCATTCCAAGTGTGGTCTTTCTTTTCTTTTCTTTTTCTTTTTCGAGACAGGGTATCACTCTGTAGCTCAGATTTGTCCTGAACTCACTATGGAGCCCAGGCTGTCCTTGGACTCACAGCAATCCTCCTTTCTCAGCCTCCCGAGTGTACCACCATGCCCAGTTTATGTGATGATGGGGAATCAAAGTTGGGTACTTAGTGCTTGACTTAGCTTTAAACACTGAGCCATTTCTCCAACCAGCCCTATGATCATATTTTAAAAATATGCTCAGATAATGACTTCCACTTAATTTTCTGCTCCCAACAACACACTACTCAAAGAACTTTAAAAAACAGCTATCCAAAAAAAGAAGAAAAAAAAAAAAGGAAAAAACACATCTCTATGTCACAGACAATAATTAAAACTACACCTCTTGTAAACAGTAGTGACTGAAGGAATACTTATCTTTTGAGGAAGGTCTAGTGGTGGACAACCGTTAAATTTAATTTAGATTCATTTACCACACACATTGAGAATATATACTCCTTAATCTGGACAACTCATCATTATTATTATGAAACTTGCACTGTTTTTAGGCAAAAAGTCATTTCAAGTTACCACTAATAAAGTGGCTTAAAATATGCCAACTGCTTTTGTTGGAAAGAAAAAATAGTCACATAATAATTAAATACAGTATATCAAAATGAAATTTAAATATTAAAAATTGTTCTTATGACCCTAAACTGGCTGTAATTTAAAAAACATTTTAGAACTAGCAACCTTTAAGTGTCTACTTGAAAAACAGAATTTGTGTATATGTAAATTTTTATTTGAAAACAATAGAGGTGATCTCATTCACTATATATGATCTTCTATGCTCATAACAAGGAAAGTAGAGAAACAACTTTATCCCCCCAGTTCCTGAGCCATAGTAATCCTCTAATATTGTACATTTTAAACAATAGCGGTTGGCTGGTGGGTGGGTGGGTTGGTTGGTTTGTTTGGCTGTACTTTGGGCGGATCCAAATGGGGCCTAAGCATGCTTGTCTACTTTTCAGCTATTCAGCCCTCAAATTGCTGTTATTTTGAAATTGATAAAATACATGCCATGCCTCCTTTGACACAAAATTAGACTCACCTAAATTTTTAGGCCTTATTAAACATTATTTTACTAGTTTTACAAAATATTTTAATTTGTGACACATTCATGTACTTTCTTTGTTGTAATATTCTGCTTCCCGATGCCCTGTATTGATTTCATGTCCCATTAGTATCGTCCCTCGGTTTGAAATACACATATTTCTCCTCAAGATTAAAATTATTATTTTTTACATATCTACTATTATTATTTTTTTCCCATTTTATTGATATGTACAAGTGCAAAAATTTAAGGTTTACAATGGAGTTGAGTAAAAGATCCAAGCCACGGAGACTCCATGACAGGCCTTAAACTCCTCTTTCAAGTGGCAGGCCTAAGGTCTCAGGTTCTGAGAAAGGTCTGGATTTCAGTTTCCCTGAAGCTAGGTAGCTGTTTAACAGTTATAAAGTGGGAAAAGGTATGTTGCTCAAGGCTAAACCCAGGTCCCTGGGTTCTGGAAAACATCACCAGATATGCAGTCTCTTGTGAAACAAAGAGTCAGTCAACTTTAACTGATAGACTGCCCCCCACCCTTCCTGTGTGATAATCAGTTTTGTGATAAATAACTTGAATGATTTCTGTTACAATTTTGTGATTTTTGCCTATAAAATTCGAGTGTGGATTGTGCTGAGGGCTTCTCCCTTTGTCTCCACTATGCTGGAGTGGGAAAGCCCAGGCTCGAGCTTGCAATAAAGACTCTCGTGTGCTTGCATTGGTATCGGCTCCTGGGGTCTTCCTGGGGGTCTCACAGTCTGGGCACAACATGAGCATTTTGTGCACATACATAATCTTGTCAAGGTGACAAGGGCGTTCCCGCTCTCCTTTTGTCCCTCCCCCTAAAATTATTCTTTTTACTAGCATGTTGAGGTCCACTTGTCCTAGAAGGGAGGAATGAACAAAAAGACACAGACAAAACACACACACACACACACACACACACACACACACACACACATAGGGGAAGACTGCAGCACCAAGAGACTGTGCTCTCTATTTTTATAGGTCCCTAATCCAACCCCCTCTCTTACTAGCTGACCTTTACCCTAATTCTGTCTTGCATCTCTTATTAGACCACCTAGCTTTGTTATCTAGTCAAGGAGTCTCAAGGAGTCTGCTTGCATTTGTTTGCCACAAGCCAAGAGAGGGCCACATTTGCAAAAGACCTACAGTTTGCAGGCAAGAGCCCATCATCTCAGACTGTAAAGCAAAAGACTACCTGAGATTCCAAGTCCTTCCTGTTTGCAGGCAAGGCCTCTTCATCCCAGGGGGCCAGATAAAGATATCCCAGACTAGTTTAATTATTTAAGTTTTGGTGGTCTGTGTCTTTAATTCTTGGTTCCCTTCACTAGCATGTTTGCGGTACACGATAATTACACTACACTTGGAGAACCGGTGCATATTACACACGCATTTTTTTTTTTTTTAAACAGGTACTCGATCTGTAGTCCGTATGGTCCTGAACTCACCATGTAGCCCAGGCTGGCCTAGAATACAATCCTTCCTATACACACCCACCTACACTTTCCCGCCCTCCTTCCTTCTCCTTTCCCTAGATTCCCTTCGCATTTCTATAAGATGTAACTCCCTGTTTCCTGTCGTCTCTCTCTCCTTTTGGCTTTATTTGGGGGGAGGAGGATAATACACCTAAAACAGCCCCTTCGGTTCTAGCCTTCTACTCCATGTTTACGTAGACCCGCCACCCAGGCTTGGGGTGGTAACCTAGCAACCCGAGAGCGCCGCAGAGATTTCTGGTACCTACGTTACCCAATCAGCTCAACGGACTCGCCGCAGGGGCTGATGGGATAACGGCGTTGGCACCATGGAAACGCTGCCTGGGCTGGGGTAGCAATGGCGGTTCGCTCTATCTTGGCTACAGAGGCAGTGGCTGCGTTCCTCCTGTCGGTCTTCCCTCCCGTCTCCCAGGCTCTGACCTTCTCCTTCCCTTTCCAGCCGCCGGAGACGTGCAGCCACAACCAGTACTTCGACGTCTCCGCGCTCTCCTGTGCCCCGTGCGGGGCCAACCAGAAACGGGATGCCCGAGGTGAGACGGTGCTGTGTGGACAGTGACAAAAGTGACGCTCCCGCCTGAGTGCTGTCCTCAGTCCGTGACCTTTTCATCTGTAAAAAGAATGCTTTAGAAAACGTACCCCCGAACCCCGAGAAAAAGGTTTCCTGGGAGAATTAGTTTACACCCAAAGGGGTTGAGGAGCCACCTCTGGTGAGCCTCTATCATCCCTTCCTGATGCCTGGGCAAGTCTTTAGGGCCGCAGCGAGAAAGCGCCGGTCACAGGTAGAAAATAAATAGTTGAGAAGTAATCAGAAGAGGTGAAGATGACAGGAAAGTTATGGAGGAAAGGCAAGTTAATAATGCTTGTCAGCTTTGATGTCTCGTTATCTTGCTTTTAAAATCCCAGAAATTTAGAGCTGAAAGGGAACGTAACTACGATCAGGTCGTGTTTTCTGTGGACACGCAAGGAAGAAATTGAAGCCCATAAAAAGTTGTGACTCTGTGTTACCTAAATTGGGAGTGTGGGAACGCGCGTCCTTTTCTCCTTGGTCTCCATCTCTTTTTCCGTATATAGTTTTACGTCTAATAGATTTTTCTTAGGAATTACCCTTTTCTTGTTGAATATTGATTACTCTGTGAGTCTCTTTGGGTTATGCTTAATTTTTCTCCCTAAAAGTGCATTGTTTGGTCCTAGTTTCCACTAAAACTTTTTAAAAATCAGTGTTTCTCATATATCCAAGTCTACAATGTTTCTGTTCTGATATTAGCCGCCCAATGTTAATAACTTTCTTCCTTCTTTAGGTTTGATGTACCTCATTTTTGTCATTGAACAGAACAGATCAAGATGTTCACTAATAAAATATGAATGAGAAGGCGTTTCAAGCTCTAAAATGTAGAGTATTAGTTTCATAACTATGAATTAGATATTATATGTGTTGTACCCCATAGACTCCTATGAAAACTGCTTCCTCTTAATGGTTCCTTAGAGAATGCTATCCTTACGTATGCAGGAACTTTAGTAATAGTTACCTTAGAAGATTTACTGTTTTTCCAAGTAAAGGGGAACAGTGATTTATTTGAATGAAGGTAACTTTTCTAATAAGGTTTTGGCAAATTAAATTTTAATACATTGAATGTATGTATATTAAATAGTCACACAATTATGAAATTTCTTATCACGTTTTAATAGTTCAGTAGTTCAAGTAGTAGTACTTGAAATTAAAATAGTAGCAATACAATATAAGCTGTGTGCCAGATACCAGGGGATTTTTTACATATAATAACTAACTTAATACTCATACTAATCCTGTGACATAGGCAATTTTTTTTCTCTTTTATGGAAGAGAGCATCCAGTAACTTGCTCATTGTCACAGAGCTAAAGAGAACTAACATCAAGATGTGTGTTTTCTGGATTTGAGCCCAGGCAATACTAGTTCAGCATCTTGTTTTTTAACTAATGTGTAGTAGTACTTCTCAAGATGTTAAAAACTATTAAGTTTCATTATTTTGGAATTTTGTGTTTATTTACCAAGGACAAAATTGGCTCCTTTGTTTTTAGGAACTTCATGTGTGTGCCTGCCAGGATTTCAGATGATCTCTAATAATGGAGGACCTGCCATTATTTGTAAAAGGTGTCCAGAAAGCATGGTATGAAAAGCTTATTGTAAAATTTTTTTTTAAACAGTAATAAATGTCTTTATTTTTCAGACTTTGAAGTTATGTTCATTCTAATTTCGTCCACAAACTTTAAAATTTAAACTAACTTTATTTTGCCTAGAATAAATTTTGGGAAATTGATGAAATGTTATATAGACTTAGAAAAAAAAACAGAAGTGTGTTTCCTTTTTAAATCTGAAATTTAAAACAAAACCTATGAAAATTTATATTTTTATTTCTCAAAAAGAATAACATGGCTACAAAGTAAAGGAATAATACATAGAGCAATTCGGGCACATGCACTCTCTCTGTCTCTCTGTCTCTCTGTCTCTCTGTCTCTCTCTCTCTCTCTCTCTCTCTCTCTCTCTCTCTTTCTGTGTGTGTGTGTGTGTATATACATATATTCTTTGATATAGATTGAGCTTAGCATCTTGTACCGATTGTGTTAATATTTTTATATGATGCTGTGGTTTGGATCTGGAATGTCCTCCCAAAGCGTACATATTTGATGTAGTGGGATAACTGTGGAATTGTGTGTTATTGGGGTTTGACCTGGAAAGATTGTTGAGACTGGGGCCTGCCTAGGGTAGAGCTTTCAGGTGTTGGTTACTGACTTGTGGTCCAGGAAATAGAGGAGGCACCCCAACCCTGGGGATAGGGACCCAACTGGCAGCTTCTACTAATTGAAGGAATGAAGAAGGAAGAAGAAACACTGTTACAGTTTCTGCCCAGGGTTGTTTTACCCTTGCCTGAGTCTCCAGACAGGAGGCTTGGCTCCTTGCTGCTTCCATTGTTGCCAGTTGTTTATGAACAGCCTGTGTGAGACCTTCTGAAACTGTGAGCTAAATAAATATTTGCTCCTTTAAGTTGTGGGTGTCAGGTATTTTATCGCAGCAACAAATAAGTAACTAAGATGTATGATAATGTTTATTATGATTTCTAAGGTATAATAGGTTCATGCAATGCCAGTTGCATCAATAAATAAATATCTTACTGTTTTATTATTATGTTATAATTTTTAAAAATTAATAAAATAATAGTGGCTATGTCAGATAATTCTCAATTAGCAGAAATATATTTTCTAATCATTTTGGATAGTCTGATTATGACAGTTTTGATTTTTATAGTAATGTTTCTTCTAATCATTTAAGATTAAACCTGGCATTTTAATATAAATTACCAGTTGACCCAATGTAAAGCTATTTATTATTTATAGGACTGTTTGCCATTTTGATGTTTGCCTTACAGTGGAAATGTTGGTCCTACCTAACTGAATTAATCATGATAAAAAGCTGCTAATAAATGGTAACAGCAAATTTATTTTTCAGTTACATTATTTAAGATATTTTATAGTAATTTAATATAGGTGTAATACCCAGGAGAGGAGCATTTCTTAAGTCCACTTTTTTCAACCAAAATTTAATATGATTTGTGGCTTTGATTTTATTTATTTAATTTTGAAAAATTTTTTAAATAATGTGGTTATATCCTGATTTATAATTACTATATTATTGTCCCCATTTTTCCTAAAGCATATAATAAGCCCAATTTTGAATGATGAATTTGTACTTTTATTAGTATAAATTAGTAGTTGAAAAAAGGAATATTCTTACAATATTTGCAAGCTTATTTGTAATTTACATACCACATAATTCACTCATTTTGAATCAGAACTTAGTTTTTAAAACTCATGTACTTCTTTTTTTTAAGTGAGGATGATTATTTTAGAACATGTAAGCCTGTACTATTAACTGACACTCTATTGATTAATTTAAATCCTGTTGATATTTTTTGTTTTGTATTTGTAAATGGAGAAATTAATTACAAAAGTAAAAATCCATTTGAACTGAAGATCATAAGAACAAGAACTGTTACTTAGAATTAATAGTAATCAATATATAATAAACATAAGAATTTTAGATAATAAAGCGTGGATTGGCTATTCAAGAATTTTTTTTTCTTTTTCCTTTTTTTGAGACAGGGTTTCTCTCTGTAGCCCAGGCTGCTCCTGAATTCATTGCTGTAGCTCAGGCTGGCCTTGGACTCAGGACAGTCTGCCTGTCTCAGCCTCCTGAGTGTTGGAATTACAGGGATGCGCCGCCATGCTTGGTTTTATGCTGGGGAATCAAACTCAGGGCATTGCGCTTACAAGGCAAGTGCGTTAACCACTGTGCCATTCCTCCAACCCTATTCAAGGAATTTTTCTGTAGTTCACACATGTGATTTATTTGAGTATTCATTGCAAATTACATATTTTTGAGTCTCTTTCAACTTATGTGACTAGTTACAGAGGAAATTAATTAAAATAGAATAAAATAAATAATAATTAAAATAATTTTTTTTAATTTAGAAAGGTGTTACAGAAGATGGCTGGAACTGCATTTCTTGCCCTAGTGGCTTAACTACAGAAGGAAAATGTCATTGTCCCACTGGCCATATTTTAGGTAAGAATTAACACCTTTACAAAACAATTGTGGTGAATTTTATTTATGCCTTGTAAGGAACATTAAAGTCAAACATGGTGGAACATGCCTGTTAATAACCAGCACCAGTCCGAGATAAGTACAAGGATGGCAAGTTTGAGGCTATTCTGGGCTGCACAGTGATATTTTATCTTGAAAAACCAACCAACCCAAGAAAGGGACATAAATGTAAACAGCTTAATGATTACTGAATAGTATTTTTAAAAAATTATCTTTATGCAAAATTTAGTGATGCTTAAGACATTAGCAGACATTGAGTAGTCCTGTCTAGTTAAAAATAATCTTACTAGTAGATGAATCCTTATTATGAATAATATAAGATAAATATATATCAACTCAAAAGCAAAACATAATGCTTAACAAGAAAAAAAACATAAGCATTTCTATTTTTAACCTGTGGGAAAGGATGGAAACTATTGCACTTACGAGAAAAAAAAATATCCTTGGGGCTGACACAGGAGGATTGAGAGTTTGGGCCTAGTCTGAGTAAACTTAGTGATTTAGCAAGACTCTGCCAAAATAAAATAAATAAATAAATAGATAGGGCTGGAGATGCAGCCCAGTGCAGAGGCCTTGGATTCATTCCTAGGCTCCATAAGTGCTGTTTAAGTTAAAAAGAAAAAAAAAGACCCTAGATTCATTCCCTAGTTCCACAAAAAAAAAAAACCAAAGGAATCATTAAAATGTATTTTAAATAGTAAAGTATTAGGCTTCCTATTTAGAAACAATAATGCTTTAGAAATCTGATGGGAAAGATCTTACAGTAACAAAATAAAAAATAAAAGTTAGTTGAAAAAATCTTTCATATTGAGAGACATAAAAGCAAGATTTAATAAATGAAAATATATTCATTATGGGAGGAGGAGATTAAATATTACATCATGATATGAAACAATGTTAATGAAAATTGTTCACTCTCCCACCAATCTATATAGTTAAGCAAATGCTAATAAATTCCACCAAGCTTCATTTATTTGGAGGAGTGTTTAAACAGATTCTCAACTATATCAGGAAAAATATATAAGAAGCTAAGAAAATTCTGAAGGAAATAAGAAACTATACCATTAACATTTATGCATACTTTGTGGCTACTGTAATAGCATGCATAACTGGCGTGTGAGTGAGGACACAGGCTGATAACTAGAACTGATTGGTGGAACGTAGAATCAAAGCATATCCAGTCCATGTGGTAATCTGATATCTAAAACCAGTAGCATTTTATATGAGTAATGGTAAGACTGATAACTACATTGGAAAACTGAGGAAATGCTGAATTGGATTTCTGCATTGTTCCTAAAAGAAAATTAAATTCCAAGCAGATGAAATATTTAAGTATTAAATCTGAATCTGAAAACTCTTCAAGAGAATATAGTAGAAATGTATATAATCTTATGTGTAATAGTCCTTTCTAAATACTTCAAAGAAATGAAAAAATAAAAATTACAAGTTTGACAACATAAAAATTTTTAAATTCCATAAAAATCAAAATTTCAAAAACCAGATAAGCATCTAAAGAAAAATACATAATGCATACAACAGTCGAAGTCTAAATTCTTCAACATATATAGTGCTGTACAAATAAATACACATAAGCTGTAAAACTCAATTTAAAATATAGCTGAAAATCGCAAATAGAGTTGACAGAAAAAATATATTTTAATGTGAATAAAAAACACTCTACTTAGAGTAAGAAAAAAAGTGGTTTTTTTGTTTTGTTTTGTTTTGTTTTTGAGATAGGGTCTTGCTCTGTAGCCCAGGCTGGCCTTGGACTCACAGCAATCCTCATGCCTCAGCCTCCCGAGTGCTGGGGTTACAGGTGTACGCCTCCACGCCAGGCTTATGTAGTGCTAGAGAATCAAACTCAGGTACTCAGCTTTTGGCGTAGGGCCTGCCCAGAAAGCGCTTTAACCACTGAGCCATTCCTCCAGCCCAGAAAAAATATGAATCGAAACTAAAATAAGGTTCTACATTACCAGATTTTAATAAACTTTTTCAACTTTGATAATGTATTTTGTAAAGATACAGAGAAAATTCATGTATTACTGGAGAATTATAAACTGGTACAATCTCTGCTTCATATTGGCAGTACTTATGAAAAGTCAAAATGCAGTAGTACATCTTTGTCCAGCAGAGCCTTATTTAGAAATTTCTTGTTGGGATACACTGAACTATATGTATGTCTGAAGAAGTGAATGCATGTTTTTTTTATTGCAAAATGCTTAATATGAAAAAAATTATTAACAATTTGAAAATCTATCAGGAGGAGAATCCGATGAACCATGGTGTATCTCCATACAATGGTGTGGAATACAGACATAAGAAAATAAGTAACTCTACACATATTTTTGTAGAAGGAAATCTAGATAGAGTGAGTAAAAAACATAAGAGAGCAATTTATTCATTAATTCATGAGTATTTAGTATTTTCTATTTTTGAAACAGTTTTATGCCTTTTCCAGAAAACAAGGTAAATACACATACATTTATGTATGTATGTGTATGCATATGTACATATGTAAGTAATACAATATATGCATATGTACTTGTATATGCACAACCTGTATCTGTAAGGGTTTCTAAGAAACTGGTAACATTGGGTGGTTAAAGGCAATAATGTAAAAGAGATGTAATCTTTATTTGAAATCCTTTTGTTCCTTTTGTTTTTATGCTTTATATATCGACGATTTAAAAATCAACTTTTAAAAGAACAAAAATCCTGCAGTCAGACTGATTAAAATCTAGTTAAAAGGCAAGACGTGCATATGGAAAGGTGACTGGTAGAACAAGATAACATTAGAGTAGTTTCATTAGGGATGCATGCTAAATCATCAGATGAACACCTGCAGTGCTCTGCAAGCTAGAGTTCCTTCGGGTAGTGAAATAGCTGAGAGATTAATGTGATTTCAAAGGTAGCAATGAAGTGTACATTCTAGGCAAAGGGAACAGTGTGAACTAGGGTATCGTTACAAATGTACACATCTAGGTAAGTGTGCAGGGATTATGAGAATACCAGTTCTCTGAATTTGAACGTACACTGGTCCAGATTGTGGATGTCCTTGAACAGCATGATAATCTATAGGCAAAGGCATTTCATTGAAAGTTTCAACAGGGGAGAAATTAGGACTAATTTGATATGATACATTTATTCATTCAACAAACATTAATTGAACTGTTAAACTTCTATGTCCAGACATTGTCTGGAACAATAGAGATCAAGCATTTGGCAAAATATGCTAGAGTCCTTATCCTGGAATTTACATTGAAGGAATGAAAGACCAGAAAAATGTGCCACAGTACTGTAGGCATGGAAACATAAGGATTTGAACCATACTTGGGACAAAATTATGTACAAAGTAATAAATGTTAGTAGCAAAAACAGTGATAATAGACCCTGGTGAATGATAAAAATATAAAGAGGAAAAAGTGAAAAACATCTCTAGGACTTCTAAGTAGGGGTTAGAGATGATACTTCATAGATTTCAGATGCTGTGGAAAAGTCACGGAGGACTGAGTTCCTGAGATTATAGATATATACAGTTACACACAGCTTGATTTTTAATTAATTTCTTAACTTTTAAAAATCATTTATTTATATACATGAGTTACAGATTCAATAACACATTAGAAACATGTCTTGAGGAATCAGTGACCATCAGCACCAATTTTGGCCTTTGTTCCCTTCCCTCTTACCCTTACCCTGTGCCTCCCTCCCTCCCACGAATCTCAGAGATTCATCCCTATGCTAGCAGTCCATTTTCCCTCTTCCTACCCTGTCTCTCATGTTGGGGCCTTTTTACACAACTATTTTTATGAATC
The DNA here is from genome assembly GCA_004027205.1 of Ctenodactylus gundi. Lineage (NCBI taxonomy): Eukaryota > Metazoa > Chordata > Mammalia > Rodentia > Ctenodactylidae > Ctenodactylus > Ctenodactylus gundi. Next base: position 114,585 of record PVKB01001830.1, on the reverse strand, counting down.
TCTAAGACGGACACCCATATATAGTGAGTCTTTTATGTTTGATCCATGTCTGCATTATTGGCCCCATTTTCTTTCAGATGTTTCATATCTGTCTTTATGGCTACATAGTATTCCATTGTATATAGGCACCTCAGCTTCCTTATCCTTTCTTCTATTGATGGGAAAGTAGGTTGTTTCCAGGATTTAAGTATTATGAATTGTGCTACATGGATGTGCATGTGTCTTTAATGGAATGCTGACTTTATTTCTTTTGGGAACATGCCCAGTACAGCAGTGGCTGGATCAAATGGGATATCTATTCTCAGCTTTCTAAAGAATCTCCAGACTGCTTCTATAACGGCTGGACCAGACTACAGTCCTCCCAACAGTGTATAAGTGTTCCCTTTTTTTCTACCACCTCGCCAACAATTGTTTGTTTGAGTTCTTACCGTAAGTCATTGTCACTGGGGTGAGGTGAAACTTCAGTGTTGTTTTTATTTTTATTTCTCTGATGGTCTGCAATGATGAAGAACACTTCTTCGTATACTTGTTGGCCAATTGAACTTCCTCTTCTGAGAAACTTCATTTCAGCTAGACTTTTCTTGGTGGGATCATTTATATTAAGGGTGTTTTATTTTTGAGTTCTTTATAAAGTATAGATAATAATAGATAATAGATTTATAGATAGAGATAGTAATCCTCTGTCTGTTCTTATACCAGTACCATGTAGATTTAATCACTGTTGCTGTGTAGTATTTTTTTGAAGCCTGGGATTGTGATTCCTCCTGCTTTGCCCTTGTTACTTAAGATTGTTTTAGAAATTCTGGATCTTTTCTAGTTCCATATACATTTTAAAGTTGTGTGAGAAGAGTAGACTGTAAGGATTGGGACCTGAATAACCGTCAAATGCAGTTATATTTACTGAAAAATGGATTACTATAGGCTGGATGAGTTCATCTGTACTTTTGTCAAATTATTTTTTAGCACTGTCAAAAAACAACATTATGGATATTTCTGAAGTTCTACTTAGCCATTTTTCCCAGTGCCAAGTGTCCATTGCTTCTTCAGCTCTAGAGTAATTGTTTTCATTTTAGACATATGTATGACCTTCTCGAATTTTTGTCATAAAGATATACATTGTATATGTGTTGCTTTTAATGTTTCATATGTCTGATACTGTTCTTTTGCATACTTCTTTCCACTAACTGTATTAGTTGTTAGATTTATATCATTTTTTATGTATCCTATAGTATTTCCTAGGTGGATATATCATAATTCTGCTGTTTTATCTCCAAATTATTTTCTAACAAATAATGTTTCCATAAATATCCTTATACACATGTACAAGTGTTTCTGTTTCTTATGTGTTCAGAAATGAAATTTTAGTGCTGTGAACTTAGAACTTTAATAAATATTATCAGAAGCCTTCAAAGTTGTAGAAACTTAGCAGCAATCTATGAAAATATTTCCTTCCCCATCCCAGTCTGATAAGAAAGAAGAAAACTGCACATGGTGGCTCACACCTAAAATCCCAGCACTTGGGAGGCTGAGACAGGAGCATTGCTGTGAGTCCAAGGCCAGCCTGGGCTGTGAATTGAATTCGGGACCATCCTGGACTACAGAGTGAGACCCTGTCTCAAAAAAACAAAAAACAAAAAAACAAATAGAGAAAGCTTAACTTTTCTGTATTATCGAGGTGTTTGACCTGTCTTTAATGCAAATAAAATGTTTTGAGAATCATTACAATAATAATTAAATGTGATTTTTATTACTTTTTAAGTTTATAGAAGCTTATATATTCACTATGAATTCACCTTGATTTTGCTTCTCAATTATTTAGTGGAAAGAGATGTTAATGGAACATTGTTATCTCAAGCAACTTGTGAATTTTGTAATGGAAATGAAAACTCTTTTACAACATCAAATGCTTTAGGGAACAGGTACGTAATATGCTAAGGTCTGACTTCATTAATATCTTGTATTTAAATATGATCTGTACTTTTGAAAAGTATTTTTCGATCTAGTCACTCCTCACAATAATCCAAGGAAGGATAGAGATAGACATTAATGAAGCTGAGGCCCAAGCTTGAGACAGACTAAGGTTCAAACCTTGGCTCCGACCCTGAGCCGTTGGTGCTTATATAATTCAGTAAATCATTATCCCTTGTCTTTAGAATGGGAATATACCACTAGCTTAATACGTTTCATAGGTTGTAGTGGTTCAAGAATAATTATGTCAAGTTCTTAGTGTAATGCTATATAGTAGCTGCTTAGCAAAAGGTAGCTCTTATTTGTTATTGAACAATTTGTATGTAATCCATAATTATGTGCTAAATACTATGCTATTATGTTACATAGGAAAACGTGTTAATATTTGTTATAATCATAACCCAATTACCTTGATTTATACCCTGCTCTCCATTGCTTTCTGTTGCTCCTTTATGAATGCAAGCATGCACCACAAACATACACACTTCCCTCTAATTTAGATATTAATGCCTCAGGCCTATTTCAGCTATATTCTTTTTCTTGAGACAGAGTCTGGCTCTTTAGTCCAGGCTGGTAGTGAACTCATTGTGAAGACCAGGCTGGCTTTGAACACATGGTGGTCCTCATGCCTCAGCCTCTGATCTGAGTGCTGGTATTATAGGCGTGGGCCTGACTTACATGGTACTGGAGAATTGGCTCTGTGCTTGCTAGGCAAGCATTTTAACCACTGAATTATGCCCCCATCCCCTCTTTCTTTCTTTTTTTTAAATTAGCAACTTACATAGTGACTTACTTCTCTGCACAATTTTTCTCTTCATTTCTCAAGTTGAATAACTTTTAATGTAATTGTTATGTCAGCTTTTTTCTGACTGATTGGAGCTGCAGCACCCTAAACTGACCACTGGGCAAATCCCCGAGTTTGCCCTTTTTTCACTTCCAAAGCCTACACTGAGTTTTTGTGCCTGCCCTTTTCCAGCTTGTTACTTGCTCTGTCTTACAGGGAATGAGTGTCTGCATAAATCCATCAAGAGTTGCTGCTTGTCCAGTGTCATCTTTCCCTTATCTCATTTGTTAATGAAAAATGTGAAGTGTTTTCCTAAAAAAAATATAGAGGTGATGAATAAACTTTATTTTAAAGTATTGGTTGTAAGTTTGATAAGAGTATAGATACACTCGATAGCTTATGCCACCTTTTTGCTTGAGCCAGATAAAATAAAGAAAGTGTATTTGATGTAACTACTATAAAAATTGAGTTTCATTTATGTGAGTTTGTTGGGCTCTTTTGTTAGTTGAGCAACTTTATCATCTTTCGTATATACTGTTAATCTCCATATTCTCAAGTATAATTAAGAAAATGGTCTGTTATTGGTTACTTTTGTTTGTATTTACCTTGTGACACAAAGTTAGAGTAAAATTATTTAAATCAGTGTTAATATTTTAAATTTGCCCAGTAATTGCATAGTTGAGTCAGTCAGTTCTAATCCAACACATAGGAAGAGAAGTTCAAATTAGATTGTCGCTCACTATAATATTAAAAATTATTTTTATTATATTGAACAGGTGTGTCCGATGTGAACCAACTTTCATTAACACCAGCAAGTCCTGTACATGTTCAGAACCTAACATTTTAGTAAGGATGATCAAATTAATAAATACATATTTTTCATTCAATTGCTTATACCTTCTTATAAATAATATATTTTATTTCCTTATTTATGTATAAAGACAGGGGGATTGTGTTTCAGCAGCACAGGGAATTTTCCTCCACATGTAATTTCAGCTTCACGACAAGGAGAGCCTGTGAGTATGTTTCACTTTTTTTGTGAGTATGGTAATTAATTTCAAACTAAAATGAGAAACATTTATGTTTAACTTTAAAACAAAACATATCAACCTAAAAAACAATTCTCTAACACTTCGGTATTGTAACATATTTTACTCTCCTCTATAGATTAGTTCTCTTCTTTCAGTGAGTTACAGAACACTTAAACTGAAAATGTTCTGTACAGATACTATAAGGATGTAGTGTAATATATTTATGATATTTGCATGTATTTTATCCAAGAAAATAGAGATTACATGTCTAATGAACATTAATGATATCTAATATTCCAGTAGATCTGGTGGCAGACAGGCTATGATTGAGTTGTTATTGTTATCATGACGTAAGTTGGAGTGAATGAGAGGGATAGCAACAATGAGGGTGAACTCTGTTATCTTGATGAATAAGGCAAAAATTTCTCTCCTCCAGTAGAGTCTTGTAGTGACCGGCAAATACCAAATAGTTGTAAAACAAGAAAATAATGTTAAATAGGGATACATGTAGGAAGGTCTGAGATCATCTCAAAATTGATTCATCAGTAACAAAATGCATGTCTTCTGGGGCATTCTTTCTCAATTTCAGATTGTAGTAAACTGTGATAGCTGAATTTCCAGTCCTTTAAGTTTCTTTTTTTTTTTTAATAATTCAAGCTATAATAATTTAGCCAAAAGTCAAAGTCTATTTTCCCTCTCTGAAATCCCCAGTCATTTAGAGGTCGTGTCCCTTTAGTCTTCTGTGGTGTAGGATAGGTCTTCAGTCTTTGTCTTTCATCAACGTGACCATATTAAAGACTATAGGGCTGACCATCTGTAGGATAAACCTCAACCTAGGCCTTCCCAAATTTCCCTCATTATCAGTGCGTGCTTGTCAGAAAACAACCAGAAGACTATTCTTCACAGTCCACTGCATCACAAGAGAGGGCACACAATGTCTACCTGTTGGACTACTAATGAAATTAACATTGCCGTAACATGACTGTTTTCCCTTTGTAATTATTTTTTTGTGAAGACAGTTTCATAGATTACACTTCTTCTCCTGTACTCTTAACTCACTAGTTTTAGCCTGATGCTTACCTTTGTCAACATCATTGTGGTAGTTGCCGGTAGTTATTTTTTGATTTCCATCATTTCTTTCACATTTCTTAATTGACATTCTACTATAAGGAAGAACTTCCGTTTGTGTGTATGTCTGTGTGTTTTTGTATTTAACATGTCAGTATGGATTTGTTGGTCTCTATTTTATTCAGGTGGTTCTAGTCTAAGACATTACTTGTTTTGGTGCTCAAATTGTCCAATATTTAGGTTGGCCCCAATGTCTTTTTGACATGTCTCCATTGTTTTTTGAGCATTTCTTGACCTTTTGACACAAGATTGTCAGATATACTTTGTGCTTTTTTTCTGCCTCAACCCTGGAAAGAGCCATGTCTCTGAATTTCTGGAGGATTGGAGGGTAATATTTAGAAACACTGTCACTAGGAAATACATACACACATCTAAAACTGTTTCTAAATCTTTCTGTGTATGTATACTAAAAGAAATGAGTTCATAGTATTACTTTTGATTTAGTGTTTTTTCTAGCCATTTCTGGGACAGATATTAAGTACTTGCTATAGTAATGAGAAATTTGAAGCTCATTATCCTCATTACTCGGGGTAGCCAGTCTTCTAGTCATACCTCTTTTTCTTACCCACCACCTTCACACCCATTCTTTCTTTACCCTTCTGTGTAATAGACCCATTTCATACCTCTACAGTAGAAGAAGGTGAGCACGGAAGAGCTGTTCTATTGTTAAAGCTAACCTGATTCAGTTAATAGATTTTATTTAAACATACCAGTCCTAAATACTGAATTATTCCTGAGGACATTTTTGGCAACCCTGATTTTAAGTCCTAATTACTATTCATACTCGTTCTGCTTAAGCAAGTATAAAGCATGTAAAGAAAATCTAGTTAAGATAATGTGACAAATTAAGCGTCTTTATTAGCTGTGATCGACCTCATTTTGGCAGATGTAGGAACTAAGTTTTTTCTGTGCACTTATAGGTTTGCCAGGTTCTCAAGAGCTGGTTTAAAGTAATTAAACTCACTAAAAGCTAGGTTAATTGATTAAGCAGAGTGTGTATTTATTAGTTTAGGTTGAACCTGCAATTGCCGATAAAACTTAAATAATTGCATTGATTTTGTAATATGTATTCTTTCTAATTGGAAAAGTCTACTTTGAGTACTAGGGTTGAAAATTTTTTTAGGGAACAAAATTAAAATGTAGTTATTTTTGTATAATTTTATGGCAGCAGACTTCCAACCATAGTCTGGAATAAACTCTCTTCATCAGTAAGGAATTGCCATACAATGGATGATTTTTCCCATTTTCTTTTTCCACAAGTAGTAATAATTAACTAATATTTTGTTTTTTACTATTCCCCAAATTTTATCTCTAAAACTTTTAAAATTTCAAAAAAGTTGAAAGAATAGATGAATATGCATCTATCTTTTTCCTAGGTCAGCTAATTATTAACATTTTGCCATGTTTCGCTTATCTCATTCTACTTGTATAATCTGTATGCACAGATTCAACCAATTGCAGATGAAATATCTTCAACAAAATTGCATCAGTACTGAACATGTGCAAACAAATCTTATTGATCCCTAAGCAAAATAGTGTAATAGCTATTAATATAGCATTTATACTATATTAGTACTGTAAGTAATCTACAGGTGATTTAAAGTACATAAGAGAATATTTATTGATTGATTGCAAATACTCTGTCATTTTACATAAGTGATTTAAGCATTTGAGGATTTTGGTATCCATGGATGTCCTAAACCAATGCCCACAGGCAGAAAGTCTGCTATATATACATTTACATGCATATAATTATTTTGTTCTTAGCTATTTTAAAATAAGTTTTAGTCATTGGTGACATTTCATTCCAAATTTCTAACATTAAGGACGTTTTCTTAACATTACATCCAAGCAATTTAAAATAATGCAATAGAATTGTGTTGTATCTGTTAAGTTTTCTAGTTTTTCCAGTTTCCCTTTTATTCCTTTCCTGTATTTTGGAGCCTGTCTAGGATCTATTCAGGGATCTCACATTGCAACTAATCTTGTTAGTTTCCTTGGATCTATATTAGACCTCTGCTGCATTCTACTTTTTTGACTAATACGAGTCATTTCTCACTTAACAACATACATTGTTAACATATTCTCAACAGTATAAATTTGTTGTTGTTGGTGGTGGGTTTTGGGGGGATTTTTGAGATAGGGTGTCATTGTGTAGCCCAGGTTGGTCCTGAACTCACTGTGTAGCCAAGGCTGGCCTTGAACTCAGGACAACACACCTGCCTCAGCTTCCCAAGTGCTGGGATTACAGGCATGTGACATCATGCCCGGCTTTATGTGGTGCTGGGGAATTGAACTCAGGGACTTGCAGTTGCAAGGCAAGTGCTTTACCTGTTGTGCCATTCTTCCAGCCCATTAGTATAAATTCAAAGCTGGGCATGGGCCTGTATTCTCAGTACTGTGGGAGTCTGAGGCAAGAGGATCACAAGTTTGAGCCCACAGTGGGCAAGGAATGTCTTTATAAGACTCTGTCTCAAAAAATAAAAGAGGAGGGGGGGTGTAGCTTATTGTAAAGGCTCTACTTTTAATCCAAAAGATCAGGAAAAATAAAACAGTGTAAATTTAAGGAATCTTTATTTGAGCTTAAAACTAAGCTTTAGCTAAACACAGTAATACATGACTGCAATCCCAGTACTGTGGGAGGCTGAGGCAGGCAGATCACAAGTTTGAGCCCAGAGTGGGCAACTTAATGACTTAATAAGAACCAGTCTAAAAATAAAAACATAAGAAAGGGATGGGGATGTAGCTCATTGTGAAGGGCCTATGTTCATTCTTCGGTAGCATAAAACAAAGAAAAAACCTAAGTTTTATCTTTTGTTTGTAGGGCATGTCTTTAATTTCAGAATGGTTTGCAAAATATTTACAGTCTTCAGCAGCTGCATGTTGGGTAAGTTTCAGTTTTTAAAAAATATTTTTACTCCCCTCATAAGAACTGTGATACCATTTTTTTTTTTAACCAGATAAAAGTTTTCTAAGTAGATGTATCTCCTTGGTAGATTGGGGTTTTTTGGTTTGGTTTGATTTGGTGTTTGTTTTTTGTCCTGTGATGTTGAAGAATGAAATCGTGAACAAAGGAGGCAAGGTGTAGAATAACTGGTCCTTATTTAGAAAAAGAAGATAGAGGGTTAAGAACTCCCAGTTTATGGGAAGGGACCCACGTAGGTTGCCCCCTCGTTGGTCAGTCATCCTATAGGAAGAATATACCCTCCCTATTGGATTGAAAGAGAGTATGTACAGAAAATATAATTCATTGTACACAAGTTAAATTACTCTAAGCTTATTCCAGCTGCAATTGAGTGCTGAAGGAAATTGACAGGATTTAATAAATGTTTGTTGATGACTTAGTATATGCCAGACTGTGTTCTCAAGCAGCTTAGGTAGTTGCAGAATAAAAGAAAAAATCTCATGAAGTTGTAAATGTTGTTTTGTAGTAAGTACTATGAAGGCAGTAACTAAGGATAAAGGATTGACTGTGGCAGTGGGGAATGCTGTTTTATATAGGATGGTCAGAACAGGCATCTCAAAGAGGGTGGTATTTGAGGAAAGATCTGAAAGAAGAGTAAACTATGTAAATACTTAGGAAAGTGTCTTCTAAATGGAGAATCACCAGTAGCAAACATTGCAAAGCAAGAGTTAAGTGACTTGTGTATGGTCAAGAAATAAGAGGGAGGCTGGATAGCCTTGGCAGAGTGAGCAGAGAAGGTGGAGAGGAGGCGAGGTCAGAGGTTTAGGGAGTGTCTCTTGCGAGGACCTGATGTGTATCCTAGGGGAGATGGAGGGATCTTGTGCAAAGGAAGGTATAGTCTAACTTGAGTTTGGTAAAGGATTGTCATAACGTGGAGAGTAGTTTCTTTAGGGCAAGAATAGCAGCAGGGAAACCATTTAGGATAGTACTACAGTAATCTGATAGAGATTGCTGGACAGGTTGGTACCATGGAAGTCTTACTATCTTCTGGCCATTTGAAGACTGAATCACCAAGGTTTACTGATGAACGAGATATGGGGCAGCACAGAGCGAAGCTTACTCTAAAGTTTGTAACTTGAATAACTAAAAATGTTGTTGCCTATTCCTCATAGGGAAAATTGAGAAAGAAGGTTAAAAAGTAAGCTCAACAAATGATCTTATTTGTTGCTCATAAAACAGATAAAATGTATTGGGTTTTTATGTAATAGATCTACTATGCAAACACATCATTCTTTAACTATAAATATGCTTAATAGTTTTTTAAATATCATGCTATAAATTTTCTTAGTTCCTTCAATTTCTTGTCCTTAGAATTGAGCCTGAAATTGATAATTAAAGTGCACTGTTACTCTTCTTTCTATATGGAAAGTTTTTCTACTTAAGTTAGAGACAAAATATGAAAAAACAGAAGATTGAAAACAAAAAAATCAGTAAAATATACAAAATTGAAATGAAACATTTTTATGTCATCCTTTGCTTAAGCTGTTAATGTGGTTGTATTTTTTTGCCATTGTTGTTGCACAGGTGTATGCCAACCTAACATCTTGCCAAGCTCTTGGAAATATGTGTGTAATGAATATGAATTCTTTGGACCCTGCCATTTTTGATGCATGTCGACTATTTCAGTTTATTTTTGAAAATACTGCTGCACTGAGCACTGTTCATTCTATTTCATTTTGGTAAGGACACTTACCCAGTCAACAAAATGTCAATTTGACCAAATTCCATGCAGTCATTTTCACAACTGTTAATAGTAAAATTACGTGTTTCCTTTCATTAAAATAATTGTTAATTATTTGTAGGAGACAGAATCTTCCATGGCTGTTTTATGGAGACCAACTGGGACTGGCACCTCAAATACTTAATAGTATACCTCTTCCAACAAATTTTAGTTTTAAAGGACAAAACCAGGTACGAGTCACTCTAACATTAGAGTATAACTATATTTTGGTTTGGCACTTTAAACTGTAGTAAGAAAGTTACTATTCATAGTTATTAATTTTTAAAGATTATTTAAAAATTGAGTTACTAAACTATAAATATTGGATGCTTATAAGAACTAAACATTATAGATCAAACTGCCTCATTTGAGTGTATGGGTACCTTTAGGTTATGGGTTGTAATAGAAGGTAACACTTGTGGGATTGAGAAGAGTAGTTTTCATCACCAAATGGAAGACAATTATGTCCTTATCTCTCTCCACAATTTTAGGAAGTGCTCACAAAAATTAGTTGGGTCTGTGAGACATTACTCAGCATTTCAGAGATCCTGACTCCCACCTTTGACTTTAAATTTCCAAAATGAAGGAATAATCACTAAGGCTCACAGTTATCCTGTTTAACAGATGTGCAAGAAGGTTGCCACCAGTGCTGCCTCTCAATGCTAAAATAATATTTATACATAATACCTGTCTAATTCTTTTAGATGTATTTAATCATAGACATAGACTAATTTACATTTGAAATATAGTTGAATATAGGTTTTGAACAGATAGCAGTCAATAATAAAAAGGATTAGTCAGCACTGAATGTTTCTTTATAGACCATGCTGCCTTCTGATGTTATTGTTTGCTTTACACCAGAACACAAAACTGAAGTTTGTTGCTGCTTCCTATGACATAAGAGGAAATTTCCTTAAATGGCAAACTTTAGAAGGTGGTGTTTTACAGGTGAGCATGATTCTAACTGAAGAAATCAAATGTTCTTTGTTTTTGCCAGAGTTGATGATAAAAGAAAAAGACTAGATTATTGCTTGGAAAATATCATAGTTGGTTATTTTTTTTCTGATGCTTTAAGTTGAAATTTCTTAAAACAGTTAATTTTAAGTCATGATTTTAGTTATAAGCAAGATAACTCCCTTAACTTCTCATGCTCTTTTATGTTAAGTATTCTATGAATTGACATTTATGTGGGAGCTGGAGAACTTTGACTTCAAGCAAAGAAAACATTTGTGAGAGATACTTATTGGTTGTTGGGTGTTCTTTTGTTTTGTTTTGTTTGTTTGTTTTTCTGTAGCTTTGTCCAGACACAGAAACAAGACTAAATGCTGCCTATTCTTTTGGAACAACCTATCAACAAAATGTAAGTTTGAATTATAGTATATAGTCCATATTTTAGCTTTCTTTTTTCAAAATACCATTTTAACAGCAGTTGAAATAATATATGCATTTTTTCAATTGGAAAAATTGTAATAGTAATGAACTGTTTTATTAATTTTCATTATATGGGTGCAGTTAATTTAATAAGTATGAACAAACTACCTTATTATCTATAGAATTTATTTTTTATTCCTTTATTTTATTTTTATTATTATTTATTTATTTTTGCCCTCTGGTACCAAAGATTGAGCCTAGAGACCTTACACTGAGCTATATCCGCAGGCCATTTTTATTTTTAATTTTGAGACAGAGTTTTTCTAAGTTGCCCAGGCTGGGTCAAAACTTCATGTCTTCCTGTCTCAGCTTCCCCAAGTGCTAGAGTTACAGAACTATACCACCAAGCCTGGCTAGAACTTTTTGGTGGCATTGAGGATTGAATCCCAGGCTCCTACACATGCTACACAAATGCTCTTCAAGCTATGACCCCAGCCCCTAAAACATAAATGCCTATAATGTTAGATTTTCATTTTAGTTGTCCGTGTGTTTCTAGGCTTATAGATGTTAAAAAAATATTACTTCTTAGCATTTTGGGATAAAGTTAAAGTACTACCTTATTTTCAGTGACTAAAAAAAAGTTAATTGCTCTTTACTGGCCTGTCACAAATATAAATGGATACTTCTCTTCCTTCATGTTTTCTTCTCTCTCTGCATGTCTGCCTTTCTTCTTGTTGCTGACCTTTCATTATGAAATGCAGTCTAGTACGAAGGGATATTGTAAGCTATTAAACATTGGAAAAATATTTTTAGTAGTCTAATATTGCTTCTTGATAAAGTGTATATACAAATACAAAGAACAAAACCATGATGAAGAATACTATTATGGAACATGGGATTCTCTTTGGATGACTGAATTAGAGAATTAGAGATATATTTCTGAAATTATCTTTGAATGATTAGATTACTACCTTTGGATGATTGAGTTAGAGTTTTTTTATATTTTTAAATTTTTCTATCATGAACAAGAATTTATTTTTATCATCATAAATGATTTATATGCTTTGTATATGTGTGTGTTTTTAGGAAAAGAAAGGCTGTTGTGTATCTGCTGTAGGCTGAGTTGATACTTGCGAAGTATTTGCTGCTATGTGTTCAGTATTTTGTCATTGTTGTCCCGTTTGATCCATATAATTACTCAGATTACTGATTATCTGTGCTTCACAGATGAGGAAAGAGTACTCAGTAAGATTATTTACTCAAAGTCTTGCATCAAATAAACTGTGGAGCCAATGTTTTGGTAGGTAGAAACCCATGGTATCTCATTGGATCTGGATACTATTCAAGGAGTTCACAATGTAGTAGAAAAAAACCATTAGTGAATTGCAAAGAATGTGATAATTACTGTTATATATATATATATATATATATATATATATATATATATATATATAGTACCAATTCTCAAAGTAGCACAAAAAGGCTTCACAGACTGTTGCTTGGGCTTGTAGAATGAAGATGAGTTAGATCACAGAATGCAGCAATGATGGAAGTGTCAGGCAAAAACCATATTTGCAGTGCTGGAGCAAGAGAATGGCATGATGTGGTTAGGAACTGCAGTAAATTAGTACGAATGGATAACTATTATCTGATAGGGAACATAGGAGATAAGTTTGGCTGTGCTAAACTTAGCTCAGTCAAATTATGTACATCTTTGTATATCAGGAGAAAGAATTGAGATTGCATCCTGAAAAACATGAGTGGTATTTAAATCTTTTCACTCACCTATACTTAATGTTGAGAATGAAGGAATGTTTTCACCCCTGTTTTGTAGGTCAATAACAGTCTTCATTATTATTTTTTTGGGCCCTAATAGAGGAGACATATTTATTAATTCACATTTAGGAAAGTATATGGACATACATGTACACAAGACAGTTTAAAGATGCTTTATTTTGCATAATCTAAAAAATACTATTTTAGAGATAAAAAATACTTTCTAATTTTAATCATGGTGCTTTGTTTAAAATTTTTATCTTCCAGTGTGAGATTTCTATCTCTAAGCTCTTAAATGACTTTCCTACTCCTATATTTTATGATATTTACCTTGAATATATAGATAAAGATCAACAACAAAGTATTTGGGCTGTGCCTGTGTTAAACCTAAATCTTCAACACCATAAAATGTTTGTGAATCAAGGTAAGATAATTCAAACATACCATTCTACTCTGAGCTGAAATCAACCTATATGATAATTAGATAAATCACTGATTGTAGTGAAGGTCATGAATACTCTCATGTGATTTTGCTCAGCATACCATAGAAGTAAAACAATAATTTGGTTTCTAGAGATTTTTAGTAATTTTTTGTGAGAACTATATTTTAAGAAATTAGACAGTTGCTAACAGTATATCCAGAGAGGGGACATTGCTAAGGATGTAGCTTAGTGGTAGAGTACTTGTCTGGCATGAACAAACGCTCCTCCTCTAGTCCCTATAAAAGTACATTTTGAGAAATGTTGTAAAACTGTAAATTAAGTTTTTCTTCAATCTTTGTTCTGCTTTTTGAACAAATTAATTAATGTTCTCCCTGTTAAAATTGAACTTTTCCAGGTAATTTGATGAAAATTTCAATCAGAGGACATTCAAGTAAGGTAGAGAAAGGGATTAATTTCTAACAGCATTTGCGTATAGAAGCCATCCAAATACGAATTTTTTGTTCTATATTTGCTCAATAAACCTCTTTTTGGGAAAAATCTTAAATAATTCAAGTGGCTTTTGTGTTTTTTGGAGACAAGGTCTCGCTCTATGGCCCAGGCTGGCCTTGGACTTGGGGTAATCCCTGAGTGCTGGGATTACAGGTGTGCACCACCACTCGGGGTTTATGTTGTGCTGTGGAATGTAATTTGGGTACTTAGCACTTGCTAGACAAGTGCTTTAAATGCTGAGCCATTCCTCCAGCCTCTGAAGGCTTATTTTAATGCTGTCCATTTTTTTATATATATATAACAAAAGACAGTAACACTGGCAAGTGGCTTCTGACTCGGCGCATTTTCTTGGTGGATGCAGTGAGTGGGCGAGAAAATGACTTAGGAAGTCAGCCAAGAGTAATTCGAATTGCTACCCAAATATCACTCAGGTAACAAATGTTTAATGACTAGACTTGGGAGTCTGTTGGAAAATGTCATCATGAAAGTGTTTACTAGTAATTATCAGATGAAAACAATAAGGACAACTTAATTAGAATAATGCATGATATTTTCTTAGGTATCTGTTCACATAGACATAGATTGATAAAGGTGAAGGAAAAAGGGAATTAGAAGTTTCTTAGGAGCTTAGTCCCATGTATATTCAAAGCCATCCAGTGTGCCTGCTGAGTTACAGTGGGCAGAAGGAGTAGGGCAAGGGAAACACCAGTGAGCTGTAACAGGCATTTGGGGGGGGCCTTCCCAACGAGTGTTTGTAGTTCAGCCTCTGCTGTTCTTTAATGGCTGTATTCTAGATTGACCCAGACTAATTAACTATGTCTTTCTCTTCATAGGATACCCTGTGATCTTACCTTAGACTAGTACCATGCAGTCCCCATTTCTCTCTCCTTTAAAGTGTAAGATTTCTATCACTAAGATCTTAACTCACTCCTATGCTTATATTTTATGTGTACTTTAAATACACAGTGAAAATTAATACTATCATGTTACATTAATTTGACAATTTAAAGCACTTCAATGTCCACTACTTTTTACTGCTATATCATTTTGATTCTCATAATGATTTTATGTGCAAATCAGTTCAAGAGCTTTGTCCTATGACTTGCTGAAGTCCCAAAGTACTGTATGTTTTAACTTCCCCAATCTGCTCCTATAGTGTCCCTAATGAAAGTGAAACCAAACCTAGTCAAGCTTCTCTTGTTCTTGAGGAAACCATGCTGGTACTTTCCTTTTTGCATCCACAAACTATCCACTGTTAGTGCATTGTGCTTAGCAAAATGTATCTTCTTTTCCCTTTAGCAGTACTAAATATGACACATTATTTGCTAATTAATCTTTCTCTTTTGAAAATCAAGATATTGTCTGCTTTTTTAGCATTCATGTGACACTACTCTTTTGAATGTTTCTTAAAATAATCAATAGTTCGTATTTCCTCAGTGAGTCTTCTCATAAGCTTCATAGGATCTGAGTCACAAGATTCTAATTTACCATAGAGAGCATACTTTAGTATTAATGTATTGACCTCTTAAGATTAGTTTGTGTTGTTACCATTAGTTTAAAATTCCGTAACCCTCATTAACTGGTCTCTTAGAGATCATTATGACAATTGATTTTAAATTCAAAAAATGTAATAAATATATGTTTTAGAGCTTACATGTGACTATAAATGTATTTTTTAAACATAGCATCTACCTCGTACCCAACACAGAAAATGGAAACATATACCCTCCCTTAATCACAGTTGCCTACAGTGACATTGATATCAAAGACCCCAAGAGCCAGTCTGTGAAGGTGAGTTCTTTTTAAATCAGTGTCCTCGTGTATGTATGTATTATTTACACAGTGGTCAAAAGAAAATCTTGTTTTCAAGTTTCAAATGAACACTTTTCTTTATGTAGTCATGTCTTAATTAGTTCTAAGTAATAATAATAAGAAATGTGTTCTTAAAGGAAAAGGGTGTTAGTAGAAGAGTCGCCGTAGTTGAGAATCCTTGTTAGGGCTCTGGGCATCCAGAGATACGCAGTGTCTACTCATGAACTTTTCGGCTACTTTGCTTCTTGTCTCCTTGCATGATTAAACCAGTAACTGATTTTACAGTGAACATATGTGTCCTTACCAGCCTATGGCCCATGGGACAGAGACATATTTCAACACACAAAAAGATTTAAATCATCAACTTTATAACTAGTAGTGCTAAACTGCATTGCAGGTATTAGTTTGCAGCCTCAATTTACTCCAGAACTGAGGGCCTTCACACTCTCCATCCCAAGGCAAGGTGCATCGAAAGTAGTGAGCCTTGGAAATGCTGAGCTGCGCATGATTTGTTGCATCTCTCACTTTCACCCATCAGGTCGAGCATCCCTGCTTTGAGGAGGGGTAAATAAGAAGAGAGATAAAAATAGAAGTAATCCTTCTATGCTTTCTTTTTCCATCTAGAAATTAGGTAGATACTCCTTTCCTTCTCTAGAAGCATAATAAATGGGAATAAATATTCATTACCTCCAAGACTCATGAATAGATTTTAATTTCTGTTATGTTACTTTTTGAAATTTTAGTATGTCAGTTCTTTTAGCCTGTGCTTTTGTCCCCTCTTTTGAGCTGTACTTGTACTAGTGCTGTTGGATTCAAACTTTACCAATGTTGGGCACATAGTACAACTTACAAACATTTTCCATCCTCATTTGTACCATCTAATACTATGGTGAAATTAGTTTCCGTTGACAGAGTTTGTGTAAGAGAGAAGAAAAAGCTAAAATACCAAGCTTGATAAAACAATACTACTTTTTATTTTTGGAGACAGAGTCTCACTTTATAATCCTTGCTGGTCCTGAACTGGCTGTGTAGCCCTGGCTGCCCTTTAACTTAGAGCAGCTCTCCTGCCTCAGCCTCCCTAATGCTGAGATTACAGGTACAGCACCATGCCCAGTTTATATAGCACTGGGGAATCAAACTCAGGGCTTTGTGGTTGCTAAACAAGAAGTTTAAACGCTGTGCTGTTTCTCAAACCCCGACACTGCCTATTTAATGTGTCCTGTAGCAGTTGTTCTTGGTAACCAAGAGTTTACTTACTTTAATAGAGAATACTTCTAAGTCTTTCCTGAATGTGATTCTTACCCACAGTTTTTCAAATTTCAAACTAAGTCCCAAGAAGTTGGAAAATAAGAGATAGAAAAAGACTTGAGCAAATCTTGAAACTACTTTGGACAAAGTCCACCTGAAATTCCTTCTAACTATAAAATGTACAATTCTTTTATCATCATAAAATTTGCTTGGTAACTATTGAAAACATTCTACATCAGTTTTAAGCATCCACCCATGTTTGCTCTAGCACCCATAGAAAGTAAACTGGCTTCCTGTTTTACTGAGCAGATCAAGATTAGCTGATATGAATTCCTTCAGACTTCACCTGCAATATTTCAGAATTTGTGTTTCATTTTCCCTTCCATTCTTTTTTTTTTTTTTTTTTTTTTTTTTTTCATTTTTGAGACAGGATCCTGCTTTGCAGCCTAGGCTGGTCCTGAACTCAATTTGTAGCCCAGGCTGGCTTTGGACACAGGGCAAGCCTCCTGCCTCAGCCTACCAAATGCTGGGATTACAGGCATGTGACACCATGCTCAGCTTTATGTAGTGCTGGTAAATCGAACTCAGAGTTTTGTGCTTACAAGGCAAGTGCTTTAACCACCATGCCATTCCTCCAGCCCCATCCTTTCTCTTATTCCTATTCCTGAGAAAGTTTCTTCCCTCCTTTCCTAAGCCAGCTAATCTTTTACTTGGTGCTTGTTTGCAGCACTTGCTCTGCTACCCTGTGTCACTCCAGCCCTTGTTCAGCCACTCTGCTAGTCCCTTTCCTTTGCTTTTCAAACTCTCAGGTTGGATTGTGAGTCGGAGGCCAGCCTGGGCAACTTAACAAGATCATGTCTTAAAATTTGGAAAAATAGAAGAAGGATGGCAGCTGGGGACATACCTCATTTTTAAGACCTTTGGTTCGATCTCTAGTTCAAGACGCAAGAATGAAAGAAAGAAAAGAGTGAAAAGAAAGAAATTCAATTATTTCTAGTTACCTCACCTTAATAATAAAACAACTAACTGAACTGAATTTTTTTTTTTCCTCATTTCTGCCTGCTCTTCAGTTTGTCATTCGGTCTCTTCCCTTCATTTATTGGTCAACCACCAACATTAATCATTTTTAGTCTGGCTCTTGTCATTTTACTTGAAAACCTTTCTTATGAAGATCAGCGGTGAAGTCCACCTATGGAAGCTTTATTTCTTTAACCTGACATTTGTACAACATCTCATACGGAACTCTTGACCCTTTCCTTCTTCCCAAAGCTCTATGTTTTATTACCATGGTATGATTTGCCTCTCCTTTCTCTTAGAGTCCTCTTTTTGTTTTTTATTCAATCTTCTTTCTCTTGTTTCTTAGTGCAGTGACATCTAGGATTCCTCTTCTGACTATTGAGTAAACTGCCTTCTTAGGGTGTAATTGTTTGCTAAATTCTTGAATGCAAGCTCAGTTGCATTTTCCAGTTACAGAAATCTGTCAGGAAATGAAATATCATTAGTTCAATATGAACTGCTTTTAATGAACCTAACTTAGCTCCTAATGAACCCGTTTATCTTTCACATGCACTCAAAAGAGATATCTAAAACAGCAAAGATAACTCTCAAATATGATTATTGGTAAGGGTTAACTGTAGTAATATTGATAGTTTAAAACTTGTGATAAAATCTAGCTGTAAATGTGTAATAGTAGGTTTGTGTTATATGATTTTAATGTGGCTTTTTATATATTAGGTTTCTTTCTCAGTCAAATATGAAATGAATCAAGAAGAAGCATTTGTTCAAACAGATGTGAGTATATAACCTATTAAAATATTTACAGTATATATATATATATATATATATATATATATATAATGTGTGTGTGTGTGCCTGTGCATACATATATGTGCATATTTTTGTATTTTTAGTACTGGAGATTGAACTCAAGGCCTCATACATGCTAGGCAAGCACTGCACCACTGAGCCTAAAAGTGTATTTGTTTAATTTAAAAATGTTTCAGATATACAAGAAAGTAGTCATGAGAAAATAGATTTGCTATATACTTTTACCCTGGCACCCCCAATGTTATCATCTTACATAACCATAGTACTGTGATCATAATCAAGAAATTAATATTGATATATACACATTAACTAATCTACAATACTATTTGGATTTCACAGGTTTTTTCACTACAGTCTTTATGGTTTAGGACTCAGTCCAAATCCCCTATTACTTGTAGCTGTCAAATTTCTATAGACAATCTGTAAAAATTTCTCAGTATTTGTCTTTTATGGTCATAAGACTTATATAGTATTCACTAGTAATTTTGGCCTTAAATTTGGGTGTTTCTTGCATTTTCCATGATTAAATTAAATTCATGTAATTTTGTCAATGATACCACAGAAATGATGCTGTTCCCTTCTTAGTGCTTCATATTAGGAGGCATATGATCTCAGTATGTCTTATGACAGTTGCTGTTGATTTTGTTCATATGACTATAATGGTTTCTGAAGGGTTCTCACCTAGAGCTTTTTTTGACTTGTGATTAATAAATATCTCATGGGGACATATCTCAAAACCATCCAAATGCCCTGCTTCTCATCGTTGCTTTGTTATCACCTCTGGTAATGATCCTTTTGCCTAGAGAAAACAATAGTATGATATTTGCCTGCTGTTGATGTTTTTGTTTTCCTCAATCCTTCTATACTTAAGATAAATCAAAGTTTTATTAGCAGGAATTTTTCCTTTGCCCATATTATTTATTTAATCATTTATTTATCAGTGCAAACTCATGATACTTACTTTAGGAAGTTATAATCCATTACTATTTACTTATTACTCAAATTTTGCCAGATGTGACCATTGAAACTTTCTTCACTTGGTTCCTGTGTGCTTGTAACATGCATATCTCCAATATTTTTAAACCTTTCTTGCTTTCTGCATATTATACTATTAAATATTGATGAGAATAATTACATACATTCCAAACTATTCCTTTTTTTAGATTGCCTTGGGTGTGCTGGGTGGGCTAGCTGTTTTATCATCTCTTTTGAAGACAGCAGGGTGGAAGAGGCGCATTGGGAGCACCATAATTGATTTACAGGTAAAATATTAGAAGTTCATTAAATATACTTTTGTCTTTTGACTGTTCTGGTTTCTTCTTACAAGACAGCTAGCGTATACACAAGACAGTTGCCTTAAATTTTTCTGGCATGTAAGTTAGGATAGGTATTGCTGAGTCAGAGTAAATGCACACCTTGTTTGCTTCCTTCAGTGTATGCCAGTATGTATGCCCACTTGCAGTTCCCTTCTTGTTTCTGGCTGTTCTTGTTTTTGCCTGTCCTCACCAATATTAATGTTTTCAACCCCTCCTCTTTTTTTGCCATTCTGGCAGTATATATTGCTGTGTCATTGTTTTTTTTGTTGTTGTTGTTTTGTTTTGTTTTTATGAGTGAGTGGAATGAGTTGGTGGTATGTGGAGTATTGGAATTGATGCAAAGCCTTCATGCAGAGCTATATTCACAGCTCCTTTTAACATACTTATTTTGAAAGACAGTTTTGCTAAGTCACTAAGTTGCCTATGTTGTGATCTTTCTGTCTCTCTCAGTGCTGGGATTACAGGTTTCTACAATTCTACCTGGCTGCTTTCATGTTCATGTCTCTTACTATGGTTCTTCATATACTTTTTAATCATTTGGGTTCTCTTTTCTGTGAACTGCCTCCTTCTCCTTGATCATTTTTCTGTTAGGTTTCCAGGTTTTTTTATGTGTAGGATTTTGTATTTTCTAAATATGAATCATTGTTGATTTTTGATGTTGAAATATTTTCTCCAGATCTGTGGACCATTATTCATATCCATGTGGCTATTTGTTTAACAAAACTTTTAAATTTGATATTGTCATGTCTAAATATTTTCTTTTTTTCCTCCCACCAGTTTTGTTATATGGTACATAATGTTTACAATGAAATTGAGTATTTTGTGCACATATATATCACTTCAACTTTACAGTCCTTTCCCATTTTTGGCTCTTCCACACCCTCCCCATCCCCCCACTATCATGCTCATTTGGTTCTATAAAATGCCTGTATTCTGAGTTTCCCAAATCAGAAAAACCATGCGATATTTAACATATTTAATCTTATGTGTCTGACTCACTTCTCCACTCAAATCACCACTATTTAGCTCAGCTTCCCACCACTAGAATGTGCTGCAGTGACCAAATCTTGATGCCTCTTCTCTGAGTCCAGCAGACCCCTTTATTGGATATTTGTCACAGGTTCCTTTTTCCTGTATCTTACTATATCTTTGTTGATATTCTTTAACATGGCCTCACCCACCAGTCCACATGAGAAAAGAAAAATAACAATGTAATTCATAAGGCTAGAAAATATGAGAAAGAAAAAGAGCAAAGTTAATTTCAAATGTCTTGGCTGAGTACTGAAAGGTAAATGTTTATACATTCAAAAGACATTCAGGTTATCATTGTATCAATCAATTTTCTTAGACTATACTTACATCAAAGACCAAATAAGTGAATTGCTACAATAAATGAACTTAAGTCTGTGTCACATTGCTACATTAAATGATTTAAGTCTATATCACAAAAGTAAGTTACATGTAAGTAACAGATAAATGCCATACTTAGTTATTTCAGAATTTTTAACTTTCATAAATTATTTACTCACATTGCACTAATTACTAACATTTTGCCAGATTTGGTTTATCATTTTATATACCTATTCATCCATGAATTTATGCAGACAAATTTTTAAAAGATTTGATACCAATTCCCCATGTTGAATAAATTATTATATGTTATAAACTAATATACTGTTATAAATAATAATTATGTGGGGAAACTCCACAGATTTTATAGAATAGTTGGTACTGTTTTAGAAGTGTACCAATCAAATGATTCAAATACCTGTCTTTTTTTGTTACACTTTCTCTTTAGATGTTTCCTTTCCTCTGCATGCTTTGCTGCTTTGTATTTTCTGCAGTACTGGGCTAGTAGTTGCAGATTTCTTCAGGGATTCTTGGTCATGAAAAATTTTTACTTTTCCTTCAACTTTCAGGGATAATTTTGCTGGGTTGATACTTGCTGTCTTTCAAAACTTGAAATATTTTGCTCCAGGCTCTCCTGGCATTTAAAGTTTGCATTGAGAAATCTGCGGTAACTCGAATGTGTTTGCCTTCATAGAATAATACCTATTTTTCTCTTGCTGCTTTTAGTATTTTCTTTTTATGTTATATTTCTGAGGTTTTGATTATGATATGTTGTGGTAAGTCTCGTTGCAGATTGAGGTTATTTGGTGCTCTATAAACTCTTTGTACCTGAAAAATAATCTTTTTCTAGATTTGGGAAATTTTTTGCATGATTTTAGTGAATAAATTCTTTATACTGTTCATGCTGTCTTCTGCTCTTTCTCTCACACCCATAATTCTGAGATTGGTTCTCTTTAAATTATCCATCAGCTGTTCTATCCAACCGCTTTGCTCATTTCTAATTTAGGAATCATGCCTAATTATAGCATTCGTTTCCTCAGCCTTGTATTCAAGGTCTGAAATTCTCTTCTCAAAATGTTCAAGTCAACTTTCCTTGCTTTCGAATGAGTTTTTCATTTTTATTTGTGGATTCTATATGCTCAGTAAGCTTCGTCTCCTCTAGGACTACTGTTTGGTTAGTAAGTTCCTATTTAAGCCCACAGATCAGTGCTTGGATTTCCTTGAGAGTATCATCTATCCTCTATCTGTGGATATTGGCAGCTCCCAGCAGTTCACAGTCAGCCTCAGTCGCTTCCTAGGCTGCTGTTTTTTTTCCCCTCTTTCAATGTTCCTTCACAATTTCTGATCTTCTCCTGGCCCCCTTTCAATATTGGGGGCACTCTTCCCTTCTTAACTACATTGAACAGGTAGTTTTTGATTATATTCTCAAGTTTTTAAGTCGTTCCATGAGGAGACATTGTGCAGCTCTGTTACTCGGCCACCATCTTGACTGGAAGTCCTGAATATTTTTTTTGTACTATGGTATGTGTTTTTCTTATTTAGGGAAACTTTCTCATCTCAACGTCAAAATTATATTCTTCCACACTTTATTAACTTAAGAGCTTTACTTCTCATTTAGTCTTTTTTAATTTTGAAAAAATTATCTAACATTTACTGAGTATGTACTCTGTGCAAGATGCTATTTAAGCTTCGCATGTGTAATTTAATTCTCACAGTAGCTCTGTGAACTTAGGTATTAAATAATAATTTAATCCCCATTTTATACATGGTGAAACTGAGGCAGATTTTAAATTTTCTACTCAATTTTTAACAACTCAGCAAGTTGTTGTCTCTATTTTGCTAATAAAGACATGAAAAAGGCTATATAGTAACTTGTTTAACCAGCATACCTTTTACTCCAAAGCCAGTATATTAAGAAATAAGAACAGGAAGGCTAAGATTCCCTGTTAGGGATAGTCCACAGAGACTTTGCAGCCAAATGACCTGTAAGAAGATTATTTGTACATTACCCACAGTCACGGAGTGCCTGCTGGCACCCTGCTCAGCTCCAGGGCATGGAGATACCATCTGTGACCTCAGAGCTCATGATTTTCTAGAGAGAGAAAAGAAAGAATATTTGATAGAACAATACCCCTTTCATTCCACACTGTGTTTGAGTTGAAAGTGTATAGTGGCTCATTGTGAAGTGGTTGGAACTACCAGATGAAGCGCAAATCAAAGTTAATTTTGATTCGTGCTGTAAAGAGCTTTGAGAGTCTAGAACTTATGTTTTAGTGAGGAGTTATTGCGTGTTTTTAAGGAAGGGAGTGATACAATGCAATTTTTATTTTAAGAAATTGACAGTGGTGAAAGTGTAGAGGATAGATTAGCATAGAGCTTCCCAACTAAGAAAATTTGGATTTTTTTTTTATCAGCTAAAGAGTAGAGATGAAAGAAGACACCGGCTACTAGTAATGAAATGAACAGTGAGGATCCACATGTATAGGATATAGGTTATGTAGGTAATGTACTCAGTTGGTATTATTACTAAGTGACACATGAATACATAAAACAAGTCATTGGGCTTGAGAAATGATTTATTGATAGGTTATTAGAAGTAATGATGTTGCTAAAAGTGGTAAGTACATGAAGTCATTAATAGCTATAATTCTTTTTAAATTGTAGACAGTAAGTACATGAAGTCATTAATAGCTGTAATTCTTTTTAAATTACAGACAGTTATGAAATTCTTGGTGTACTATGCTGGTGATCTGGCCAACGTGTTTTTTATCATCACAGTGGGAACAGGTCTTTATTGGCTTATTTTCTTCAAGGTGAGTGAATTTCTGAATTAAACCTAAATACCAATATCTGAAAAGCTGGTAATCCATCTCTATAAAGAAACTTTTTTATTTGGGGGCATTTTTGGTCAAGAGTCTTGAGGCATAGCTGGAAAGATAACTCACTGGTAAAGTCCTTGCCAGACATGCTCAAGACCTTAGGTTTGATCTCCATCCCTACAAAAATAAAATCTTGAGGCAAATGCTAAATGTACCATTTTCTGAGTGTGCCATTTATTGAGCACTTCCCTTGCTTTCTTTTATGTTCTGTTTGGCTTATGGCTTATGTTTTATAAAAGCTTGTGTTATTTTATTGACCAAGTAATTTTTACCACAGGCACAGAAGTCTGTTTCTGTTTTGCTACCAAAGCCAATTCAAGAAGAACGTTTTGTTACTTATGTGGGATGTGCGTTTGCTCTGAAGGTAAGTTTGAAAGGACAGGTTACTGAATCTCAAGGTCTGCAAATAAACCAGTAAGTCTTTCAAAAATAAAAATGCTTTCAAAATTTTTGCATTTTAAAAATTAAAATGCATTTAAAAAATAAAATACTTTCAAAATCTTTGGTGTGAAACTTACTTTGGTTTTGAAAGAAACCATGATTTCATTTTACCTAAGAAATCCCATTTCGTTTATAATAGCTTATTCAATGATTAAATAATTTTTTAAAAACAGCTACGAATATGTTTGGATTCGTAAGACTTGTAGGTAATTTGGTAAAATATTTCAGTGTGTAACTCTCTAAAGTCTACTGATGCATTCGCAATGGGACAAAATGCCTACAGGTGTGAATTTTTTTCTCTGCTGTCAAGGGTAAAAGGTAATACTCTGGACAAAGTACTGAAATTGTAGAGATTATTTTGTGTTTTTCAGTATTCCTTTCCTCCTCCCCTTCCTATGGCAACTCCTTTTCAGCTTCAGTAGTCTTGGTCCATGTAGGTGAAGCTTTTTATGTGTTCCTTTTAGACCTCTTCTTATTGTATTATGTCTGCTATTCCCATACAAGTAAGAGCTCTTTGAGGAGAGTTATCATCCCATACTTGGATTTCTTAATCCTTTGTTTGATTATATGCCTCACTTTAAGCATTCTGCTCCTATAGATAAGAAAGATGTGTTTAGACAATACATTTCTTAAAATCAGAAATTTCAATACTAGAGATAGAAAAAAAGAAGACAGTGAGGACATCTTAAAACTAAGATTAGCAAATTGCACTTGAAACTACCTTACTTATAAAGAAATCAAATGTTCCATAAAATCTTAGGGGAAAGAACTAGTCATACATGGCCCCAGTGGGAGGAGGAGTGATGATGTCTCCTTTTTTTGTCATATTTCTATTTTAAAGAAAGGAAAAGGGAAGGAAAATTTATAGGTGGATCCCAATTCTTCTGTGAATTTGGATATTCCATATTATGCGATGATCTTCTAGTGAAGCTTAATATGAAGTCACCTGTCTCAAAAGAAAATAACCCAGAAGGGCTGGAGATATAGCTCAGGATGAAGGTCCTAGATTCAGTCCTCAGTACCAGAAATAAATGTACTCTTTACGTAAAGTGTTGTTTAAAGAATAAATAATGGTTTTGTAATCAGACTTAATTTTGATCCTTTTCATTGTATTATTCTCAGGCTCTACAATTTTTGCATAAACTTGTATCCCAGATTACCATAGACATATTTTTTATTGATTGGGAGCGACCTAAAGGAAAGGTTCTTAAAGCTGTTGAAGGTAATTGAAAAACATTTTTGTACCCAAATTCTTTTGCTAACCTTATAATGCTCAGAAAGTGAGATGCTTTTACTCATTTTATCTCCATGACCAGGTGAAGGTGGTATGCGGAGTGCCACGGTTCCTGTAAGCATATGGAGGACATATTTTGTAGCGAATGAATGGAATGAGATTCAAACTGTGAGAAAAATTAATCCACTCTTTCAAGTACTTACTGTCCTCTTCTTTTTGGAGGTATAAATGTACAACTTACTAGTACTTCATAGATGTTAGTTTTCATATGTTTTCATGACAGTGGAATTTTCCAGAGGTTGAATCACTGTTACTAAATCATTAGAAAGGAGTGACTCTCAAAAATTATGGCCTCTTCCTTTCCTTCTACTTCCAATTAAACAAGACAACAAGTTTTTAAAAATTGTAGTGAAATACTTATAAAATTTACCATCTTAATAATTTTTACTTTCACGATTCATTAGTGTTATGTACATTCATATTGTTGTGCACATCCCTCACCACCATCTCTAGGTCTCTTCATCTTATGGAACTGAAGCTCTGTATCCTTTAACAACTCCGTTCCCCTTCCGTTCTCTCTCCAGCTCCCAGATCTGCCATCTTACTTTCTTTTTGTCACCATGGTTTAACTACTGTAGGTATTAAGAGCTAGCTTTTAGCTACTGGAGAACTTTTGTTTATAAAAAAGTTTATATCTCCCTCTATCTATTATCTACTATAGATAGATATTTCTAACTTTTATAGAGTCTGTTTGATTCAGTAGCTTTGAAGTGAGCCCAGGTACGTGTATTTTGAAAAACTATCCTCCAAGATCCATATTCTCACCCTTAAAATTATAAGGTTGATATTTTTCAACAAATTACTATCAAACACCTACATTAGGCTGTGTCGAGAGCTAAAAGCAAAGCCTACAACTGAATAAGGCACAACACACTTAATGATGAATTTGCAGTTATTTCATGGATCTTGTTGAAACTATCAAGAGAGGCATTCAGTATCGGGAGACTGAAACATGAAAAAATATTTGTGTTTGTGTAGATGACAAATTTTTTTCAAGAATTCTTAAGTCTTTTTTATGCAAGTTGTTAACTCTTATTCAGTGTTCTGTTTTCATCTTTCTTTTTTCCCTTATTTTAAAATTTGGTAGAAGTATGTGTCTAGGGCATTTACAGAGTATTTATGCTAATTTAAATTTAAATATTAAGGGCTGGAGGAATGGCTTAGAGGTTGTAACACTTGCCTAACAAGCACTATTTCAAGAGCAAAGTACCCAAGTTTGATTCCCCAGCACTACATACTGACGTGGTAGTGCACACCTGTAATCCCAGCACTCAGGAAGCTGAGGTAGGAGGATTGCCGTGAATCCAAGGCCAGCCTGTGCTTCATAGTGATATCAAAATCAGCCTGATCCTTAGAGTGAGACCCTGTCTCAAAAATAAATGAACAAATAAATTTAGACTTTAAGTTGAAATTAGTGCTTTTTTAAAATTGGAAAGTAAACACTGTAATGTGTTTATTGTGTACAATAAAATATTAATGTGTATGTAAGTTGTGGAATGATTAAATCAAGCTCCTTAATATATCTGTTCCCTCATATAATTTTCCGGGGATCTTTTGTGGTAAAGTAGTTTTTAAGAATATTGACCATAGTGAGTTCAGGACCAGCCTGGTCATGAGACCCTGTCTCAAAAATACAATAAATAAATGAATAAATAAATAAGGAATATTTGATGAATTTATAAAAGGTATTAATATCAAAAAGAAGCTGTCAGTTACATTTTTTTAAAAAATTAGATCCAGTAAAATCATTTAAAACCTTACTGTAAAAAAATTTGAAGCCTGTATTTTGCAAGGCCTGAAGGTATGGATATAAATAGAATGTTCAGACCAAAATTACTTAAACGTATCTTTTTCATCAAAGAAGGTATATTCTTCAAAAGGTATTTTGGAATATGCTGTTTTAAGGTATAAAAAGTATTTTCTGTACAGCATGGCACATGTTGGGTAATCATGAACTGCTTGTAGTCGTTTCCTGAAGAATGTTTTATTCTTTTAGCAGAAATGTTTGAATTTCGTTGGTATGTCGGGACAATAGATTATATTTAGCCTTAGTCATTTTGAGGAGAAAACCAAGTGCCCTAACTAAATATTTTGTAATAAATACTTAGTAGTTAAAATACTGAATAATTATTTTTATTTAGAGCTTACCCTGTTTGCAAACTGGCATATTTTAATTTTTAAGGTTAAAAGTAGAGGAATATTTCATTTTTAGCCTAGAAGAGTTGTCTTTATCCATTTCTGTTTAAATTATTTTTGCATTGTTTTCAGGTTGTGGGATTCAAGAACTTGGCATTAATGGATTCATCCTCTAGTCTTTCTAGAAGCCCATCTAGCTACATAGCTCCCTATAGCCGCATTTTGAGATATGCAGTATCTTCTGCTCTTTGGCTAGTCATTGGAATCATACAGGTAACAAGAGATTATACTTTTAAGTAGCATTGTCTCTCTATAACTCTGCTTGTATACTTATTTTCCTCAAATCTTGATCATACCCTGACATCCAAGGCAAAAAGATGACAAGAATAGCAATAATCATAGCTAATTTTTCTGTAATCTAGGCACTATGTCAATCATTTAATTGCTTTACATATATTAACTATTTAAACTTGTTTATTTATTTGTTTGTTTGTTGAGACAGGGTCTTGCTCTGCAGCCCAGGCTGGTCCTGAACTCACTGTGGAGCCCAGGCTGCCTTTGGACTCATGGCAATTCTTCTGTCTCAGCTTCCCAAGTGCTGAGATTACAGGCATGTGCCACTGTGCCTGGCTTAAGAGGTGCTAAGGAATAGAACTTGGGTACTTAGTGCTTGACTTAATGCTTGCTAGGCAAGCTCTTTTAACCGCTGAGCCATTCTTTTAGCCCCTTAACTATTTAATCTTTACATTAGCCCTCAGAGATAGTTCTGTCTGTGTTTTCATTTTACAGTTAGGGAAACTTGAGGCAAAAAAGATGAAAAGTTGTGTAAAGACGTACAACTCTGGTGGTTGACAGAGTGGAATTTGAATCCAGGCAGCTCCATTTCATAGTTCCCATTCTGGTCAATAGTGGCCGCTACCGAATCTTTCAATTGTTGCCATTGTTCTCATCACAGGACAGGCCTTTTGTCTGATTGTATGTAATTATGAGGACAGCTATGCTACTATATTTACTTTTTCTTTGAGACATAGCTTATTGTTTACATTTAGTTATATAAAGCTAAACCTTCCTCAGATTAGTAGTACTTCCTGGGGAATTAAAAGTATTTACTGGATAACCAAAACTAAAAGTAAGTTCTCTCAGCTTCTGTGCCATATGACTCAGACACAAGTTCTTTTCTAAACTTATTTTGCTTGTCTTCTTAAAGTTAAATGAAAGGAAGGAAAAAAAACCTGAAGAAGTAACAGCTAAAACATGCAACTCTTAATAATCTTTTTCTCCCCTCTGGCTTTTGTGTACTCCTTGAATAGAAAGAGCCTTTCTATTTGATTAAAAATTCTTTTAGCTGTTATAATCAACAAACAAAACGGTACTTCTAAAGAGACTGAACTTGAACATCCTATACCCTGGCTAGTAAATATTTAGCTAAAATGGCCCATTGTTAAGTACTTTTGGTATTAAAGTTTCTCCAAGAGAGCCTGTTCCTAAGAATTGGATCCAGGTGGTATTCTTATAACCTAAGAATTGCCTTTTAAACTTGTATGTTTATTATAAATTGATGAGATTTGTCCAAAATTGAAGCTACCCAGATAGAGTTAGTGAGGGAGAGTTGTTTCAAAAAATCGTCATCAGTTGCTGTATATTCACTTATTCATTCTCATATTTGAGTACATTTTATATGAGAATGTTGCCAAACTCATGAATATGCTGAAACAAGAACTAGTCACCCATGGTGAGAAGCACTGGGAAGGCACCCAGCAGACACCTCAGATAGCAGAAGTACGGGGAGTGGAGATTAAGAATTGAGGCACAAGAGCAGGAGGAACAGCCTTAAATACACTGATTAGTAAATGTTGTCATTCTCTGAAATATACCTAAAGAGTTCTACAACATGGGTTTTTTTATTTATAAAATTTCCCACCGGGTATGGTGTCACATACCTGTAATCTTAGCACTCTGGTAGGCCAAAACCCAGAGTGGGAAACATAGAAAATTAGTGAGAGCCTGTCTTAAAAAAAAAAAAAAAAAAGTACAAAGGCCCTGCATTCGGGCTGGCAATTATAGGTCAGTGCAAAGGCCTTAGATTAAATCCCCAGAACTGGAAAGAAATCCCCTTCTAGTATTGTTATTAAGTGTAAGAAAATACTTGAATCCATCCTGTTTAAACATGTAACACATTGTCTATAATCAAAATAGAATATCAGATACATGTTTTTTATGTGCTATCCTGCCAGGGGCTATTTGAAAAACAAAGTTTACTAATGATTTTGATCATTTAGTAGATGACCAAAGCTGGATATAAATCAACCCATTAATGCATTAGTTAATTCTAAAAATTTTAAGACTTTTTTCTTCCCACATTTGTCTTATTTTAATGACACAGAGAAGTTTTTTAAATGAAGAATGAGCTCAGCATTGTTGTGTACACCTGTTATCCTAGGACTCGGGATCCTGAGGCAGGAGGATTATAAGTGGAAGTCCAGCCTGGGCTATATAATAAGACCCTGCCTCAAGAAAATTGGAAATAATCAAAATGAGCTATCTCAGTGACTTAACACAATTTCAGTATCCTCCTTCCTTAGATGGTAGTTAAAAGTAGAATTTTATCCTATAGGAACCATTAGAGGCCACTATACTCTTGGTTGAAACTTCTTTTATTCTCAAAATGCTATGGCTATAAAAGAAAATTGAATCCTGAGAGATAATAAACATGAATTTGGCTTACTGTTTCAGATTGTGTTCTTTGCTGTCTTTTATGAAAGATTCATAGAGGATAAAATTCGACAGTTTGTTGATTTATGTTCAATGAGTAATGTAAGTATTTCCAGACTTTTTCTTGCAACTGTTGTTTTTTTCCCTTTTAAAGGTCGTACGTATATTAAAAGAGGCTTTGAAAGTGATTTGGTCTGATTGGATTTTTAGTCTAGTTTTCCACTGGTTGTTAATTTCCAGAAATAGTTATAGTGAGCTACGAGTTAGTATTCTTTGCATTAATTTTTTCTTCTTTATTTGTGGTTCTTAATTATGAATTTTTTATGCTGCTAAATATTGATATGTCCTGGGGCCTTTGAAAATTTTTTATATATCTAAATTTCTTCCTTTCTTATATGATACCCTCAGTCTCCTTCCTAGCTACTAAAAATATTTTTTATCCTTTATTACCTTAGTAGCCTTTTCATATATTCCTCAAAAATTCAAGCCTTATTATTTTGGGAGAAAGGAAACAGTGTTAAGAAAAAATTTATTATTGTTTTGTATATAAGTTGCTAATTGTCCCTTTTTCTTCTCTTTACAGATATCAGTATTTTTGTTATCCCACAAATGTTTTGGATATTATATTCACGGTAGATCAGTACATGGGCATGCAGATACTGATATGGAAGAAATGAATCTGAATCTTAAAAGAGAAGCGGTATGAATAGTTTATATTTTTTAAGTTGAGAGATTTTTTTTCTTATTATAGGATTTATGATGATTGTTAAAATTTTTTCTGAATGTTTTTAAAGGTCTTGGGTACTAATTGATTGCTCTGCACACAGGTGAAGGGAAAGAATTTCATTTTAGCCTGCAGGTCCTATGTGAACCATATTTCAGAGTAACCAAGTAATACATGAAGAAAAGTTTTTCCTTTTAATAAATAGAAGGAATTTGAAGTTAGAAAATTTACCATTTTGCAATGACTGATGGATTAATAAGTATAGGCTGCTGTCATCAGTGGATGCTAAAACAAGTGAATGTTGATGGGGAACTTTATAATGAGGGATTAAGTTGACATTATCTGGCCTCAATGACTCATTTCTCCATAATAAAAAATGAGGAAAAATGATAATATCCATTCCTGATATGATGCAGTAAGAAGTACGTAACATCATGCATGAGGTGTTCTTGTCTAAGAAAATCGAACCTCAGTATGGTCAGGTTCTAACCATCTCTAGATCTAACATTCTTTTAATAATGCAAGCAATAATGGAAGAAATTAAATAGCATCAGATAGTTAGCCAGATTATGAATGAGGGATATGTCAGAGGCAAATGACTAGAGACTCCAAGCACACCAGTGGCATTAACAGAACAAGAGTGGCAGTGGTGGTGGGGAGAAGCACTGTTACATGGTAAGAGGTGCTTAAGAAACAGAGCCATCAGAAGTAGAGTGTGGATCCTGATCCAGACAGACCAATTATAGCAAAAATCTTTAGAAAAGTTTTTAGAAACTTAATGGACTCAGTGCTAACTTATATTGAAGAATGAATAATTTCCTTAGATATGATGGTAGCGTGGTGGTTATTTTAAAATATTTTTAAGTCCTTCTTAGAGATACAGAAGGATTTTTCAGATGAAATTTTATGATCTGGAATCTGCTTTTTTTTTTTTTTTTTTTTGAGATAGAGTCTTGCTCTGCAGTCCAGGCTGGTACTGGACTCACTTTGTAGCCCAGACTTGCCTTGGACTCATGGCAGTCCTCCTGCCTCAGCCTCTTGAGTCCTGGGATAACAAGTATGCACCACCATGCTCAGTTTTATGTGATGCTGGGGAATCAAACCCTGGCCTTGTACTTGTTAGGCAAGTGCTTTAACCGCTGTGCCATTCCTCTAGCCCTAGAATCTACTTTATGTTACTCTTAAGATTAAAAAAAAAAATTGGAAAAATTGATGAAAAAAATTGGTGATATGTTGGTAATTGGTGATGAGTGGTTTGCTTATTCTTGTACTGTGTATACTCGAGAGCTTCTATAATAAAGTTTTAAAAGAACAAGATATACCTGAAAATGAAACTCAAGTGGATTCAGTGATTAAGGGTCCTACCTATGACTTGTAATAATTTAATGCATGATAATGACATGTCAGAGAACTTAATACATTGAACTGGGTCACTGAACTGTTAGAAATTACTCTGAATTTTAAGGTTAAATGTAAAATGTAAAACCATAATCATCTAATTGGGGAATGATATTAAAAGCATAAAAAATGCAAAGCATCACAGAAAGAGTATTAATTGGTTCTACTGTATTATAGTGCATTTACATGTGAAACAATAAGTGATAGTAAATTCAGGTAAAATGCTCATAGAAAATATGACACATAAATTGATAAAGCTATTGAAAATTATACAAGTAAGAAAACATTAAATTACAACCTCACTGGAAAAACAGCAAATGATTTTTAAAAATAAACTGTGAACCAAAGAAACTAATAAACATTTAAAAATATTTCATTCACAGTCAAAGAGGACAATCTAAAAACAATAGTTTTCCCCTCTTCAAATTAACAAACTATTCTGTTTTTAAAAGGAAGTTAGTACTTGAAGGACCCTGTGCAGTGCCATAAAGCAGTTGGTGTGGGGATAAAAGTTTAGAAACCTGCAGGCATTTAATCAATCCATATCAAGATTCTTTTTAAGAGTTCAAAGTCTTTGACTAATTTTGTAAAAGTAACTCAGGGAAATTTAGCTATATGAGCAGCTAATTAGATTCAAGACCTGTATCTCAGAGTTACTGGTAAGAGAAAAAAGCATAAAAATCAGGGAT
Source organism: Ctenodactylus gundi (assembly GCA_004027205.1). Classification (NCBI taxonomy): domain Eukaryota; kingdom Metazoa; phylum Chordata; class Mammalia; order Rodentia; family Ctenodactylidae; genus Ctenodactylus; species Ctenodactylus gundi. The sequence continues at coordinate 81,084 of PVKB01001830.1, read as the reverse complement.
AGCCGGAGTCAGGGGAAGGGTTACGGAAGGGGTGGGAGGGTAGAAAATGGGAAGGGATTGTAAACTCGATATGATACATAGGTGTACGAAACACCCAAATTCATTGTAAAGACTATGTATTACATTTGTATATTAATAAAAATAGTGGGGAGAAAAATCAGGGATCAGATTTATTTGCCTTTACAATAAATTTTTTGCCCATATTATTGATATGTATATGTGCAATATGTAATGTTTGCATTAATCTTGAGTATTTTGTGCACACATATATAGCAGCAAAATTACAAATCCTTCTCCTTTCCCTTTTGGACCCTCCCATACGCTTTTCCTCCCCACTGGTTTCCGTTACTTCCCCCATTTAGTTCTATGAAATGACTGATCTGTGTTTCTCATATTTGAGAAACCATTTCATATTTAACCTTCTGCATCTCACTCACATCCCTGAGCATAATGGTCTCAAGTTCCTTCCATTTATCTACAATAGCCTCAAACCTATCTATCTGTCTTTATAGAAAAGCAGTACTCCATTGTGTATAAATACCACAATTTATGTATCCCTTGGTCAGTTGGTGGGTATTTTGGTGTCTTCCACATTTTAGCTATTGTTAGTTGTGCTGCTATACACATGGGTATACATGTATCTCTGTTATATGATGTTTTTAATTCTTTTGGAAAAATTCTCAGAAGAGGTATCGCTGGATTGAAGGCAATATGTATTTCCAATCTTTTGAGAAATTTCCATACTGCTTTCCATAGTGGCTGTAGCAGTTTACATTCCCACCAGCAGTTTAAGAGGGTTCCTTTTTCCCTACAGCATCACCAGCACTGATTGCTGTTTGAGTTCTTGATGTACACCATTCTCTGTAGGGCTAGATGATATCTTAGTGATGTTTTTATTTGCATTTCTCTAACAGTTAAAGGTGTTGAATGTCTTTTCATGTCTTTACGGGCCATTTGGGCTTCTTCATCTGAGAACAAGAACTGCCTTTTCATTTCCACTGCCCATTTTTCAATCAGATCTTTAGATTTTGAGGGGACTTAATTTTCTTCCATTCCTTGTATATTCTAGTTATTAGCCTTCTATCTGAGGTACAGTGGTGAATGTTTTTTCCCATTCTGTTGGTTCTTTTTTTACTCTTGATAATTTTCTTTGATGTACAGAAACTTTAATTTGAAATGGCCTCATTTGTTAATTCTGCTGGTATTTCTTTTGCCTTTGGTATCTTATTAAGAAAGACCTTGCCTACACCTTTATCTTTTAGACTTTTGCTTAATTTGTCTTCCAGAAGTTTCATTGCTCTGTCTTTGACCCGTTTTGATTCAGTTTTGGTGCATGGTGACAGGTGTGTGTCTAGATTCATTCTTCTGCGTGTGTATGGCCAATTTTCCTAGCACCATTTGTTGAAGAGGCTATCCTTTTTCCAGTCTATGCTTTTGGCTCCTTTATGAAAGATCAGGTGGCTGAGGGTATTTGAGTTTGTCTCTGCATCCTCAGTTCTGTTCCATTGGTTTACTGTCTGTTTTTGTCCTACTGTCATACAGTTTTTATAACTGTGCTTTATAGTATAACTTGATCTCTGGAATCATAATGCCTCCTGCCTTTGTCTTGTGGCTCAGGATTGCGTGGCTATTCTGGTTTCCTTTGGTTTCATATGAACTTAAGGATTGTTTTTTCAGGATCTGTGGAAAAAGTTGTTGGTTCTTTGATAGGAATTGCATTGAATCTGTATATCAATTTCAGCAGTATAGTCATTTTGACTATATTAATTCTGCCTATCCAAGTCTTTCCACTTTCTGATGATTTTTTAACAACTTCTTTCTTCATTGTGGTATAGTTTTCTTTATATAGGTCCTTTACCTCCTTGGTTAGGTTTACTCCTAGGTGTTTTAATTTTTTGATGGGCTATTGAGAATGAAAGTATTCTTTTTTCCCCCATTTTACTGATATGTATTAGTGCAAGATGTAAGGTTTACAATGAAGTTGAGGATTTTGTGCACACACCTATCTTGTCAAGGTGACAAGGACTTTCCACTCTCCTTTTGTCCCTCCCCCACACCCCCTCCCTCTGCCGCCCTACCCCCCTGTTTCACTTTTGTTTTTGATTTTAAGTTCCATAAGATAGTTGTGATCTGGGACTCTCATATCAGAGAGGGAGACCATTCGATGTTTCACCTTCTGCTTCTGACTCACTTCACTAAGCATGATGTTCTCAAGTTTCTTCCATTTTCTTGCAAATGTCTCCACACTGTTGGACTTTATAGATGCATAGTATTCCATTGTGTATAAATACCACAGTTGTGTATCCATTGGTCTGTTGATGGGTATTTTGGTGACTTCCAAATTTTAGCTATTGTTAGTTGTGCTGCTATGAACATGGGTATGCATATGTCTCTGTTATGTGTTGTTTTGGCCTCTTTCAGATATATTCTGAGGAGGGGTGTCACTGGATCAAAGGGGATATTTATTTCTAGTCTTTGAGAGATCTCCATACTGCATTCCAGAATGGAAGTATTCTTTTGAGCTCTTTCTCAGTAAGTTCATTGTTAGTGTAGAAGAATGCTATACTTTTTTGTATTGATTTTCTAGCCAGCAGTTTCACTGAATTTATTATTTTCAAAAGTTTCATAGGGGAGTTTTTGGAGTCTTCTATGTAGATAATCATATCAGCTGCAAATAAAGATAGTTTGACTTCCTTCTTTCAGATGCTTATTCCCTTTATTTCATTCTCTTGCCTGATTGCCATCGTGAGGGTTTCGAGGACCATGTTGAATAGGAGTGGTGAAAGTGGACAGCCTTGTTTTGTTCCTGATTTCAGGGCGAATGCTATCAATTTCTCCTCATTTACTATGATATTTGCCATAGGTTTGACATATATGGCTTCTATCAGTTTGAGAAAAGGCCCTTCTATACCTGTTTTCCTCCGGGTTTTTTTTTTTTAATCAAGAATTGATGCTGGATTTTATCAAAGACCTTTTCTGCATCAATTGAGATGGTCATGTGGTTTTTGTTCTTGCTTTTGTTCATGTGGTGTATTACATTGATTGATTTATGTATGTAGAACCAGGAATGAAGACTACTTGATCATGGTGTATTATCTTTCTGAGTACTTGCTGCATTCTGTTTGCCAGAATCTTATGGAGGATTTTTGCATCTATATTCATTAAGGAAATTGATCTGTAATTTTTTTTCCTGTTTAAGTCTTTGTCTGGTTTTGGGACTAAGGTGATGCTAGCCTCCAGAAATGAGTTTAGTAGTATTCCTTCTCTTTCAGCTTCATAGAACAGCTTGAGAAGCATTGGAGTTAGCTCTTCCCACAAGGATCTGGGGCTTGGTTAGGGCTCTGGGAATGTCTGGCATGGCGCAGAATGTGCATAGGCCTGGGATGGCTTCCAGGCAGGTCTGCAGAGGCACACGAGTGTCTGGGTCTTGGGAAGAACTCCAGGAATATCTGGCACTGCTAGGGATAGACCTATGCCTCTTTACAGTGAATTTTTAAGGAGATGTTAAAAAATCATACTTTACAGAATATGTAGTGACAACTTGGTCAATACATGATACTTGTCATGTTTCTAAGGCGTATTTCTGCCTTAGAAAAAGAGCTGGAAATGAAGTACCTTAACATATTGGTAGCTGTGAGTCTTAGAGATACATAGGCAGGTTTTAGTAGCTCTCCATATTTTGTAAATTAAGACAGAGGAAGCAAGTATTAAGCTCTCGAGTAGGCAAACTGCATGGAGGTAGAAAAAATTTGTGGGGAACTGACACCTCAGGGAGAGTTAGACAGGTAATCAAGCAGGGCAAAATGTTTCATGCTTGTATTTGTCAGTTTTAAGTCTTGTCAAGGAGACTAGAAGTGGATATCTGGTCCATAACATTGATTGTTCAGACACTGGTCACCACCTTCTTACTAATATTAAGTAAGAAAATATTTGAGAAAATATTTTAGAAAAGACCATGTACAGTTATAAAACTAGTTAATTCTAAGTCAAGATTTCTTGACATACATTAAAGAGCAGTAATGTTAATCATAAAGAATGCTAAAATTTTCAATATGTAATAAACTTTTTTTCTTTCTTACATTGGTAGTTACTAAGACTAAAACTGAGGAGCTTTATACTGAGCTACACCCCAAGCTCTTTTTTATTTTTTATTTTTTTGTTTTGTATTTTGAGACAAGGTTTTACTAAGTTTTAAAGTTGCTGCTACCAGGCTGGTCCGAAACATTCCAATCTTCTGTCTCCTAGACTGCTAGGATTACAGCACCCCCATGCTTGGCTCCTGGTGTTTTGGTTTTTTTTTTTTTTTTTTTTTTTTTTTTTTTTTTTTTTTTTTTTTTTTTTTTTTTTTTTTGGTTTTTTGGTTTGTTTGTTTGTTTGTTTGTTTGTTTGTTTTTTTGTTTGTTTGTTTGTTTGTTTTTGTAGAGCAAAATAAAGAAAGCAATATAAGGAACATGGGGAAAACACCATGGTGGAAAGTACAAATTAGGAAAATCTGGAGGGTAATGGGAACCTTGGATATCATGTTATAATCTCTGTTTCAAATATAGTTTCAGTAGATTTCACTACGCTGCAGAACCGTGTAATGTGTAATACTAAGTTAAAGAAAATATTGATTTTTCTGATTGAAATAAGTAGTTTTTCAAAATTTTAATCTTCATTTAAATTCTTTAACTTTTCAGGAAAATTTATGTAGCCAAAGAGGTCTGGTACCCAACACTGATGGTCAGACTTTTCAAATTGCAGTTTCTAGCCAGATGAGGCAACACTATGACAGAATTCATGACACACTAATAAGGGTTTGTATAAATTCACTTTGAATATATTTTAGAAATATTTAATGTTACTTAAATACCAAGAACATAAGACAAATTGTATTTATTCATTTCTCTTTTTTTTCTTAGAAAAATGGCCCTGCTAGACTATTGAGTTCATCAGCAGATACTTTTGAGCACAGTATAAAAGCCTATCATATGATGAATAAATTTCTTGGTTCTTTCATAGATCATGTATGTATAGCAACATTTATATTTAATCTAGGATCAAGTGAAGTTTTTAAAAAGTGAAGTGGTTGTGTGTTTAGTCGCTCAAGTCAGTGACCTGCTTTCCCTTCCTTTTTGTCTTAAACCTTAGGAATGATAGCTTCTGTTAGATACTCATAGCCATTAACAGTTGTAGTTAAGGAATAAAGTATAGTTCTGTAAGACACAAATGAGATTGTATGTATCCATTAGCAGATCACAATTTTCTTAAAATATATCTACTAGATTTTTGTTATCAAATTACCAAAATATTAGTATATAATTCATTAAATTCTTATGTTATATAGTGATTGTACTCCTGAAAAGCATTTTATGAGTTAATTTTTAATATATCTAGCCCAAATTCTGTGAGCATTCAAAATTTAAAACATTCCTAAAGGAAAATTTGTTATAAATCCTAGGGTACTAACTTCATTTTGCAGAACATATTTTCTTTGTTTCCCTTCTTCTGATTTTGCATTAATTAGAAAGCATTGGTTACTATTTTATATAACTCTCTTCTTATATTAGGTTCATAAGGAAATGGATTACTTTATAAAAGATAAGTTACTTCTTGAAAGAGTTCTTGGAATGGAATTCATGGAACCAATGGAAAAAAGCATCTTTTACAATGGTATCCTTCAAATCTCTTTGTTGAACTTTTATTTTCCTTTCATAGTTTTGGGGGAAAATGCTTACAAGTTATTTTTCCTTTGATTTTTAAAAAGTATTTTGTATAAAAACAAAGAAAATTCAATCTCATAGAACTATAGTATTGTTCTGTGTTTTGTTATGTCATGTAGCAAGAAACAAATATAGAAGAGTCCTGAAGAAAGCATAAAAGCCAAATTTAAGAATCAATTATGCATGTCAAAAAGAGATTAAAACCAACACATAAAATTCAGATTTTTATTGGAGTGTTCATTCAGCAGCAAACTTAAGATATATTTAAAGAAGAATACTATTTGTAATTAATTTGTATTTGTAACTAATGCTATTTGTAATACTATTTGTAACTAATTTTTTTCTCATTTTTCCCCATTTTATTGATATGTACAAGTGCAGAATTTAAGGTTTACAATGGAGTTGAGCATTTTGTACACATACTTTCCTTGTCGAAGTGACAAGGGCTTTCCCGCTCTCCTCTTGTCCCTCCCCCTACCCTCCCTCCCCTCCCTTCACACCCCCCTCTCCCCGTCCCCCTCTTTCCCTTTGTCTTTCGTTTAAAGTTCCATGAGATGGTTGTGGTCTGGGTCTGTCATATCAGAGTGACCATCCGATGTTTCACCTTCTGCTTCTGACTCACTTCACTAAGCATGATATTCTCAAGTTTCTTCCATTTGCCTGTGAAAACCTCCACGCTGTTGGACCTTACAGATGCATAGTATTCCATTGTGTATAAGTACCACAGTTTGTGTATCCACTGGTCTGTTGGTGGGTATTTTGGTGACTTCCGTGTTCTAGCTATTGTTAGTTGCGATGCTATGAACATGGGTATACATATATCTCTGCTGTATGTAGTTTTGGCCTCTTTTGGATATATTCCCAGGAGGGGTGTCGCCGGATCAAAGGGGATATTTATTTCTAGTCTTTTGAGAGCTCTCCATACTGCTTTCCAGAGTGGTCAAATGAATTTACACTCCCACCAGCAGTGCAGGAGGGTTCCTTTCTCCCCACAGCCTTGTGAGCATTGATTGCTATTTGATTTGTTGATATAAGCCATTCTCTCTGGAGTGAGATGGTGGTATCTTAGCGTTGTTTTGATTTGCATTTCTCTTATGGCTAGAGATGTTGAGCATCTTTTCATGTATCTATTGGCCCTTTGTACTTCTTCGTGAGTGAACTACCTCTTCATTTCATTTGCCCATTTTTCAATAGGGTCCTTTATTTTGATGGGCTTAATTTTCTTTAGCTCCCTGTGTATTTAGTTATGAGTTTCCTATCTGAGTTGTTGGTGGTGAATATTTTTTTCCCAGTCTGTTGGTTCTTTATTTACAATGTTGACAGTTTCCTTTGCTGTGCAGAAACTTTTTAATTTGACAAGATCCCATTTGTTGATAATGGGGGTAATTTCTTTTGCTCTTGTTGTCTTGTCGATAAAATCTTTGCCTATCCCTATGTCTTTTAGGAATTTGTCTACTATGTCTTCCAGAAGGTTTAGTGTTTCATTTTTAACGTTTAGGTCTTTAATCCATTTTGATTTGATTTTGGTGCATGGTGGTAGGTGTGTGACTGGATTCATTCTTCTGCATGTGGATGTCCAGTTTTCCCAGCACCATTTGTTGAACAGGCTGTCCTTTTTCCATTATATGGATTTGGCCCCTTTGTCAAAAATTAGGTAGTTGAGGGTATTTGGGTTTGTTTCTGCATCCTCGATTCTGTTCCACTGGTCTATCTGTCTCTTTTTATGACAGTACCAAATTGTTTTTACCACTATGGCTTTGTAGTATAGCCCGATATCTAGGATTGTAATGCCTCCTGCTTTGGTCTTGTTGCTTAGGATTGCTTTGGCTATTTGTGGTCTCTTTTGGTTCCATATGAATTTAAGAATTGTTGTTTCAAGTTCTTTGAAAAAACTTGTAGGTGTTTTGATAGGAATTGCATTGAATCTATATATCAGTTTCGGTAGTATAGCCATTTTGACTATATTTATTTCGCCTATTCAAGAGCAGGGAATGCCTTTTCATTTTCTAGTGTCTCCTATAACTTTTTTCTTCAATGTATTGTAGTTTTCTTTACATAAGTCCTTCACGTCCTTGGTTAGAAATACTCCTAGGTATTTAATTTTTTGCTGAGCTATTGAGAATGGAATTGTTTTTCTGAGTTCTTGCTCAATAAGTTCATTGTTAGTGTATAGAAATGCTATTTTTTTAGTGTTAATTTTGTATCCTGAGACTTGGCTAAATTTTTTTTTATTATTTCTAGGAGTTTCATAGTGGAGTTTTTGGGTCTTTCATATAGACAATCATATCATCTGCAAATAAGGAAAGTTTGACCTCCTCCTTTCCAGTGCAGATTCCCTTTATTTCATTTTCTTGTCTGATTGTGTAACTAATTTTTTAATCTAACCTTTTATTTTGTCCAAGTTCTTTGCTTTATTGACATTTTGACAGCAATAGTGACTTAACCTGGTTTTACAATCATTAAAATGATTGTGTATATATGCCACTTGTAGTGTGGCTGGTAACTTGTATAGATTGGTAAGAAGGAAAGCAGCATAACCATTTTCCTGGCCCCGATACCATTTATCCATGTGTATTGCACAAAGGATATAGTGTCAGTCCTGGGAGACAAAGACCAATGGCTCTTCCCTTATCGTGTTTAATAGACTAGGAGATAGGAATGTGAGCGAGGGAGTGAGGGAGTATGCTGGTGTAGAAATCTGTGCAGGCAAGAAGAATGCTGGATACAGAAGTGAAAACCTAAACAGGCAGGGTAAAACCAGAAAAGGCAGCGTGGAAAAACTGAAACAGGATCTTAAAAAATAAGTATCTGTTTGCCAAACAGGAGAGCTAGGGAAGAAAGAGAGAGGCAAAGGTGATCATGCAGAAAGGGAGCAGGAAAGCAGGCCTGTACTCATAGGCTTTATGTTATCTAACCCATAGAAAGTGGTACACAGTGTGGGACAGTCATTTGAAAGGTAAGGAAAACACAGACCACATTCCACAGGCCTTGTCTGACATCCTAGTAGGTTCCTCACATCTTTTATATCAGACATTTCCAAAAAATTTATATTTTAAAATATTTTGCCCCACCATATGAATTTGATGACTCCATAGAAATATGAGAAGAAAATATTGAAATTGTCATTCATATGTGTATAATTCCATCATTTTGAGTTTATTATTTTTAAAAATATAGAGAGTAGTGATTAAATATATCTACTATGGGAGTGTATCTCAGCACTTTATTCTGATAAAGATACATGATCGAAACAATTTGGAAACCATTGTTAATGAACCTGATTGTAACTAAAATATGCCAAGCAGATCTAATTTGTAAGGTGGATTAATTACTCTGGCAGTTTGGTACAGGTTGAGTTAAAGAGATGGGTTTAGTCAGGGGAATAAAGCTTTCGGAGTCATCTCTGGTTTCAGAATCTGACTTTATCATTTACTAGCTTTGTGAATTTGAGGAAATTGCTTAACCTTTCTGAGTCTTAATACTTTCTTTAAAAATTATGTATAATCTCTAAAGGTTTTGTGAGATTACTATGTATAAATAACTTAAGATAATACTTGTATGGGTAGCCACCAGAGGACAAATACTGCTATTTCTTAAAATAATCAGTTTTGTATCTTCTTCCATTTTTATTCTTCCTTTTCCTTTGTTTTTTCCACACCTACCCCTCTTCCTCATCCTCCTCCTGTTTTCTTCCATCTCTTCATCAAGGGATGATGAGAATATAAGCTAAGGCAGTAGAAATGGGAATGAATAAGAAGAAAGGATTGCCAGAGAAGTTAAGGGAAAAAAGATGTAGGAGAGAAAGATTAGACAAAACCAAGCCCGTGCAAGCCTGTGATTCCACATACTCAGGAGGGTTGATCGCTGTTTGAGGCCAGCCTGGCAGCATAATGACACTCCTGTCTCAAGAAGAGTAGACAAAAATTATTCTGATTTGCATCATATAAATTAAGTCAGGGTCTGCAGAGAACGAACCAGCTTTTGAGGGAAAGAGAACAAATTAAGTTCTGACTATGCTTTATCCTGAAATACCTTTGAAACATGTAAGAAAAGGTGTCCAGTGAGGCCTTAAATATAAGAGAACTGATCTTAGGAGAGAGTAAAGGTATACAATAAGCAGGAGAGTTGCCAGCCATCATCTGATGTCATTTTAGTGGAAATCTCCCATGGAGAACACCTAAGGCAGTTTTATTTGTCTTTACTTAAATATACAAGTCTAATATACATACAGAGAAGTGCATATTTTATAAGGATATAATTGACAGGTCAGGGAATTTTTACAGACTGAATATATCTGTGTACCTAGATCCCAGATCATAAAAGATCATTACCAGCACCCAGCACCCATACATTTCATTGCATAATACCGAATCCTCACTGGGTATTTGTGATGGTACCAGTGGGGCTGTGGATCTCCCAGATATATTTTGCAGGATTTACTTAAGTGTGCTTTTTTTCTTCCCTGGAAGATCTATATCATTCAATAGATTTTTAAATTTTTAAATTTTAATTTAAAATCTTTTATGATGCTAGTGATCAAGCCCAGGACCTTCACATTTTCCTGCCGATTTTTGTTAGTGATTTTGAAACAGAGGCTCATTAAGTTGCTAAGTTGCCCAGGTTGGGTTCAATATTATGATCTTCCTGCCTCAGCATCCAGAGTGCTGGGATTACAAGCCTGTACCACCAGGCCAAGCTGCATCAAATCTTTAAAAAGGTGTTCACATCCCAAAACCCACATATTGAGTGCGAAGTATTCTTGGAGCAAAACCTTAGGAAATTATTTAAGACACACATTCGAGAACACTATGTACTATTCTGTGCCTTTTTGTTTTTATTTGTGACTTTATCATAGAGAATCTAAGAGTAGCTTAGTCTTTAGTTATATATAAAGAAATAGGATATTCATTAAGATTGCATCTGAATGAGTTTTTATAAATTCTTTGACTAATTCTTTAAATTAGAATCTTTAATACCTTTATTTTTGTATAAACTATGGTGTATGTAGTATTATTTTCTAATATTTGTTTTTAAATACTCAGTTCTTATTACCAGAAATTGATCACAGATGTATTTTATTTTTAAATTTCTAACTTACCTTATGAATTATTTTTTAATAGATGAAAGTTATTCTTTCAGTAGTATGCTGTATTATGGAAATGAAGCCACCCTTCTGATTTTTGATCTGCTGTTCTTCTGTGTTGTGGATTTGGCTTGCCAAAATTTTGTTTTAGCAGCTTTCCTTACATATCTACAACAAGAGGTAAATTTAAAATTTTTTTGGTTTTTTTAGAGAAATAGATTGGGATTAGATATTTATTTCCATAGATGTTCAGAATATGACTAACCCTACCCTCCTCCCTCCCACCAAAAAAAAATAACAGTTAAGCAACCAGATTCTCTACTGTGTGCGATACATGTACATAGGTATGTACACACACACACACACACACACACACACACACACACACACACTCACTCACTCACACACACACACGGTCTAGTGGAAGGCATAAAGTGCTTGAGCAAATGTGAAAGGAATGGGGCTGGGAGTACTTACCTGCCAGTGTCCTAGGTATCAAGAGGGAGCAATCGTTTAAGAGTCCCATTCACGACAAAAAGTGAACACTGGAGGTTTACCTCAGGCTAGGCACTGAGAGCCCCTCCAGCTTGTCACTCTCACACATCCCTTACCTATGTGAGTAAATGTGTGAACAAAGTTTCTGAAATGGAGATTTTAGGAAATGGCAAATCTGTGTTCCTTGAAATGTTATTAATAATCACTTAAAAAGTCTCTCTCCACTGTATCAAGGAAGAATACAAATCAGCAGGATGTTTTTTGTGAATCCCTTTTATGGGCCCACAGTTAGGAACAAGTTCCATCCCCACGAAGTAGATCTTCTACTGATTCCATAGCTTTCAGAGTTAGAGGAGAGTTGCTTTTTCAAATATTTGAAAGTATAGTTCTTTGAACTTGAGAATCTTATTAATTCATAAAAATATCCTAAATAGGCACATAATTTGATATTATGAAAGATGATAGTCATCTTGAAATGATTTTGAATGTCACCATAGAATTCAGATGTGTGATACATAAAGTAGTTTATATTATTAGCTAATTTGTTTTTCTCAATTCTTTTAATTTTTCAGATTTTTAAATTTATCCGTAACACAGTAGGACAAAAGAATTTGGCAACCAAAACACTGGTGGATCAAAGATTTCTGATTTAATTTATTGATTAGATAACTTAAGGATTCAATATAATCATCGCAAAAATGAGATTTGCCATTTTTTTAAAAACTTGTAATACAAATTAACTGTTATTTTTATTTGCAGAATGATTTATTTTTATAACTTGTGAAGATACGATGTGATGTAGTAGAAAATATGGTTTTTCTATTGTGTCTTATGTAATTCACTAATCCATTCATATTGACAAGGCAGAAAAAATATCTGAATGATCCTTTCAGCAAAACACTTTTTAATGATAATCAAAATGATTTCCATCATTTATGTCTGTAGATCATTTTATTAACTGTAAACTCCTTACATTTTCTCACATTGACAAAACTACATGATTCCAAGTTAGACTAGTTTTCAGTTCGGTGTTTACTTACATTTATGATTAAATAAATGTTGAAACATATCTCCAAGTTTCCTTACAAATTATGAGTTGAATTGTTGCCTCTCTGTCATTGCTTGCGCTTTGTGGCGGTGGAATAAGGCAGTGTTAGACATCCCATGAAATGATACAGATTCATTTCTTTGTACCCCTGTATCATTCAGTCACTGTATTCTTTCATCAGTCATATTGACATCTCTACTGTGGTTCTGTTTATTCAGTTACAGTGTATAACATTTCTTCCAGTACAGTGTTTTTTTACATTTTACTTAATATTTTAAAATATTTCTTCAAAGTTCTGCTTTTCAGTTATGTCTAATAGACTGTCAATTTGTATTATATTGAAAACGAGATTTATTGAAAACCAATTTATACTTCCTAAGTCAGTAGTCTTATTTTTAAGATTAATGTTGTATTTGTAATACATAATAGTTCTGTTCATTTTGGGGAATTGGTACACAAATATATCATTTTTGGTCATTCTCATTCTAACACCCCCCCCCCCCAATTCTCTTATCTACAAAAGATTTGCCTATTTGATTCCTAGCATTTCTCCTTTATTTTACTCTTTATGTGTTGCGTTTCTCATGTTAGAGAAACTGTATGATATTTAATTAGTTGTGACTTTACTTCACTTATTATCGTCTCAAAAGCCATCCATTTGTCTCCAGATGACATGATTTCATTTTTCTTTGTAGATGAATGATATTCCATTATGTGTATCCTATATTTTCCTGTCCTATATTTTCTAGTCATCTGATATGGAACCTATTAAAGTAAGGAAAAAGAAATTAGGATTCAAAATCCAATTACATTTTTAACCATGTAGCTAATAATTTTCCTGACAGTTTTTTCTCAATATACTCTTCAATAATTTTTTAATGTTTTATATACCATATACTTGAAAGGCCTTTATACTTCAAATTTAATGGTCATTAACCCATAAACCATTATCTCTTACTGCTTTCTACCTTAATACTGTGTAAATAAGTAAATGCAGTGTCATGTAAATATTGTTTATATTTCTGAACTGAAAGTTTGTAATAAAACATGTGATGTTTCTGTCTCCTGTTATATATGTTATGAGGTAAGATCCAAGATTATAGTTGGGGGTTCTAGTTGGATTATATTGGAGGTTAGCACCCCCATCCCGTCACCGCCAGAAGTGAATCTCACCTTTTCCTGAGTCTTGAGAATGGCTGAGAAGAAAGAGCAAGTACTAGTAAGTTTTGTCTTTACATTTCAATTTCTACAGGGTCCCTGTAAAGGAATATCTTACAGAAGCTGCAGAGATAAACAAACATAATGACATAGATTTTTTAAATTATTCGGAGCATGTGAAAGAAATTCACCTTCCATTCCATATATGAAAAGCTACTATTAGTGTGAATATTTTCAATGGTAAATTGCAAAATATAAGACTAGGTGATTCACTTGCTGATAAAATAGAAAATACTTTAAAATCACTTTAATTTTATGTATGTTACTTTTTATTTTGGTTAGATACATAATGATGTATGTAGATTTTCAAATACTGTTTAGTCCCTTGTTCACATTGTCACAGTTTAAATTCTATGATGGCTTGCACAATTTTCCACTTGAATTTATTACTTTTTGTCTATTTCTGTAGCTACTACCACTAACTATACCGATTACCTAGAAATATTTGCTGTGTTTCATCATTAATAGATAATTTAAAAGTTCTAGAGAAGTTCTTTTAAGCTACTTTGTATCCTCCTTACAAATACTAGAATAGACAAGTTCCTTTGTTAGGAGAGATCTGTGTGTTGCTTCTCAGGCACTGCTCTCCTGTCTTTGAGGAGACTGGGCTGCTTTTCTACGGGATGCAGCATTCACAGGCTTTGTTAACTAAGTACTTGCAAGCATGAATGATGTATCTTTATTATTGTTTCAGTGTGAGGGATCAAACCTCTCATACATACCAGGCAAGTGCTATATCACTGAGCTACATCCCCAGCCCATTCTTGTATTGTCTGTGAACACTGACCTCTATAATTTGGCAGAAATAAATGTAAATGAGGAGCAGCAGCTGTCAGTAATGAAATAATGCTCCAGATTCGGTAAGAGGAATCCTGGATTTAACTTAGAGTGTTCCCGCTATCAGGAGCTTTGTAACCATGAACCAAAATATTGATATTGTGATCTTCATTCTACATACCTGCAATGGACATACCTTTGCTTATTATTTGGGTTGTTGTAAGGATCAGCATATTAAAATATGCTTACCACAGGACACTGTGATGTGTCTTGGTGGGAGTGCAGTAGTGTAGCATGTTGGAGATCTGGGAACAGTCCCCAATACTCTAAGGAAAAAAGCTTGTAACTATGATCAGACTGTGGACACTGGAATTTTAAAAAAATTTTAGCATAAAATATCTGCCTCAAAATGTATTGTCTGTCTTGCTAATAGGTTAATTCCACAATACTAAAACTCAGATAATTGATCCCAGTAATTGACCGATAGAAATTCAGAGCCTTCTTTCTTGCTCAGTCCCTGTCCTCACCAAAAGGCCTTGGTAGAGGTCACAGCCATAAGGTGAAATAGCAAAGTGACATAATCATGACATAATCAGAGATAAACTCCTGGTCGCTCCTCAGAAATGTGATTTGTGTTTTCTTCTAAGGCAGTCAGGAACTTAAGAAAACTCTTCAACTCCTTCTCAAGTTACTACTTAAAAACCTTATACTTAATAGGTAACTGAAGTAAAACAGACTTTTATTCATTTTTGTGGAACTCTGGGTCAAATCTTTCCCAGCTCTGCATATAGGCATCTTAGTCATTTCTGAACTATATGTCTAAAAGTTGCCAAAACAAGGTTTATTAGCCCTAAATTTACCTATCCTATTTCATTACCTCTGGTTGGGAATGCCAATATAAGTGATTTATAGGGACTTTAGTTATATGAAGAGTGTTTACTGAATTCCAATAGAACCTCATGTGACTTGAGATTTCCCTTCAGGTCCTAAGGGCTGCTCCAAGTTGCCTGTCCGGTCATGAGGATTCAACCTGAGTTAGGAAACCATTACTGAGGTAATAACTATCTAGGCCCTGACGCACCGCAGCTCATCCTTAAAAGCTGATCTCTTCCATCAGAGTGTTCCCCTCTACTTTCTACCCAAGTTCTAGACTCATGCTTTTCAGTAGTTTTTTTCCTCTGCAAATTCGTGCTTTACTCTCCATTTTCATTATTGCTAAGGCAAGAAACCACAGTAGCAGTGACAAAGGAAGGAGATGGTTTCACTTGGTGTTGAAGATGTGGCTCATGATATGGGGGTAGAAAGGAGAAGGAGTGAAATACTGTCTTTAGAAGACAGTTTATTTACTCATTCACTCATTTCGAACAGTGTCTCTACCTCTTGTCACTATCCAGGCCTTCTGAAAGGTCTTATGATTAATAAAGCAGACATATATTAATGAATAGGTACAGCATAGTGCTGTAGTCATGAGGGTATAAAGAATGCTCTTAACTGTGCAGCTAGGTCGTCAGGGCTTTGACCTCACAGTGCTTTTTGATTTAAAAATGTAAAGATGGATCAAAAGACCAGCGCGTGCAGAGGAAGAACACTGTGCTCAGAGGTGAGGAAGCGTGTCACACAGTTCGGGGCCGACTAGTCATCTGAACCTAGAGTGGTGGTTTTTTTCTTTTCTTTTCTTTTCTTTTCCTGTTACCATCTTTGGACATCTTTAAAACACTTCTAGGTAAGGAGACATCGCTCCTTTTGGGACTGACCAATTCTTAGTAATAGCAAGGGCTCAGGTGGATTAATGTCTTTGAAAATACAAATTAGTTCTGAGCTGTATGTACCCCACTAGGCTTATTTCTTTGCCTTAATTATCCCAGGAACAGTTACAAGCTTTTCCTAAAGACCACTCCTGTAGTTTAGAACTTAGCCATACTAGCTACTCCTAAACTCTATTCTGTCCTGCCTTTTCTTTCCCTTGGAAACTCCACCAAAGGCCTGCGCTTCTCTTGCCTCTGCCCCATGTGCTTCCTGACGTGGTGCTTTTCTGGAGTGGCCCTGCACCGTTATGTATACACTTCTTGTGCCACATACGGGAGTGTAGAGCAGGTACTACTCTGGGGTGTTTAGAAGGAGATGCAGCTAGAAAGGAAAGGAGGAGTAACGTTGTAGAAGTGTTTATATCAGGCCGCATCTTTAGTACTTAACCAAGTGTTTAACCAAGCCAAGGATTTAACCAACCGCAGACAGAAAATATTTGAAAAATATTGCACCATACTTAACATGAACAGACTTTTCTTTCCTTGCTGTTATTCCCTAAACAACACAGCAAAACAACTATTTATGTAGCATTTACATTGTGTTGGGTATTATAAGTAACCTAAAGATTATTGCAGATATGTAGAACCTATGGTGTGTCTGTTTTTATGCCCTTGGTTTTTTAAAAATGTTATAATGAAAAATTTTAAATAGGAAGTTTTAGTTCTTATGTACATTAACTAGTGTATAGAGTATACATTATATGAGACCCAAGACAGTTTCTCTTCACTCAAAAAGCAGTGGGCCACAGGTAAGAAACACATTCTTAATTTAAAGTGTAGGAGAAAAGATGGATACTCATATGCAGATACCATTCAATTTGAAAAAGGGTTTGAGCACCAACGGATTTTGGTATATCTAGGGGTCTTGGAACTAATTTCACACATACACCACGTGAGTGACAGAGCAGAGGGGCAGGGGGGAATTGAATGTAGTACAACAGCTCTGGGATAATTGATGATCTGTGGCCTAAGGGACTGGTGCTCCCACTCTTGCCTGGCTGCATGTTTTGGTTGCAGGAAATGCAATACCCGTAAGTGAGACACTAGGGTTAAAAGTTGAGAGCCAGGCTGAATTCAGACTGTGTTGCGTTCAAATCCGCACTGCGCCACTTACTATCTGGGTGATTTGGGAAAATCATGATTAAATGCCCTCACCTGTAAAAGGGATTAATAGTTCGTACCTCATAGGGTATTGAAGAGTACATAAAATTCATGTGTGTACAAAAGTTAGAAGAGTGGCTAGTATATAAGAAATCCTGGGGCTGGAGGAATGGCTCAGCGGTTAGAGCGCTTGGCTAGCAAATGCTAAGTCAAGTGCTAAGTACCTGAGTTTGATTCCCCAGCACCACATAAGCTGGGTGTGGTGGTGCATGCCTGTAATCCCAGCACTTGGGAGGCTGAGACAGGAGTATTGCAGTGAGTCCAAGGCTACTTGACCAGACGACTACAGAGCAAGACCCTCTCTCCAAAAAAAAAAAAAAAAAAGGAAAAAAGAAATCCTATGTGAGTGTTGGCTTAGTGGGCTAGTTAAGTCTCATTAGTGTTTACCTCAAACATGGATTAGTCCTTGCCTAAATTAAGAATTACCATTTGCCAGATATACTAGAAGCAGGAGATAAACTGCCTATCACTATGTAATCTGTAGGTTTTTAAGAGCCTTGTTTTGTCAGATGAGATGTGTCACACATACATTCTCAGCTACTTGGGAAGCTGAAGTAGGAAAACAGCAAGTTTCAGGTCTTATCTTGGCTGCTTAGCCAGACCTGTGTCAAAATAAAAATTTACAAAGGTCTAGAGATGTAGGTCAGTGGTGGGACGAAGTACAAAGCCCTGGGTTATGTGTTGCTCATGTTATTATATTATTATAATTATTGTTGCAAAGAAATACAAAGCTGAGGCCCAAGGTTAGGTGAGTGACCAGTAGACTGGCATCCAGCCTGAGAGCCACATATACATGACAAGGGCACATGTAATGAAGCAGCAAGAAAGGGGGGGTGTTGGGTGGTCAACTAAATAGCTTAATAGGAAAAAAAAGATGTTTACCCTACATCACACACAAAAATCAACTCCAGGTATATGGTAGATCTAAATGTCACAATAAATGACAAAGTTTCTGGAAGGTTATATAAAACCTCCAGGACTTTGATATAGGCCAAGAATTTCTTAAACCAGGCCCTCAAATAGGGACTGAGAATATAACTCAGTGGTAGTGTACTTGCCTTGTGTGTACAAGGCCAGGAATTTAATTCCCAGCATTGAAAAAACAAAACAAAACAAAACTCAAAAAGATGAGCCATAAAGGGAACTCTTGGTAAATTGGACATTGAATGTACTTACATGTAAATTTTAAACTTGCATTAAAAATCAAGAACCTTGTACATCAAAAGACTCCATTATTTTCTCATACTTTTCAATATGAAAGTAAATATTTGCAAATGTAGCTGCCAAAGTGTTCCTACAAAGAATAAACAAATTATCAGATTAATTGGGACAAAATAGCCCAGTGGAAAAATGGACAAAATGCTTGTAGCTGTCCCTCAGAAACAGTTTCCAAATGATGGATTAGCACATATGAAAAGTGTTGCATCTGCTCAGTCGTCATGAGCATGGCAAAAAAATGATGCCTCTAGGAAACCGCCAAATGGCTAAAATTGAAATCCCATGTGCTGTGAGGATATATGGAACAAATGAACATTTACATTATCTTTACCAGTGTAGGGAAACAAGAGAGAATGTGTCAAAATTTAATCAGGTAGCAGAATGAGAAAACAGCAACTGGAAAGGAGTTCATCATGATCCACCTAAATTAGTTGCCAATAATTCTGACTGCCTCCTTTAAATTTGGTCTTGCTGTATTCTGTAACAGAAGAAACTGTACATACGAATGCAAAATAAAGCATAAGATACTACTAGAAAACCTCCAAAATGACCAAATTTTAAAAAAATAATTAGTGACATATGCTGTCAGGGATGTATGAAGAAGCTTAACTGTTATGTTTACTCCTTTGGTGAAGGCAGTAGTGTTAATCTGTAATTTTTAATGGAACTATTCTGAATCTTAAAGACTTGAAGCCTTGGCAGTTTATGTCTGACCAAACCCATTGATGTCAGCAGATGGCAGTAGAAGGCACACCAAGTTTTTCTGGACAGGGCACAATTCTGACTGTAATGTCAGTTCTTAGTATTATCCAGTAAAGCAGAAGATCCCATGACTCCCCCTTCCCCAACCCCAACACACATATGCAGACTTCACTATGTTGTCACCCTCTTCACTCCTCCTGCATCATAGTGTCGGGCATCTCAGGTAACTAGTGTTTCCCATATCTGCTGCTATATTGCTCTTTACCTAGGTTTGGGAACTGAATGCTAAAAATTAGAAATATATTTTCATCCAACTCCTAGGAAAGAGTGTCACAAACTTCAGAAAAACATTTAAAACAAATTACCTAATGATTATAGAACCCCTCTCATTTTAATGATATCCAAATTTACATTGAGACCTTTATTTTAATTAAGCTATTATCCATAGTGTATAATTCTTTCATGCATGCAATCTCCCCAGATTGGACCCTAGGTGACGTTTTTCATATATAACATGCTATGTAGTATACTGTCATTTAATATACATATTGTCTTATACACCAATATATGTTACATATTTTAATGTTGCAACTATAAACCTTTACTAAAGGCAATATGACTTCAAAGGCCATAAAATTCACTTTCTTCTCTTAGATCATTTTGTTATGAACGAAGTCCTCATCTTCAGCAAAATTACAAGAGATGTTTTTGTACTTCTAAAAGTTTGCATGCATGTATATGAATTCCCCATCTTTGTTTACACAGTATTTGTTTTTTAATATACTATTTTTCTAGTTTACATCATTTGTATTCTTTTACTTGCCAAAAGCAGAAAGTCACATCTAATGAGAAATCTCTGATAAGCTTGTTACTGAGTCTGATATCTACAGGTTGTGTGCCCTTAGGTTGCTCCCTGTGACTTTTTCTTTGGGAGGCTTTAGAATTTACATAAAGTAGTTAAAACTGTTTTTTTTTTAACCTACTGCTTATTGAGGCAACTTTCTAATAACTGTTTTAACATAGAACTTTCTTATATGTATCATTCAATTATTAAACATTTATTTGCATGCTTTTCCAAATGGAATAGCAAATATAAACAATGTTTTTCTTCAAAGATTTATGTCTCCTCTCCCCCAGCCATTCTGGGCATGTGGGCACAACTGTGCAACAGAAAAGAAAGCACCTAGTAGGGCAGAATTGGCAGTACCATTCATAAATTCATGTCATCGAGAGAAAGGCGAGACTTGTTTTATTCACTGTCTTACCTCAGTTGTATAGCATTGCTTTTGCAGCACAGTAGAGACACCTGGAAACATAAAATAGTTGGAGGAAGAAATGACTGACTGATTTTTTTTTTTTTTTTTTTTTTTTTTTTTTGGTTGGGGTGGTTGCCTGTTACAAAGGAGAGCCACTGGTGAGGTCCCGTAATGCCTTTACTGTTTGTTTATCTAAAGCACAGTGTACAAGTGTATATCCAGCACTTACCAGTGCTGGCATTATGCTAGGACATGAAGAATATAGAGATGGATAATATATGGCCTCTGCTTTTACAGAGCTTAAATTGAAGAGAAAAGGTAAAAATACAAGTATAGTAAATACTTGGTTATGTTTTGTTTCTTCTGTAACAAACTGCCACAATTTTGTGGCTTAAACCAACTCAGCATTACAGGCCTGGATATAGAAATATGAAATAGTTTGATTGGACTAAAATTGAATTGTCAGCAGGGCTGCATGTCTTCTGAAAGCTCTAAGGAAGACTCCTTTCTCCTCCGTTCTCCAACCTCTAGTTGCTGAATTCCTGGCCCCTTCATCCATCTGAAAGCTAGCAGCCTATCGTCTTTAAATCTCTCTCTGATTCTCTTGCCTCCCCCTTTTACTACATTATAAAGCTTTCTGTGATCACACCAGGCCTGCTGCATGATTCAGGATAATTTCATCATCTCAAGATTCTTAGCTTAATCATAGCTGCGGATCCCTGCTTGCCATGTAAGTAGTACTCACTAAGTGTGGGCATCTTGGGGCTGGAAGGAGGCATTATTCTGCCTACCAGCAGCACAGCCAATGTACATATGGTAAAGGACAACTTAAATCCAACATTCCTGCAGTAGTTTGAGAGGTCTGCAAAGGGCAGTTAAAGATACTTTGAGACATTAAGGACAAGAAGAAGCCAGCCAAGATTATGGTTTGTTAATGAGGTTGAAATTTCTGTATGGAACAGCATATGCACAGGCCCCAAGGTGGGAGTGTCCTCATCAACAAGGGCTCTGGATTGAACATTTGACAAAACTGACCAACATGGAAAAGCAGTTTACTTAGAGCCAAGCATACAGCTGCAAAACTGGAAAAAAACTACCATGTTCCATCTGAGTCTTGTGCTGGCTTTCTCCCACTGCAGCCGGCAGAGCAAGATTCTGTTTTAACTTGGCTTTTTTAGTTGGATGCACTGAGTTACGCATTCTCTGGCGGCATTGTCAGAGCCATCATCGCAGTGTTAACAGCTGGTTGTCTAGCAGGGAGAGAGACCAAACTCAGAGCACAAAGCCAGTAACCTAGTCCTGCTTGGGAAAGGTCTGCTCCTTGCTGGTGTCAGCTATTGTCATATTTTCACATTGGCAGTTCTCTTTTGCTGCCCCAGTTGTGAGGAGCTGTGGGACAAAGTTGTCACCACATGGGGGAAAAAAATGGGTATTTAAAAAAATAATTTTAAAATCAATCATTGAGATCTATTTTCTCTTGCATCACTTACTGAGCTTTAACATTCAAGTCAGTTGACGGGGACTAATTGTCACTGGTGTTGTCATGGCACCTTGGTTCCCAGTATTTTAATAACCATGGGTACTTTCAATGCGCCCTTTTTAGGTACCTTGTATCATACAAGCAAACTAGTTCCGGTTGCAAGGAGATTCATTAAATTGAATTTTTATTTTTTATTTTTTTATTTTTAAATTTTTCCCCACTATTTTTATTAATATACAAATGTAATACATAGTATTTACAATGAATTTGGGTGTTCCATACACCTATGTATCATATCGAGTTTACAATCCCTTCTGATTTTCTACCCTCCCACTCCTTCCCTATCCCTTCCCCCGACTCCGCCTATCGCTTCATATGGTTCCAAAGAATGTCTGTGTTCTGGGTTTTCCAAGTCAGAGAAACCATACAGTGTTTAACACATTAATCTTCCACACCTAAGTCATTTCACTTAAGTTACCACTCTAACTCAGCTTCCTATTCCTCTAATGGGTTCGCAGTAGTTAAATCTTGATGCCTCTTCTCTGAATCCAACTAATCCCTTTATTGGGATATTTACCGAAAGGTTTTTTTTCTATATTTTGCTATATCTTTGTTGTTATTGTTAAATCTGGCCTTACCCACCAGTTCACATTAGAAAATAACTGCAAGCATGTAGTTCAGAAGACTAGTAAATTTGGGAAAGAAGAAAAAAACTTAAATTTCAAATGCCTTAGCTGAATATTGGAAGGTTCATACTTGTACATTCACAGGGTTATCTTTGCATCAATCAGTTTCCTTAGGATAAATTTTCATCGGTGACCTAATAAGTGAATTGGTACAATAAAACAAAGTTAAAACTATATCACATTGCTACGTTAAATGAACCGATAAGGCAAATCTAGTTATTTCAGAATTTTTTAACTTTCATAACTTATTTACTCATATTTCACTGATTACTAACATACTTTTTTCTGAGCTCATTCTCCTCTAGCTTTTGTTGCTTTTCCTCTGGGGTCATTGGTATCGCTGGCCTCTCTTTCACTTTCTAAGTTTCCTTTAAGTATTCTCTGCAATACTGGCTCAGTGGCTGCAAATTTCTTCAAGCTTTCTCTCTCATGGAAAGTTTTAAATTCTCCCTTTAAATTAAAAGACAATTTTGCTGACTATAGCAGTCTTGGTTGGCATTTATGTTCTTTTAGTGCTTGGATGACATTGCTCCATGATCTCCTTGCTTTTACAGTTTGGATTGAGAAGTCTGCAATTATCCTGAGGGGCTTATCTTTGTAGGTCACCTTCTGTTTTTCTCTTACTGCTTTTAGTATTTTCTCTTTGTGTTGGGTTTCTAGAATTTTAAGTATGATGTGTCATGATGAGATCTCTTCTGATCAAAGTTGTTTGGTGTTCTGTATGCCTACAATAGTTCCCATGTTCATTTCTTTTCTTAGATTTGGGAAATTTTCTTCCATTATTTCATTAAACATGTCCTTTAAGCCTTTTGTTTTGTCCTCAGTCTTTTCCTGGATTCCCATAATTCTGAGGTTGTTTCTCCTTGAATCATCTATCATCAGTTATAATGATTCACTTTCTTATTTACTTTGTGTTCTTCATGGCCTGTATGTTGCAGCTCAGTCACTTTATTTTCTAGGTCTAATATTCTATTCTGAAGTTGTTTAAAGTGGTTGCTTATTATTTCCTGCATGTTTTTCATTCCTGAATATCTGCACTAAATTTTTCTATATCTCTGTCATGTTCTCTAATTTCTTGTATTGCCTTCATTATCTTCTGTTCTATTTCTTCTTTGGTCTCCTCTAGTTGCTCTTCAAGGCTTGCTTTTTGCTTAGCTGTTTGTTGGTGTAGCTCTTGTGCTGTCTGTTTTATTTCCTGCTTTAATTCACTGATTTTCTCGGCCCAGAAGTTATCATCATTTTTGCCCTTTTCTTCTTTGGATTCTGCAATTTCAGTGTCCCTGGTATCATCTTCTGGGGTGTCAGGTCTCTTTGTAGGAGATTTGTAACCATGTTTTCCCATTTCTTCTTTGGTCTCCTCTAATTGCTTTTCAGGGCTTGCTTTTTGCTTAGCTATGTGTTGGTGTAGCTCTTGCGCTGTCTGTTTTATTTCCTGCTTTATTTCCTACTTTAATTCCTGCTTTAATTCATTGAATATCTGGGCCAAGAAGTTACCATCATTTTTGTCCTTTTCTTCTTTGAATTCTGCAATTTCAGTATCCCTGGTATCATCTGGGGTGTCAGGTCTTTTTGTATGAGATTTGTTACGTTTCCCCATGGTTCTGCTACCTCTGGCTGTCTCTGGTATGCAGGAAAGAAAATGGCTCCTGCTGATGTCACTGCCGAAGACGGCTGCTGAGCCCCATGTCTAATCTGGGATCCCAGGGCCTTTTCTAGGGGGAGCGCATGCTGCGTTTGTAGTACACACACCCACGGGTTGGTGTTTTGGAGGTTGGGGCTGCCAGCTGCCGACAATTTCCTCTTCTCCGGATCTGTGCTGACCTCGGGCTGAGGTTCTGGCCTCCAGAACTTCCTCCGTCTTTGGTCTGTGGATGCTGGCAGCTCGGGGCCACGCCGAGTCAGCTGCTTCTTTCCTCCTCTTCCGATGTGACTTCAGGATTTCTGACCTGCCTGCAGCCTCCTCTCCGTTGTTGTGTGCTCCATCCTCTCCCAGCTCCATCAAATGTTCAGGTCCCCGCGACCTTTCCTCCATCTGCAGCCTGCAGCTCCAGCCATTTGCAGCAGGCTGTGGCAGCTTCCTGGGCCGTGGGGATTTTTTTTTTTTTTTCCTCTGCTTTCGATGATCCTTCAGAATTTCTGGCCTCCTGCTGGCCACCTTTCAGTTTTTGGGGATGCGCCTTTGTTTTCTAGTTACACCAAACACACCTTTTCTAACTAAATTCTTGACTTTTTAAGTGAGTAGATGAGGAGACATTGTGCAGCGCTGTTACTCAGCCACCATCTTAACCGAAGGTCTAAGTTGATTTTTTTAAATGTTTTTTGTTTCTTAGTGCTGTGATTAAAATTAGGGTCTTGTGCATGCTGAGGACATGTCTTACCACTGAGTTACACCCTGCAACCCTAAATTCACGTTTTTAATATTCCTGTAAATTACTAGGATACTTAAGCCTCCACAGAGCATGAGATTTTATGTATTCAAGTTTTTTTTTTTTTTTTAAGTCGCAGACACTGTTCAAAACAGAACCCTGAACCTATTTTTCTTATGGTGACTGTCTTCTGTGCTTTTTATCAAGCCGCAAAAGGAGCCCTCATTTTGTCACTTTGCTTGTTTGCTTTCTACATATTTAGGACAAACAGGCAGAGTAGAATTGCCACTAAAAGTAAAAGCTTTGTATTTGCCACTTCTCCTTTTCTGCTGTGGGATCCTTGGCAAACTCTTTCAGCTCCACATGTCTGTTCCTCCCTGTAAACCTGGATAACACCTGCTGCAAGAGGACGGCTGTAAGAATTAGAAGAAATAACTCAAGGGAAGTGTTAGTACAGTCCTCCAACTAGGTGAGTGCACAATGAACATTGTGACCAAATCGTTACTTTGACATCTGTAAAACCAAAATAATGTGGCATATTTACCTATTTGAATGCTTTTGAGGTATGCCTGAGGTGTTAACGTGACACTTCAAAGGACATGGCTGGCCCAGCAGAGGTGCTCTGGAAAAGCAGTCATGGTTTCACCTGACCAACATGCTTGATAGGGAACAGCACGGGGATGAGGTGGTGCTGTAATTGAAGGCCATGATCCAGTGTCCAAACTAAAGAGGAAAATGGCCCTTTTTTATGCTGCTTCTACCTTATTCATGGTCCTATGCTACCTTAGTTACTTTTAGATGCTAGGACACAATGTCCAAAGGTTGGATGGTTTATTTTAGCTTACAGTTTCAGAAGGCCAGTCCACTCACAGGCGGCTGGCAATGGCAAGAAGGATCTAACAAGATAGCTGCTCACAGCATTACAGGAAGAATCAGGCCTCCAGAAGAAGCAGGGGTGGAAGTTGATATCCATGTAGGCACATGCCTATAATCTGATCTCAATATGCCTGCCCTCCATGAGACACCTTTAATCCACCCCTCCTGATCAGGCCCCACCTCATAACTGCACACGGAATATGTAGGTATTCCACAACATCCAAATATGTATGGCTTTTGGGGGCATTCCAGATCTACAGCGCAACATGTGCCTGGTTCTAAAGAGTCTGTACAATACAGGGTGAATTTTATTTCAAAGGTTCTGACTAAGATGGTGAAAGATCCAGAGATTTTCTCTGAAGAATAATAGAAGTACAGAAAAAATTTACCAGGACCACGATGGCTTTCTTCCAATCTGTTTCGCATTAAAAAGAAGGTTAACAGCCATATATTGATCGGTCCTGGGCATACAGCAAGGATAAATCATAGGAATAATAAAATGGTGACTTTCAGCTCAAGAGAGGGAAGAAAATTTAGAGATGCCCACATAAGAACAGCTTTCCATCTTTCAGATCCTCCTGCAGATGCTTGTGAGTCAAACCTGGAATTATAAGAAGGGCTGCCTGGCTTGGGGGAAAAATGGGCCATATGGAATCCAGCGTTGTTTCCCAGCCAGCCATTTTGTGTACCCATGAAGCCTTCCTAAACATTACAGTAGAGGAGGTTGTCTCTTTGGCCTCCTAGAACTGTATTACGGGTTAGATCTAAAATGTTCCCTAAAACTCTCATGCCATCAGAAGTGGTTTTTTTGGAAGGTGATTATATCATGGAGGCACTATACTTATCAGTGGAATAATCTATTGATTAGTTCGTAGACAAATGAGCTGTTAAGAGATGGGCCTGTTGGAGGTGGATAACAGCAGAGGAGGGTGACCTGAAAGTGTATATTCTTGTCTCTGGTGCTCTCTCTGTCTCTGTCTTTTGCCCCACTCCTTCGCTCTCCCTCCCATTCTCTCTCTCTCCTCCCCACTCTCCCTCCTCCTGCTCTCCACCCTGCCCTCCTGCCGCCCACCCCATTCCTTTCTTCTCTCTCTCCCTTTGTCTCTTGGAGCCAAACAACTATGGACTGAATGAACCTCTTGAAATCTGTAAGCCAAGTTAAATTTCTCTTTTAAGGTACAAGCGTCCAGTATTTTGACCTAGCAACAGAAACTTGACTAATACAGATGATTAGCTTTGAGAGCTGAAGTAGTGAATAACTCTGAAAGCAAATTTCCTCAAGGATTAGACAGTAACTAGATCATAAACTCTTCTTTATGTAGTTTTACTATTGGGGGAAATATAATTTATGCCATGATGTATTTTTCTATGCCCATAACATAATAAGCCTTGTTATTAGGATTATTCAGAGGCAAGCTATAAATTAAAATTTTGTGAGAGTATAATCTGAAATGGATAAAGAAAAATGAAAGCTCTGTGACTCATTTATTCTTCCTCCCAATTTAGAGACAGAATTGGATGGTAAGAAGTCCGCTGGAAGCTAAAGGTCAGTATTTTAGTCCAGTCTCAGTTGATAACTAGCCATTGGCTAAAACAGTTATATTTTCTGGGCTTTTAATCAAGGATGGTCTCACTGGCCTCTAAGACCTCTTCTTTAACCCATAATTGATGATCTTATACATGTAAAACACTGGTGACTATTAGGTGACTAGTATTCACTGGAGTCCCTATGTCCTTGGAAAGTCATGTAGTCTAAAATTTAGTTTCATATATCTTTAAATGGTGTTAACAATAATGAGAATGTGGGTAGGATGAGATTTAAGAAAATTACATCAGGTAGTGCACACAAAACCATTCTAATGACCTTGTTATTTGAACATAACTTGTAGTGTGGAGGATGCCACTGAAAAGCCCTGAATTACTATCCCAAAACAAATCAATTTGTAGAATAATATTACTTTATGCCTATGAAATATCTATTTCTCCCTTTTCACTATAGAATACTGCCTTCATTTGAGAGACGATATGCTTACTTTCTATTGTAGCTTGATGGCTACAAAAAATATTTTCTGGTAGCTAAAAAAAGTAAGCAAAGTCTACCAAATAAGCTCTGATGGGGCTGCTGGTTTCATCGGGGTTAATCTTAGTTGGCACACACTTTTGCCTTTTTCTTGTGTTGGAATGTGGCCTTAAACCCTGGACATGCAGAAGAAAGAGGACACAGAGCAGGAAGGTAAACAAGTGCTGTTCTTCATAGCTCGTGAATGGCTGCGCCGGCCCAGGCTGCCTCCGCTTTACGTTACTAGGACCTAATTGCAGGCAGGTATCTAGTGCACACAGTCTAACACAATCCTGAGTAGTAAAATATGCCCCCAACATCTGCTTCCACATCAGTTACACCACAGGACTACCAAATTTCGCTTTATACCCTGCAGAGGTCCTGTCTCCTAAGAGAATATGCAGCCACCTTCAGCCCAGCCAATATTCAGCAGCAGCAAAGAATTCCACTTTTGTAACTTCCCTCTCTGCTTTTGTTCTAAATAATCATAAGAAAAGAATTCTGAAATGTCCTAAATTAAGTTACAAGGTAGAGAATGCTGGGAGGAAAAAAAAGAGATCATTTTAAATCAGAGCTTCAAGAAAAGTCAACAACAACAAAAAAATCAAACTGATGAAACTTCTTCAAATTTCTTTCCTGTCTGCTGAAGATTACCCATCAGGGTTACGTTGTATTCTGCTTTTGGAAGCAATAAACTAGAAGTAGCAAAAACGTCTTTTTATGAATTTACCTCTTGTCCTGAGACTTTGCTACCTCTGGAAATCCTGCAGCTCTTACCTCTAGCCAGTTATGCTTTCAGTGTAAACTATTTCTGCCTCTTTTCTGCAGAATTTTATCTTTTCAGTTCATTTCATTTTTATCATAGCTAAAATTTTACATTTGTTACATTATTTTTATAGCTACTTATGTATAGCATATGAGAGTCTCTTATAAAATTATGTTACATTTATGCTTATGTTTTAGTTAGATTTTTGTTGCTGGGGCACAATACCTAACACCCACAACTTAAGAAAGGAGAGTTTTATTTCAGCTCACATTTCAAAAGATATCAATCTATTATTGGTTGGCTGGCAATGGAAGAAAGGCTAAGCAGAGGCCAGGCCAGAGAGAAGCTGTTCTTGGCGCAGCAGGACAGGAAACTGAAGAGCTAGAGGAAGGGCAGAGCTAGCACATATCCTTCCAGTTATGTCCCAGTGATCCCGTTCTTACAGGTCAAGCCCCAGGGATCTACACCTTCTGACTAGGATCCACTTCTTACAGCATAAAAAATCAATAGATTAACTCCCATGCTTGAATCGCCCTCCAAACATGAGGATTTTGGGGACATCCTAGATCCAGACTGTGACCTTTGGAGAGGTCATGTCAACTTGAGGCAATCAGGAACTACACCTGGATTAGGATTTGGGAACCACGTCTAGATGCCTTGATTGGGAATTGAAAATCAGCCTGGGTTAGAGTGTGAGTGATTTGTGGGTGGTGAGTGAGGGAAGAGCACCCATCCTGGTATAGGAGGCTCAACTTGGAACTCAAACAGTATAAAAGGAAAGAAGAAGAAAGATTGCTACAGCTTCTTCCTCTGGAAAGTCTCTTGCCTTCTTAATTGTCTGTGGACACTGACCTGCTGCTGTACATCGTAGATCTTCATCACAGATTCACTCCAGTCTTGACTTGCACCTGTCTGCCCGTTGCTGATCTTCAGACTCCATTCTTTGCCATTTGTCTTCGAACAACTGAGATCTGCAGCAGACTCTCACTGGCTGTTCTGCAGTCCCAGGCAGAAATTCTGCTTTGCGGCAGCAGCCATTGGACACTCCATATCTTCCATGTGCAGGCTGCCATCTTGAACTATCTCTGTCCTCGGATTTATAAACCTTCTAAATAGATCCTTTTTGTTATAATTTCTGTAAATTTTGACTTTTGAAAGAACCCAAACTAATGAAAAGACTATAACATTCTACCCCTGTCCCTACAAAAGACTCATGACTATCTTCTTATACAAAATACATTTAGCTCATCTCTAAGAGTTGCTAAAGTCTTAATGGTTCCTACACTGCTAAAAAGCCTTAAGTCCAAAGTTGCCTCTGAAACTCAAGGCAAACTTTTAGCCGTGAGCTCCTATGAAAAGCAATGTAAAGCATTTCTGACACACAATGGGACAGGGTAAACATTCCCCATTCTAAAGGGAGGAATAGGAACATAGAAAGCAATCAGACCAAAATAGGAATGAAAGCCAGAGGGCAAGTGTTAGATCCTGTATCTCCATTAAGTTCTGTCCTGAATTCAGGATAAGCTGTGGCAAGATCTTCACTCCAAAGAGCTTGGATCGTCCCACCTCTACAACGTTGCCTCTAGGTGCAACCTCTATAGATTCTCTTTTGGGCTGGTCTGCTTACAGTCTGTGGCCTTCACCAACAGATAATCCATGTTCCTGGCATCTCCATATTTTTGGAGTCTCCACTGTTCTTATAGCTTCACTCTCACAACTTCACATCCTTCTCAAGGGCACACTGCCTGGCCTTCAAGGCTGTCTTCTGAAATCTAGATGGAAATTTTCCTGATTCCACAACTTTTGTATTTTATATGCCTGCAAAAATGACACCATGTGGGTGACACTAAGGTCTGTTGCTGGCTTGAGCAGTAGTTCAGCCTCCTTGGACCATGGCAGTGAAGGCTTTGAGTTCTTAGACAGCTGAACTCCCTTGGGTTATACTTTTCTAGGTTGCCTTGAAGGAACTTGCTTTTCAGGTGGGATCTTGCTGCTTCCAGAGAGGCAACTTTTCAGACTGCAGGAAAGGCATCTTTTCTATAGCCCCAATGCCAAGTATTTGGCCCTTTAATGCTAATATCTTCACCAACCATGCGTTCTTTTTCCAAACCTTGAAGTTACTTTCTTTCTTGCATAACTGAAAACTTTTTACATCTTTTTCTTCGACCATTTCTTGATTCTCAACATAGAGCTTGCTAGAAGATGCAGGCAGTACTCATGTAACAGCTTGAACACTGGGCTGCCTGCAAAGTTCCTCTGCTAGATTACATAGTACACTGGTCTTAATAACAGTTTCAGGCAAAATCTCAGGATGGGCAACATGCCAACACACAGGGCAGTACATGTGGTTTCTAGACCCATTACCAATGAAGTCCTCATCTGAAACCTCTTGAGCCTCACCTTTATAATCTGCATTTCTAGCCAGCTTTCTGGGCATCTGAGCTCTGACCACAGTCTCTCATCTCTAGTCGGCATCTCCAAACCTTTCAAAACTTCTCCTGCAAATCAGTACCAAAGACTCTCAACCACATAGTCAGGTAAAATTACACAACAACCTCACCTCTGTGCTAATTTCTGAACATTCCTGTCTTTGATTTTTGTTGATGGGATATAATACCCAATATCCAGAATTTAAGAAAGGAAAGGTTCATTTTATCTCAGAGTTTCAGAAGGTCTCAGTCATCTTGGGTGGCTGGCAGTGGCTTGGTGGAGGTCTAGCTAGAGAGAAGGTATTCCTGACATGTGGGACAGGGAGCGGAGGTGCGAGAGGAAGGGTAGAGATAGCATATGCCATTTGTAGGTCATGTCCCAGTGATCTGCCCCTCCGAGGTCAAGCACCAGCGATCTGCTGCTTCTGACCAGGACCCACCTTTTGCAGCATAGGAAATCTATAGTTTAACACCCATGGTTGAATCACATTCCAAACACAAGGCTTTTGGGAGACATACCAGATGAAAACTACAACAGCCTGTTTTATAGAATTTAGGAATAAGTTTACAGTTCTGGGTATTTATGTAAGTTCATACTTTGATTTTATGACAGGCACTTGGTTGTATTTATAGCTTCTTTGATGCTGACTTCTTGGTCTGGATGCTACTCTGTTATAGTAATTTTCTTAGGAGGAACACAGGTTCTATTTTTGTAGCAATGTATTTCATGATGCAGTTTCCAAAAATGCCTGCAATCTATTGAGAACAGATACTAGTCATGTCTTTCTTTTTTGTATAAGGATTTGTCTCTGTAAGTCCCTCCCTGCTAGAAGATAACCTGCCCTCTTGAAACCATCTCAAACCTTTCCACAAAAAAATGGAGAGTTGTCACTTCTCTATGTGTCTCTGTATGTCTCTACCTTTCCACTAACCAACTCACCTCACTTCCCAAGTAGTTATGTGTGCTATAGCGCCTGGATTCCTGTTCATTGGTCTTTTCCTCTGCTTCCCTCTGAACGTGGCCATGTTCCACAAGTGCAGCCAAGGGCTTCTCCTCGTGACATGGCCTATAACGGGTTGGGTCCTCAGTCCCTATAGTTGCCAGAGGATATTCTGCAGTTTATTTTTAAACTTTCTGAGTATTCAGAGAGCTCCAGATGGCACAGTATGCAATATTCCTTCTTCTACTCTTTCTTCTTTTTCCTCTTAGATTCACCAAGAACCTCCTTGTGAAGTAACAAGCCAAACCAAGCTTCTGTGTAACCCAGGTTTAGCCCAGGAATGACACTTTCCTAATAAAGGCAAGCTATCCCAGAAAGCAACCCTAGTTATGTTTTTGGTCAGAGGGATACTAGTGCATCAAATCTCAGGCCTTGCATATGCTAGAAAAATGTTCAACCACTGACCTACATTGCCAGCTCCTCTAGGGAGGAATTCATGTACCAGTTGCTAAGAGAATATTTTCCCTGTCTTCTTATAATCATTATACATAAAAGGTGTTTGTTCACATATGTTTGTGAATAACCAAAGTACTGGTTTCACAGAGTTGCTTTATGATTTCACTCTTTAGGCTTTGATTATAGAAATGGCAGTGTAGAAAGAGTACAAGCAAAAGGCTAGACTTTATTCCAGCATGTGATGGTCATGGGAGCATCAGTCAGGATGAAAACTGATCCTTGGGACCCAAAGCACATGTGCTATATTTAAATCTGTTACCTTATGGAGGGAAATGCCCAGAGTAGAGCTTTCAGGTATCTGTGATAACTTGTGGGCCAGCAAGTGCGAGAACACCCACCCTGGGTGTGGGCGGTTCAACCAGCTTGAAGTAAAAGAAAAGGAAGTAAGAAGGAAGATGATTACAGCTTCTCCTGGGAGAGCTCCGGTGGCCTTTGCCTTCATCTCCAGACACTCGCTCCCGCCTTCGCTTCTTCAGTTTCCATCACAGATTCGCTCGAATCTTCAGACTTTCGTTACCACCCTGGGATAGTGGTCCACAGCACAGACTCACAATGGTTGTTCTGTAGTCTTGGGCTGTGTTCTTCTGTCTCATGTCTGAACAGCCACAGGACCCTCCAGCCCTCACATGTGCATTTGACCATTTCGCACTCCCTTTTCTCACAGTTGTAAGTCATTTTTATTTATATGTAATTACTATTAATTCTGCCTCTCTTATAATCCTAACCAGTATTTGTTACATGGTTAGCTTTCCTACTTTTGCATACTGCAAGTGGGAGCACATATGAGGTACCTGATACTGAATCTCAACCATTTAAGTTAAAAAAAAAGTACCATGGGACTTAAAGAGAGGCAGCTCTTATTACTGGACCAGGCTTTTATTTTGAGAGTGTGGGTGCTCCCTTACATGAAAGTATCTCAAGAAAGCTCCAGAGAAGTCAGGGGTCAGTGGCCAGGTGAACATGCACATAGGAGTGAGTACAGGTGTGAATTTAGCTTAGCTAAGCAAGAAGTTAACATAAAAACCACATATGCTGAATAACTTGCCAAGATTTGGAGAAATAATTCTTTTTTTTTTTTTTTTTTTTTTTTTGAGACAGGGTCTTGCTCTTTCCTCCAGGCTGGTCCTGAACTCACTATGGAGCTCAGGCTGACCTTGAAGTAATCGCAATCCCTCCTGCCTCAGTCTCCCAAATGCTGGGATTACAGGCATGTGCCACCACACCCCGGTTATGTGGTGCTAGGGAATTGAATTCAGGGTCTTGAGCTTGTTAAGCAGGTGCTTTAACCACTTAGCTAATTCCTCCAGCCCTAAGAAATAAATTCTGTTACAACAGAAATTTCCACTGTTTTTGAAGCCAATGGAGGTTTAATTTTCCAATGTAATAGAACATTTGTTGCTATCAAGAATCATCTACTTCAACAAAAGGCACTCACCAGTCCTGTTACCTCTGAGAATACCCCATTCCATAACATCCAAATACCATGTGAATGAGATGGCAAGTTCCCAGGTCTCAACCTATGCACTAAGAGAAACCAGCCTGTTTCTAGTCTAGTGTTTATAAAGATTCCTGATGGAATGTGCAAAAGTGCATGCAGGTGTGTGTGTGTGTGTACATGTGTGTGTGTATGCATGTGTATGTGTGTATCTTAAGTGCTCACCCATGTGGAACATGTCACAGCGGAGAAACAAAGTATTATGGAGGTATATTAGCTTATGTTTCTCAACATTCTGAATGGTTCTGATAAATTCTTTTTTCTGTCTTGCCCCTGCAACTGTAGCACTTGCTCCTACAACTTCATACCTATGATGACCACCTCTCTTATTTCTCCAAACTACCAGTGTTAGACAGTTACATACGTTCATCAGTTGCTGTGAGTCTGGAATAATGAAGGAGGGCTCCAGAATAGCATGGAATAGAAAAGTTGAACATCAGTCTTCACCATTTTCAAAAATCCTTCTGCTAATTCTCTACTATAGGAGATCTACATTTTTAATGTCCCTGAAGTCAGTCTCTCTCTCTCTCTCTCTCTCTCTCTCTCTCTCTCTCTCTCTCTCTCTCTCTCTCTCTCTCTGTCTCTCTCTCTCTCGGGGATGCAATCCAGAGCTTTCTCACTGAGTTATATTCCCAGTCCATTTTCTTAGTTTTGGTTTGGAGAGAGGGTCTCATTACATTGCCCATGCTGGCTTGAACTAGTGATCTTCCTGCCTCACTTCCAGAATGTTCTGATTACAGGCCTACACCACCGGGTCTGGTGACCCAAGTCTTTTTTAATAAATAAATAGAGAATAATTTTTTCATAAAGAGCACACACTAGGGCTAATTCCATTTATTGAATGCTTGAGTCATTTGTGATGACCTCTGAGCGGTCCCTCAGGGTGAACTCCAAATACACTTGAACATAGTTTCATGATTTGCCCTTGCTTACTTCCAGCTTCTTCTCCTCATTGCTCCACCTGGGTTCAAATTTCAAGTGTCACAGACACCAGAATAAGTTCCTGGAATAACTCAGTTGATCATTTAGATAATCTGTGTTGCCTTCCCTTTCTTCATTCCCTTCTTTCAAATGTGTGTGGTCTCCTTGAGGACAAATCTGCAATTAGAGTGGCAATTGTGGGGGATGGGAAAAGGCAGGGCAGGGGAATGAAAAACCTCACACAGGAGAGGAAGAGTTGGCAGAAAAGTATTTTGTTCTGGGTGGGAACACTGTTGAGGGGACTGTCGACCAGCCTCAGGGCACATTTCACTGTTGACCTTAGGGGCTGTTTTATCTGACCATATCTAATTATAGAACTGGGCATGAGGGGCTGTGTGTGTAGTGAGGACCACCTGAGAGTGCTGAGCTTCTCAAAGGAGGCACCAGGGTGTGGTCCTTACACTTGAAGGGTGGAAGGTGGAAAGGGAGTGATTCTGGATAGTAGATTGGGACCAGTAACCAACCTTCATTAACACCTCCTTTGGGTGTAAAGGACTTCACAAGCCTCCTCATGTGTAAGCCTCAAAACAGCTTTGGGAGATAAATTCTATTGTTAGCCTCACTTCACAGATTAAGAAACTGAACTTTAGAGAATTTATGTAACTTACCTAAGCTTTCAAGTTAGAATGTGAATCCTAACTCCAAACTTTATTATGAACTAAATAAACTCCAAAACACACTTACAGGGACCCTTTTTCAAACTAAAAGGTTGATAGGTGGTAATGATGCATATTTGGTAGTATGTCATGAGCAGCTCTTTGACTTCATGAGATTCTTTAGTCAAAGTAATTTTTTAACCTTAGTTTTCTTTTCTAAATTAAGATGAATAACAATATCTTCTTGCTCAAATTCTGTGAGATTTAAATACAATCATGTACATGAAAGCAGTTTATTAACTGCAAAACTGAAACTGAAATTTTAACTTATGGTTTCTACTATATTTTAGAAAACTCCCCAAGGCCCCAGGGTGATAGGAGACTGCACTAGTGGTATAGAAGAAAGATGAGGGAAAAGGTTCACGCCAGGGCAGGGGTAGTGAAGATGGAGAGGAAGGATGTGTTTAAGGGATGACTAAGGACATTACACAAACAAGACCAAAAGACAAATTAGATATAGGGAGGGTAAGGAAAGGAGGTCAGGATGAGTCAGAGCTGTGCGCTGAGTAAGCAAGTGGATGGTGAGGTCATTGATTAAGGAGGAAGAGTAGGCGGGAGAATGTGCTTTATTTCAGGCATGTTGCAAGGAGGTGCCTATGACACATCCCACAAGTGGAGATGGGGAGTGGGAGTGGGAGTATGAGTGGGGCTCAGAGAAGCAGAGTGCTGACAATTAAGATGGGAACATCACTTAGTATTTGTGAGACTAAAACTCTGAGAGAATATGTGAAGTCCAGGGAAAACCTAAACCAACAGTTTGTAACTCTTTAAAGCCAAGGCAGCCCCCCATACTCCTACATAAATATAAATGTTGAAACCAAGTTTAAAAAACAGATCAAAGTGGAACTTTTCTGGTGAAATGGAGAATGGGTTGCCTAGAGCCTACTTCTTCAGATGGCTTCTGATTGGGTTCCATGGAGCCCCTCTTTGGAACTGGATGTAAAGAGGGAAGTTTATGGCAATGCTGGGTCTGAAAGAAAACAGCTAAACAAAATCAAATTGGACTTTTAAAGTTCTTTTTTTTTTAAAGTTGTTTTGAAACTTTAACTTGTGGGAGCCTTACTCACTCCCAAGCAGTACTACTACTTTTCCTGACCTACTCTTGTTAACTGCCACTGTACTACAGCATCCAGGCATGCCCACCAGCGCCACAGGAACATTCACATAAAGAGAATTGGCCATCACTTTGGGCAAATATGGCTTTCAGTTTCATGCACATTGGTTTTTCTCTTTGTCAGAAGAGGATTGTCGTGTAAACATCTGCTGGGTCATTAGTGCTGAGATAACTGTCTTGTTACAGTTTCCATAAGACTCTTATGTAGTCTCTAAACTAGAAAAACGTTGCCCATCCACTCCAACAGTTTAATAAGTAATCGTAAATATTTAATTGCAAAGCATTTCTAAAAGTTGAATGGATTAAACTTCTAATTAATCAAATATTTTAACACTGTGGAGACCTAAACCCCCTACGGGCAGTTACTAAAACAGAAAGACGTAATCACATGAGAAGCAATAGGAGAAAGACAGGCACTGCCAGGAGGCCAAAAGGTAAGTCCAGACAGAACAATGGCTATGTTTGAGGAGCTATTGTTTAAAAAAAAAAAAAAATTCCTAAAATCTCAGTGATTTAACACAGTAAACATTTACTTCTCACTTCCTAGAAGTTCCAAGTTGTTGTAGATGTGTACGACTGACATGTGACCATTCATTTTGTGACTTGGGATCCAAGTCCTCATCTGCATCCTTTGCCGTCCTGTGAGCACACTGGTTTGAGAAAGAGGAGGGCACAGATGTTTCTGTGGTTCAGCCTGAATATGAGTGCATCACTTTTGTACGTGTTAGAATGGCCAGAGGAGTCATGGCCACACTGTAAGCACCTGGAAAATACAGGCTAATTGTGTGCTCAGGAGAAGACCCAAGGACAAGGTGAGCAGCTAGCCACACTCTGCTAAAGGTAAAGTTAAAAAAAAAAAAAAAAGTGCTTCTGCATAGGTTTTGTATAAAAAGTAGGAAAAGTGAATTCCTTCTAGATATAACATTTTTAGCCTCATTCTTCTTTCTCACCTGGAAGTTTTAGTCCAAAGGGCTGAGAAAGGGAAATACCAAATGCACCACCCTGCCACAGGTATCAGTTAATTTCTAGGAAGAGTGAATTACTGTGTTTTCATATGTGCCAAGAGAAGATGTTCATCCTTGTTATAGAAAAGGCTCAATTCCCTAAAAGTTATTTTTAGACATTTTATTTCAAATTATGAAATAAATTTCTATGTACTTAATACAGCTCTGCATTGTTATATAAACCTTTCCTATAAAAACTTCTTTCTTCTTATTCTTATCCAGAGTTTTATAGAAGCTAGACACATACCCACTGAGTCATAGAATAATTGGAATTCTGACAGGAAGATAACTGTAAAGCAGTTCTCTAAAGAGGAGCACCACTCTGTTTTATTTAAACTTCACAAAGTAGGTAAGCGTTTTATGGGTCGTGGATTTTCTAACACAAGGTATTATGTAACATGTAGCTCAGCTTTGAATGGTTTCATTTTTGTTCTTCTTGCTCACCATGCACATGCCATTTGGTGACATCCTGAGGTCCGGGAGGCTACTGCATTAGAGCTTCTGAAAAGAAAAGGTTATTTTACACCATGTTGAAGAAGAAGCTTTGATGATTCACAAAATTAAATTTGTTTAGTTCCTGGCAGGGGAGATTTTCTAGCCAAAGCTTTGAAAGGAACGTGTATTATAAAAGGAAAGTGTGTTATAACTTGCTCCCTGATCGAACCAAAGATTTGGCACGCTCTTTTTTCAGGAATAGCATTAAGTTGACATTGATTTGACACTGTCAAACAACACAAAGTAGACAAAGTCATTTCAGCCTTCAAAAAAGAAACAGAATGTCAATAATTCTTCTTTTAATGGAAATTATAAGCATTGTTTCAGCAAACTTTTTCTCCTTTGGGAATAATTCTTGAGGAAACATACATCAGTCTATCACCTTCATAATTTGTATTATACCATTGGTTATACTATTGAGGTATGTTTTGTAAGAAAATTTTGCCTCAGAAGATGAAAGTCTGTCTTAAGAAACAAGTCTAATCAGATTTGATTTACCTGGAAGCCATCTCTTTATTTTCTTTCTACTCTGTATTTTTGCTTTTTCTGACTGAAAAGAGCACTTAAATAATATGGTTGGTCATGAGTATCGGAATTTATTGCTTAATAATTTGAGAGAGCTTTAAGTTCAATATAAAATGTTCTTGGGCTTTTCCTTTTTTGGCATGCCAAATGAATATTCTCTTTTTTCCTTATTATATTTAAATCTTATTATGGTAGAACTCTGCCTTTCATATATTTTAATCTTTAACCATTCTGATTAGATGTCTATTGCAAAATTATCTGTGAAATTTGTGTGCTTCCAATTATGCGTGCAGCATTATATTATGTACATTCTAATGAGCCATCATTGTGGTGGCTGTGGGAGCACAATAGTTTTTAATTAATAAAATAAAAATGAGTTCTTCCAGAATTTATTATAAGACTTATCTAGAGTGAAATTGTCACTCAGTTTCAATTCTCTTTCAATCGTTTCAAGTAGAGAGCCTCAACTTAAAGATAGTTACACATTTATTTCTGTTGCTTGCTGTTCTCCTAACATAGGAACAAATTTCAGATTGAGAGTCTTCAGTAGGTGATTTTGTCCAGCTAGAAGTTAATAACGTTTTATTTTTCTTAATTATTTATTTTAAAGACAGGGTCTCACTCTGTAGTCCAGGCTGGTTTTGAACTCACTGTGTAGCCCAGACTGGCCGAGGACTCATGGCAATCCTCCTACCTCAGCCTCTGGAGTGCTGGGATTACAGGTGTGTACCACCATGCCCAGCTTTATATGGTGCTGGGAAATTGAACTCAGGGCCTTGCACTTGCAAGGCAAGTGCTTTAACCACTGTACCATTTCTCCAGCCCCTATTTGTATTTTTTTAATCTATATACAAGTGAAATGGATTTTCCAGTTATCAAATGATTCATTTGAAGGAAAAATGAATGCTAGGTTTGTAGACTTCAGTAGTGAATCCGTTAGGTCCTGGGTTTTTTCTTTTTCTTTTTTTTTTTTTTTCCTCCTTTTTTTGAGGCAAGGTCTTACTCTGTAGTCCAGGTAGACTCTAAACTCACTATGGAGTCCAGGCTGGCCTGAAACTTATGGAAATTCTCCTACCTCAGCCTCCCAAGTGCTGGCATTACAGGCGTGTGTCACTACATCTAGTTATGTGATTCCTAGGGAATTGGATCCAGGGCCTCAAGCTTGCTAAGCAAGAGCTTTAACTCAGCCCCCAGCCCTGGGCTTTTTTTTTTTTTATCAAGGGAGACTTTATTACTAATTCAGTCTTCTTATTAATTACTGATCTGTTCAGATTTTCTATTTATTGTGATTTTTTATTTCTGTGATATTAGCAGTAATATTTCCTTTTTTATTTCTGATTTTGTAGATCTTGATCTTCTATTTTGTTTTCTTGATTAGCCTAGCTAAAGGTTTGTTAATTTTATCATTTCAAAAACCAACTCTTGATTTTAATTAAAACATATTTAAAGAAGAGCTAATAATTTTTCTTAAGTTCTTCCAAAAAGTTGAGTAAAAAATACTCATTTTATGAGGTCAGCATACTCTTTTTATAATGCTAAGCCAGGACATTTTGAAAAGAAAATTAGCCCTGATAAAGATCTGTGCAAAAATCCTCAAGAAAATGGGAACAAACCCAATTCAACAGCACATTAAAAGAATCATTTGCCATGGTCAAGTACTACTTACCCCAGGATTGCAAGAATGGTTCAACATACAAAAATCTAAAAATGTGGTACACCACCTTAACAAATGAAGGATAAAAACATAAAATCATCTCATTAGATACACGAAAAGCACTTGACAAATCTCAGCATCTTTTCATGATAAAAACTCCCAATGAAGTAGTTACAAAAGTAGTATACCTCAACACAATGAAGGCCACATATGAAAAATGCATGGCAAACATTATACTTAATGGTAAAAGGTTAAAAACTTTCCCTCTAAGATCAGGAACAAGATAAGGATACTTTTGTCACTTCTATTTAACAAGCAGTGGAACTCCTAGCCAGAACAATATAAGGAAAATAAGGAAACAGCATCCAATTTGAAAGGAAATTGAATTTCTGATCTCATAAAAAGCGTGATCAAAAATACAGAGAAATTTAAAAAATCTTATTACTGTAAAAATGTCTTTCGTGAACAATGAAATAAGTGCATCTAAAGTGAGGGAAACTATTTTATATGTGGAAAACCCTAAATATTCCACCATGAAAACTGTAAGAAAAAGTAAACTCAACAAATCTACAGAATATAAAATCAGCACACAAAAATCCGTATCCTCAGTACTGCCAAAAAACCCTACTTCTATACAGTAATAACAATCTATCTGAAAAAGAAATCAAAGAAACAGTCTCATTTCCCATACCAAAAAAATGAAGAAACAAAAGAGAAAAGCATAAAGCTCTAGTAATAAGTAATTAAGATATCTCTAGTACAGACTATAAGATACTGATGAGAGAAATTGGAGAAGATATTAATGACGGAAAAGATATCCTGTGTCCATGGGTTGAAAGAATTAGTATTAAGATATCCATATCATCCAAAGCAATCTACAGACTCAATAAAATTTTATTGAAATACAAATGACATTTTACACAGAAATAGAAAAAAAATCCTAAAATTCCTAGGAAATAAAAACAGCCAAAGTTATCCTTGGCAAGAAGAACAAGGCTGGAGGCTTTATACTATCTGACTTCTAAACTGACTGCAAAGTGATGGTAATCAAAACAGCATGGAATTGGCCTAGAAACAAACACACTGTGGCTAAAGTTAACACAGAAAATCAAGTTGATTTGCCTTGGGATCCACTGAGGATTGGTGGGACATATTTCCCAGAAATATAAAAGCTGTCTAATACAGAAAATTGGTGTTGAGATTGAGGCCATTGCTGTGATTGTACCTGACTATGTGTTTTAGAAAACTTTAGAACTGGTTTGGTAAGAGTTTGGGAAAGTTTGGAGATGCCAACTGATAGAGAAGCCTTATAATGCTATAAGAAGATCTTGGTGGGTGATTCTGATCAGAGTTCAGAAGGCCAAAATGCTGATAGAAACAGAGAGTAAAGACCAGATTCAGAAGTTTTAGCTGGGAATAAAAATCCACTAGCAGTTAGACCAGAGGCCATGTTTATACTCTGCAAGAAAATTTCTCTCCCCATGTCCGAAGACTTTGCAGGAGACTGAGATTAAGATAAATGGAACAATTGATTTGGCAGAGGAAATTTTAAGACAGCCCAACATTCAGGCTGTGTCATGAGTACTGATGGCTATTTTTAGCCAGATTCACAGTGAAAATGGGGGCAAAAGGCAGAGATGAAAATTTTGAAATACTTAATTTTTTGACAGAAGAGACAAAGTTTAAAGTTGGAGTTGAAGGAGATGTGGCTGATGAAGAGATTGGTGTCATTAAAAAGAAACCAAGCATTGTGTACAGGGACAAAAATAAAAATGTTTTAAGGCCATCTCAGAAATCAGCAAGACTCCATCACAGGCTTAAAAGTACAAAAGTAAAATCTTTTCACTTGAGCAGAGAGCCCCTGGACTTCATGCCTAGGCAGTTCGTTCTCCAGGATTCATTTCACCATGCCTAGCCATTCAGGAACTCAGAGGCTGCTGTTGCCATGGTCCAACATGGCCTGGTTACTGCTTACTTTAGTGGCAGATCTTGGCATAATTCCCATGATGCTGGTTTGATCTGCATGTAGAATATAAGTGTTGTTAAGACCTGGGAGATCCACATTACAAAAGAAAGCCTGGGAGGCTACTCACAGAGCCCCTGAAAAAGTACTATGCAGAGCTGTGAAAATGAAACCAAAGGTTCAGTGAAGACCCTAGGAAGTTAGAGATGCCAAGGATTTGGAATAACTGCTGAGGAAAGCTGTAGACCATGTGTAGAGCCAGTTCAAGAGAGAGGCCATGTGGGCTACTATCAGCACTACATAAGGGTGTGGATCTATGGAACTTACCTCTCACCATTATGCATCTCAAATGCCAGATATGGAGGTAAGGACTTAATGTTAGCCCTTCTGGGTTTTGGTCTTGCATTGGTTCAATTTGATTCTATTGATATTTCCTTATTATTCACTTTTGGAATAGGAATGTTTGCCTAACTTTTTATTTTTATAAAGATTTGTGGGTAAGATTTTGCCTTCAGTCTCATAGGATACTTCAGTTTGGACTTTTTAGCAATGCTGGGTCTGCTGAGACATTGAGGGAGGGATTATTGTGTTTTGCTTTTACATAGGATAGTTGTATCATGTTAAGCAGAATTATGACCTTGTGCTTACTTGGAGATTAAGTATGGTTTAAGGAGATGTGTTTGGGTATCAACTTGACAACGTGTAAAATGTGATGGTTCGGGGCGGGGGGGCGTGCCAAGTTGATTGGCATTGGGATCCCCCAGGAGATTGGTGGAATATACTTCTGGGTGAGTCTGGGTCTATTACAGTGGCATGACCTTAGAGTCTGTGTCTGGTCTCCTTCCTCTCTTACACTATTCCCTAGCCTGCTTCCCTACTGACATGAACTAAAAGTAGTTTTGTTTTACCACACCCCTTGCTGTGATGTCGCTACCTTACAGTCAACCAGCTATGAACTGGACACTCAAAAAATGTGAGCTAAATTAAATTCTTCTTCTTGAAGTTGTGGTAGGTGTCAGATGTTGTGTTGAGCACCTGTAAATCTAACTAAAACACATGCTGACCAGTGGAATAAAATAGCCCAGAAATAATGCTTTCAGAGCCTATTGATTTCTTACTAAGTTGTGAAGAAACAAAATGGGGAAAAATACAATCTGTTTGTTAAATGGAGTTGGAACAACTTACAGAAGGATAAAATTAACGTTTATTTCGGTAACATGTACAAAAGTCAGCACACAAGTAATTTAAAGACAAATTTAGTATACAAAACTTTAAGACTACTAGAAGAAAACATAGAGGAAATCTTTATGATACTGTCTGGGCAATGATCTTTTTGGATACAAACCCAAAAGCATGAGTAACAAAAGCAAAAATAGACAATTGAAATTATATTAAGCTAAAAAGCATGTGCGCAGCCAAAAAAAAAAAAAAAACAGAGTGAAGAGGGAA
Organism: Ctenodactylus gundi; assembly: GCA_004027205.1. Taxonomy (NCBI): domain Eukaryota; kingdom Metazoa; phylum Chordata; class Mammalia; order Rodentia; family Ctenodactylidae; genus Ctenodactylus; species Ctenodactylus gundi. The sequence continues at coordinate 37,164 of PVKB01001830.1, read as the reverse complement.
TCTACAGATCGGAGAAAATATTTGCAAACCATACATATGGTAAGGATTTAATATCCAAAAAATATCAGGGACTCAATATTAGGAAAATCACTCATTTACACAAAAGAATAAAAGGTTCGAGAAGACAGTTCTCAAAAAAATTCATTGGCAGCAGAAAAATGCAAATTAAAATCACAAGGAAATATGTACCGCACATCATGTACTAGAATGGCTACTATCAAAAGACAAAAGATACTTGTTTTCAAAGATGCGGAAAAGAAGGAAACCTGTGTGCACTGTGAGAATGTAGACAGGTGCAGCCATTGTGGAAAACAGTTTGGTGGTTCCTCAAAAAACAGAACTGCTATATAATTCAGCAGTCCTACTACTGAATGTAAATCCAAACCAAATTAAATCAATATGTAAGAGAAATTCTTGCACTCTCCTGTTCAGTGCAGCATTATTCACAATAACCAAGATACAGAATCAACTTAAGTGTCCACCAGTGGATAAATGGAGTGTGTGTGTGTGTGTGTGTGTCTGTATTTTGGGGAAGATATTAAGACTTGCAATGTTTGAGCCACATCACAGAACAATTGTATCAGAATATTGGGGAGTGGGACCCAAGGATCTGCAGATTGCATAACTCTTAAGATGATTTATTTCAGTATGCATCTGAAGTGGAAAACTACTGCAGGTCCTTTTAGCTCTAGGTTTGTATCATCCTAACAAGTGATGACACAAAAGATGGTATTGACATAGTTCAGAAATATTGGTGAGCCATGTATATAATTCAAATGAGCCAAATTTTATAAAACCACCATTCATGGATTTATGTATTCCAATATGTGCTGCATGCACATCACAATTTGATGTGAGAACTATACCATTCTATCAAAGATCCAATGGTGAGCAGAGAAAACACAATCTCTTCCTCATAGAAGGCACAATTTAATATCAGAGGAGATAAACAAATAACAAACACACCACAGTATTTTTAAGCATGAGAGAGTTAGGGCCAGATGGGAGCACATACAGAGACATCATCAGTAAATTATAAATTTTATTCAAATTTCATAAATAAAAATCAAAACTTTCATTAATAGGCTTTGTATTTTGTTTCACCTGGTCTTTTGTCTTCTGGGAATGCAACATGTGGCAAATAAAAAAGCGAGTGGTGAGAAAATTTCAGGTTTGCATTTGCACATTCGAACAGTCCAGTTTGCCCTAGATATCTTTGTATTCCTGAGACAAAAGCTAGAAAAAAAAACCTCCCCATTTTCACACCTCCTTTCTACCTGGAAGGTACTGTTGGGGACATTGTATTGCTTGTAGAAAATTAAAAGACTTGTACTTACACTCTGCTTCCACTCAGATTAGCAGTAAGATGGAACCGACATCAAGTGATGCATGTCATTTCATTCAAAAAATAAATAGACTACATTCTTGTATTCTAGCTCTTTAGAGAAATAATCAACACTGTTATTTACATAGAAATCATCAGACATGATTCAAAATCAAAAGAAAAATTTTAAAGAACAAATTTTATGCTAGTTTTTTTTCTTTTTGCTGAAATTGGATTTGTTCTAAAAAGCTAAGAGGATAAGGCCATGTGACCACTGTTGGCCAAATGAATTCCATTTTAAAATTTAAAAACAGTGGGCCACAGTTAATGTATCAGGGTATCTAAACAGACACTTTCAAGAAATATACACTTCAGTGGTTTTGAATAGTATCCTAGCAACCAAGAAGTGCTCAGAGAATTTCTAGTTGAATATTTATCTAAAGCCAGCAAAATAGCCTAAGAATCAGTGCTGTTGGATTAACTTTACTTTCTACCTGACACATGAGGAGTATGTAGACAAAAGATCAGAGTTCCCCATCAGTGAAAATGAACAACTTTCCACAGTGCTGTTTTCTCTCTGTCAGCCACAGGCATGGGCCTCTTGGCGCTTTGTCCAGCAGAGCAATTCCATGGCCTAGGTAAAGGAAGAACAGCCACTCGTGGACTTGTAGTGCCAGTGTGTCTGGTAGCTTCCTTCTCAGTAAAGCAAATGTCCTTAGCTTCTGAGAATGGATATCATTTATATGAAGTTTTCAAGTCAGTTCAGTCAATTCAAATCTCAGTGGATACCATCCGCTCGCCCTCTCCTTTCTTAATAGAAAGCATGGAATTGTTTTGGACGATTTTCTCCCCTTGAGTATTTCACTTTAGTACTCTGGAGAGCTTGGCTTTCTCTTCCCTCTCCCACCAGCTCCCTCTACCTGCACTGTAACAGTTTGACCCCTAAGAACTCTTGGTCTCTGTTGTCCCCAAGATGAGGTTCAGCAATCCAGATTGCACTCTATTGCTGACAAGTCTCCCTGCGGTCCTGTGCACAGGAACCTCCAGCTTCCCTGCTCTTCCTGCGCTCTTTCTCAGCAGTCAAGAGCATGGTGGCAGCACCAACAGGTGTCATCATGTGACTGAGCAGTTAGGTACCAGGCCTGGAACAAGCACTTCATGCATTATCATGAATTATTATACTAAGTGTGCAATATAGTATTATCTCCCTATTATTGACTGCTGAAAATGGATCTAAATGACTTGCCCACAATTTCAAACTAGGGCAAGGCAAAAATTCAAGTCCAAGTCTAACCCTCTTTTGTATGTCTTGTGTCATGCTGCTTTCAGTAAAAGTTTGGACTTCAGTTTTGTTCTAATGTTCACAGAACTTTCTGATCTAAGCTTCAACAAGCATCTTGTACTTACTCATGAAGCTGCAGGCTCTGACTTGTCCTAGTCCTTACCAACTCCCTCCTCCTTACCTTTGTACTAACAGTTTCACCCCAGGAATATTCTTCTGAAGGCTGTTTATCTAAATGTCACTCATTCCTCAAGACCTTGCTCAAGGTCAATCTTCAACTTAGACTAATTTCCAGGCAGTATTTTGCATGCTTGTATTCCCTCCTCTGAGATTTGTGATCAGTATTCTGTGATTTATTCATTTACAGTTTGTTTTTTAGTCTCCAGTTAGACATGAAACCAGAGTGGAATTAAGAAATTATAGAATTGTTCTGTAGCCCATAGAGCTGTGTCTGGAATTTGTTTTCTGGCTATGTAACCACAGACATGCTGCTTGTCCTGTCCCAGTCTGAGGTTCCTCATGTGTAAAAGGAAAAGGTTTTCATTACACAGACTTAATGAGATAAAAGAACGTAAAGCCCATTCTGGGAGAGAATGAGGATCTCTTCTTTGAAGAATGAAAACCTTTTCTGGAGTTGCTAAATGCATGCAAGTTTCCTTTCCTCTTTGAGGGTAGGGCTATGACTCACAGTAAAAATTATTACAAGTGGGTAGCAACAGCTTATGTGCTTTCAGTTGTATAACAGGGTATTGAGTTACTTTGAGAGGCTTTGAAATGTATGAGAAATATTCCAAGTATTCAGAACCAGTTTCAGCATACTAATAACCCCTCACTGCTTGGAAAAGAAAATGGAGCGAGGATTTGCTAAATGGATTTGCAATTAGAACTTCCTTGGAGAGAAAGCAGAGACATTTGTACACCATGTTCATAGCAGCCTTATTCACAATAGCAAAGAGTGAACGCAACCCAAGTGTCCTCTGATGGATGAATGGATAAAGAAAATGTGGAACATTCAGGCAGTGAAATATTACTCACCTTTAAAAAGAAATTGTAACACATGCTGCAATATGGACGAACCTTGAAGGTATCTTGCTGTACGAAAGAAGCCACTCTCCAAAGGACAAATGCTTCATTCTGCTTATATGAGTACCTACCATAATGAAATTCCAAAAAACATAGGATAGTGGTTACCACAGCCTGGGGAAGGAGCAGGCGGCAAGTTATTATTTAATAGGTGCAAAGGTTAGTGTTTTGAGATGAAACATTTTGGGGCTGGATGACAGTGATGGCTGCACAGTACATAATGTATGTAGTGCTTTTGGCCTGCACTCTCAAAGATGCTAAGGTGATCGGTTTCATGTATATGTTTTTATCACAATAAATTTTTTAAAAGTGGAAAAGAGATAAAAGCATTATAGGACCGGCTCAAATTTTCAGAGGCAAGAGTATGATGCACATATATTCAGCGGGCAGGTTTGTAGGCACACTGAGGGTTACAAATGGAGTTCCGTTTGTGTTTTAGCCTAGTGGTTCAAAATACAAGTGACACCGGAACAGAAAGCCCAACTGGAACCGGCCTGATTTACTGGCTGAGGTAATTACACTAGCCTGTGGCTCACGATCTTTAACAAGCATCAGAATCACTTTCTGGCTTCTTTAAATATAGACTCCTGGACCCACCTGCGTGGGCTCTGGTTGAGCAGGGCTTTGGGCCTGAGAGTTTGCATTTCCAGCCATTTCCAGGTGGCGCTGAGGCTGTTTTGGGAACCACGTGTTCTCGTGTGCTCATGTTCCATCCGGGTCATCAGAGCGCGGCCTCCGGCTCACTGCAGGCTCTTCTCTTCTCCCTCTGCCCGTTTGTCTTCTGGTAGATTTTCTCCACGAGTGCTGACCTGTCCACCCTAGGAGTGTCTCACGTCTGCATGCCACGTTGGCTGAAGAGGAGAGGGCACTGTGTCCCCAGTATCCCAGCACAATCCTAACTGAATCCCTTCAGATCCGAGGCCCTCCACAGCCAGCTACTCAAGCCAGGGCGTGGGTCATAGAGATTGGTTTCCACGTGGTGCTGCAATGGCTCCACCTTCCCTGGAATCACCTGCCCCCCAAAGTGTGAAGGGGAAAGGAGATGTGGAGAGGCACTCAGTGAGCGCTTGCACCCAGGAGAAGCAAAGCCTGGCGTGGTCACAGGTGCGTGCGAAGGGGTCAGAGCTGAGCCCGGAGCCGCTGGACTTCTGCTCGGAGGGGTGACAAGATCCATTTCAAGAAGATCCCCTGGGGGAAAAAAAGATTGGCAGATGGCCTGGGGCAGAGCCGTTCGGAGTTACCCTGCTCCTCATTGTGTCTTGCCCTTTAGAAGTAGTAAACCCCTGGACACTACCCCGCCCCCACCGGATCCTGCTCCATCTTCCTTCGTCTCATTTTTTTCCATACACTTCTCATCTTTTAGCATGTTGCATGTTTTGCTTACTTGTTCATTATTCCTTATTTGTCTGCCCCGCTAGAATATCGGCTTCGCGAAGGCAGAAATCTTTGTTGGTTCAGTGCTGAGTCCCCACAATGTGGAACAGTAGCTGCTCGGTAAGTGTTGAAACATGAACTGTACATGAGAGCTCACTTTATTTGTCCCTGTACCTTTGCCTGAGCTGGTCCTTTAGTCTAGATTCTCTTTTGTCTCATCTCTCAGACTTGCCAGAATTTAAGCAAGGCTTTAGCTCTGTTTGAGTCCATTCTGTGGTGCCAATACAGACAGCATGTTTGAAAAAGAGAGAGATAGCTTAGGGTTCTAGAGGAGCAGCAGTAGCTGGTGATGGTGATGGTGTGTGTGTGTGTGTGTGTGTGTGTGTGTGTGTGCACGCACGTGTGTGCACGTGTGGTCCCAAGAAGAGATTAGAGGTGTACATCACCACATTCAGCTTGATGATGGCCTTCTTCCTGGCAGAGTCCCTAGATAATATAGGCCATCATATGAAAAGAGGAAGGTCTCTTCTCCTATACAGCCACCAACATTAAATCATGGGGACCCTATCTTGCTGGCTTTCCCAAATCTTAATCACTTCCCAGAGGCCCCAGCTCTAAACAGCATAGTCAGATAAAAGTTTCTTCCCTCTTAGAATTCACAAAGATGATGAGACTTCCACATGAATTCCAAAGGTGACAAAGCCTTTTAAGACAGAGGGAGCAGACTCCTTGGAATTCTTCCCTGTTTTCCGACCATGAATTACTACTATCTAGTTGATTTCTCCTGTTGAGTGCTTAAATGGCTTCTCAGGAACTCTCTCACCTTTGCATGCCAACTGGCTCAGAGCAGAGGAAATGGGCTGCATCCCAACCATCAGTGATGGCCCCCTGGTTGTCTGTGTTCCCTTGGCATCCACTTGTCACAGTGCATTGTAACTGCTGTGTTCTCTCCTGTCTGTCCCATCAACTGCTATCTTTTCAGGTAAAAACTGTGTAGTATTGGTTTCTGTCTTGTAAACATACAGCAGTGTCTGATGTATTGGATTATCGATGAAAGTTTATTGAATTTACAAATTAATGAACAGCTACATAAATGAATATGTGTTAGAAATGGCTTACAGGAGTTCACCTGTCCAAACAAAGGATGGACATGAGAGGCATCGAGGACAGAAATATGAGACTTTAATTATCTTTTTGCAAAAATGGTGACCTTCCCATGTGCAAGTGAAGAAAGACACACCAAAAATATGGTGGATGGAGATTTTAAATCCCTAGGTCGCAAGTCCCTCCCCCTGCCTTTTACCTGTTGGCAGGATGCCCAATCTTCCTGATAAGATCTATGGTATTATGTCAGGGTGAAGTCAGTCACTGTGGCATGACCTTTATTTCTCCTCTTCCTTCCTTCTTTGTCTAGTCACCTGGTCAGGTAAAAGCTCATGGAAATTCAAAGACCACCATCTTTATCCGAACAATGTGCCGCCGCTACTGTTAGGTGGAGCGCACATATGTATTCCCAATTACTATTCGTTACCTGAAAAAAAGAGCAAAATACAAATGCTGCTTAGAGTTAGTTTCCTAAGAAGCCATATTCATCCTTGAAAACAACAAACAGAAAACTGTTACAGCTTGTCTCATTTTTGTTGTACTCATGGTTAAGATGCTCTCCTGGTTCATTAATGGCAAAAACCTTTTTCTGGAAATCTAAGCTTTAGATACTGTAGTATATGACTGAGCTCATGTGCTTAGCAGTGGAGATGGGTTTGACCAAAAGACAAAATTAATTAACTCTGTATGGCTGCAGCACTATAGCTACTGCAGAGTTAGCTGACAACTTGGCTTGAATTAGCCCAATCAGTCTCACCATCCAGTGCTGTTGGCAGGGACACTTAACCTGGAACACCTAGAGCCAGCCAGAAGAGTATGTAGCCCAAGCTAGCCTTAAATTCACAGCAAGCCTCTTGCCTCATCCTCCCAAGTTCTGGAGTTATAGGCATGCACCACCATGCCCAGTTTATGTGGTACTAGGGAATCAAACTCAGGATCTTGTGCTTGCTAGGCAAGCACTTTAATCTCTGTACCATTCCTCCAGCCCTAGAAGATACTACAAAGCTTAAGTTGCCACAAAAACCAAGCTTGGAGCACTACAGTTTTCTGTTTGACGGCATTTTTCTCTACACAGTTCTCAGCTTTTTTTGTTTTTCAGGTGGCCTAGATAAGCCATCTGGCAAGACAAGGTCTATCATTCTCAGAAAATTATCTTTTCATATAAAAGTGCAGATTTTTATAGCTGAAAGGAGTTTTTGACATCATCCCCAGCCACAATATGATACATTTACAGATAAAATAATTGGATTCACACCTTATCTAAGCAGCAGACAAAGGCTATTGTTGATAATTCTACTGATAAAGGAGTTCTCACATTTGCAGTGGAGATTTTATCCAGGATCCTGAAGATAAATGTCTGGGAGAGGTCACAAAGAATCGATTCCTCTTATGGGATGCTCTCTCAGCAGCTAGCAAAGCAGTTAGTGCCTTCAAAGAGCAGTTCAAAGCCCTTCTCCCTCATCACTCTGACCCACAAGAGCCCTGTTATTCCCGGACTCCTAGATCATTCAGTTGGAACCAGTTCATGATGTTGTAGTATCTAGTATATCAGCCTCTGTTGCTTCTTGAGCACTCTCTCTCCAGTGTCTGCTGAATCATGCTCTGAGTTCCTTAAGAACAGCCGCAATAACATTTACTACCTAACCTCACCGTGTATGGCACAGCTTTTGCTACAGAAAGACTGCCCAATAATCACATGCGGATTCATCATCATTGGGAAAGGAAAGTTCTAAGAAGCACCGTGCTTGTGGTGATGGGGCAGTCCTATTTTCTTTGTACAAGCACAAAATTTAGTATCGGTGGCATATTAAATACTGAAAATGATCTGTTTTCCATATAAAAATGATCTTACTTAAAAAAAAAAAAACAGGGTCTTGCTTTATGGTCTAGTGTGGTTTTGGACTCATTATGTAGCCCAGGCTGGCCTTAAACTCACAGCAAACCTCTTGTCTCAGCCTCCCAGGTGCTGGGATTCAGGTATGCACCACCATGCCCAGTTTATGTGGTGATGGAGAATCAATCTCAGGGCCTTGTGCTTGCTAGGAAAGCACTTTCACCGCTGAGCTATTCCTCCAGCCCTAGAAGATCTTAAGAGAAAGTAACCTGTCAACAATCTCTTTCACTCATTTTTTTTTTTTTTTTGGTATTTGATATATCATTTTGTCCTCTTAGTAATCAGAAAATACTTTTGCTTTATTAGAAATAATGACATTTTACAATTTAAATTAGCAAGCATTTATTGAATGCCTCCAATCTGTAAAACCAAGTTTTAGATAATTTAATTTAGGAGTGCAAGAAGAGATAAACTCTATGAAAGAAATTAACCAAAGTACACTAGAAACACAAAATTGATGAAATACAGGTACAAGAGATTAAAGAGCTTTAAAAGTCATCCAGTGTAATTTTCCAAAGGTTACTTAAATATCTCCTATGATGTAATCAAATGTTCCCCTGTCTAGGTTATGTTTGGATAGTGCTAGTGGTAAGAACGTATTGTCTCCAAGATATCTAGTTCAGCTGGTTTTCTTCTACCACATTTCTGATCAGGTGAACAGTCCACTGCCCTTCCCATGTACCACTGGACACTCCTTTGAGTGATCTCTTTCATGTTAATTGCAGGTATATATATATTTTTGCATCTAGAGTTCTACCTAGGTACTATTAAACATACTCAAAAGCAGAATAAAAGCAATGAGCTAAAAATGTGCACTTCCTTCGAAATGATCTTTGTTTTTGGTTTTAAGTCAGAGTCTCACTAAATCACTAAGTTTTCAAAGCTGGACTTGAACTTGTAATCATCCTGTCTTAACCTCCCAGAATCCTGGAATAACAGGCCTGTGCTGCCACTGGCTCTGGCTTATATTATTATGACTAATGTTCTGCATGCTTAATTTTCAATGACTTTATAAGTGTGATGGCTTTACACTACCACAGGCTAATACCCCAATGTATACTATCCTCTTACATCTTGTTCTATTGTTAATGTTTGTGGTTGTAAATTCACATTTCAAATTGTCTTCTTGATAAGTTCAACTGTTTGGCTGGACTCTAGCCAGATTTGATTTTTACCTCATAATATAGCTGGTATCTGGGCACAGAAGGGCCAGCTCTGCCTTGTCCTTGGTGTTTGTTCTCTAATATTTGTATGTCCTTGAATCATTTGAAGCCTTTTATCCATTTTGTTCAAACTACTACAGTTAAACAAAGATATAGTCATCACTGGGTATGCTTACTCTGCTATACCTCACAATTTATCTGCCAGCTTCTACCTTATGGAATCCTGCTCCTTCCTGAGCACACCCAGAGATGTCAGGGGCTCAACAACTATTTGCTTCCTGTACACTAAAGGGTTATTGTGTGTATGTACCTTCCGCAAGAAGACCACTGTGATTTCTGATTTTCTGCAAGCTCTGAAGATGAGAAAGTTCTTCCTTCTATTGAATCAAAACCAAGCTATGTAAGGGAAGTGTTACTCAGCCATAGAGAGGAATGAAATTTTGTCATTTTCAGGGAAATAGATGGGTCTGGACATCTGAAATAAGGGGTGGATCTGAAATAGGCAGACCCAGAAGGACAAATACAGCAAGTAGAATCTACAATGGTGACACAGTGTCATGGAGACGTTTACTTTTTCTAGGAACAAGAAAAAGGGAACAGGGAAAGGAGTAGGGAAGGGTGAAGGCAGGCAACAGGAATAGGAATATGATCATAATACCTTACACACACTGCACCCCTAAACATGTAAAACTAGGAGGGAGAGCGGGCAAGAGGGGGATACTTATGATGTGGCGCATGTGGACTCAGGGAGGACATCATCTTTATTTAACTTACGCAGTTCCAACAGAAACAGACAAGTGGCTTCAAATGATTTTTACAAGGACATATAGTGTAAGAGAACAGCAAGGGGTGGATGAAAATATTTGAAGTATGTTATATGCCTGCATAAATTTCCCAGAATGGGACGCATTAATCTGTATAACTAATATTCACTAATAAAAGAGAAAATCAATAGATGTGAAAAAGAAGGAAGACAAGTGGTGTGATAAGTTGGCAGCTTGCTGATTTTCACGTGACCTCCAAGGCCTGGGGTTTTTTCTGCCTTAACTTCAGACAGCTCCACATGGGGTTGGCCTTGAATGGCATTTTAATGCCTATATGTCTCTCTGCTCCTTAATTTTTTTTTTTTTTTTTTTTTGCCAGATACACAAGCCTTACAGGACCTTTAGCTGTACCACAGCTTATGAGAAAAGAAAGATTTAGACACACGATAGGACAGATGGTAGATGGTAAACGTAATTCTTTTTCCCATAGAAAAAAAAATCTGAAATGTGGAGAATAACAAAAATAAAACATTGCAATCTTCTGATATTTTTATACTTCAGATAAACACTTAAGATTTTGGTATATGCTCCTCTAGATTTTTTATGCATACAGACATGCAAATATAGATTTAATTCTAGCTTCATTTTATCATTCTGCTTTTCAAAGATAGTAGGCATATCTCTCTCACCTGATCAGTACCAACAAGGTGACATTACTAGGTGATGTAGAATTTTCTAACCCACACATCTCTTTTTCCAATGAAGAGTAATTTTTTAGTCTCTGTGCTAAGGCTAAAAGAGACTAAATCTTTCTTTTATTGAAGAATGATGCAGACCCGCCATTTGTGTTTACCATTCCTTCTCCACCATCTCCCGTTGGGTGTCCAACTTCTCCTGAACACTTTCAGTCCAGGAGGCATAAAGTTTCTTGAGGCAGTGTGTTCCAGATTCCCTCCTTCTCTACCCTCCTTTCTACATGTTAGGAAGTTTGAATGGAAAATAAAGGGCTCTAGTACACCTGAGGCTCAGGGAAGACAGTGAGAATCAGGGAAATCTACCAGCACAGTAGAGTTAAAATAGGCGGTGAAGGGAAATAAAAGATAATTTTTGCACAGTAATGTTTAAAATCCTGAAGGTATAGCTACATTGAGAGAGGAAGAGGAATAAGGGAGAAGGGAGGTAAGGAATAATGGGATAATGAAGGACTGAATAAGGGAGACGAAAACCCTGAGCCAGGGGCTTTCAAGAAAATTGCAAAACCATAAGTGATATTTCAGCGAGTGGTCTGCCAAGTTTTAATATTGTTTTTTCCTTTGTGGCTTCAAGTATTGCCTGAATGTTAAGCTAATTACATCAGGCACGGCCCATAAACTCTCCCTTCTATGTCATTACTGCTCCAATAATCAAATGCTGATTTGGAAAAAAAATGCAGTTCATTCTAGGTGAATAAAAAATGCACATGAGTTTTACTGATTCAAAGAAGACTGTTGGAAGTGGAGTCTTGCTCAAAATTACTTGCACCTTAGTATAAACCCAGAATAATATTCTTGTTAGGGCTGGGGTTTGGCTGGGAACTTTAAAAGAACTTGACAGTCATTTCTTTCCATTTCTGTAGCCAGTATTCACTCATCATATTTCCCCCACGTGTGCAGAGAAGACACGGGCTATGACGGTGGGCAGCCCAGGCCACCGTGGTCAGCCCCACAGGCACTTCTGCCAGGGGGAACACACAGAATCCTAACCTAAAGTTAACTTATCTCAGCAAAGGTCTTTCAAAGGCAAGTAGGAAAGAAAGATTGACTGGTATAGGAAAAAAAAAGAGAGAACACAAAGACAAAATGTGAAAATAGTATTTGCAAAATGCATTAACAAGTAATAATGCCCATAATGTATTTTCAAATGTCAAAACATTTCATTTAAAATGAACAATTCAGGAGAAACAAAGGCTTCCACTCTCTTCCAGGAACTGTGAGACAGGGGTGCTATCTTCTTTGGTAATTACTTTCAAAGAAATGACTATTAAGTCTTCAGGAAATAGGCATTCTTGTTTTGAAAAGCTGGCAAGAAGCTTATTTGTCTTTTTAAAAATTTTATATACTTCTCAGAGGAAGAGGTGAATCAACTATGACCTATGCGTGGCAATTGGTGCTGTGAAGCTCCTACTTGAGGACTAAGTTGTTGATTATCTGGAGAACATGGATGCAGCGAGCCACATGTCCTGGCTGTGTAAGTGTGAGAACTCCTGTGTCTTGACATCTCCGTAGCAGAGTGCCTGTGATGGGCACGATTCCCTTTCTCCTCCACTCTCATGGTCTAGGTTTTGTCTCTAATGATATCTCACCAACACTGGGCATCCACTGCCAGTGAGAAGTGCTCCCACATCCTCTCTATGTAGGAGAACCTTCAGGGAGGCCAATTTTTTAAGGAGATTTCTTGGTGTGTGTGTCTCCCCAAAAAAGGTAGGTTGGAATCATAACCCCCAATACCTCAGCGTGTGAACTTATTTGGGGCAGAGTCTTTATAGAGGTGTCTGAGTTAAATGAGGCCTTAGGATGGGCCCCAGTGCAACACAAGGGATGTCATTATAAAATGGGGAAATTTGGGCACAGAGAAAGATACAGGTAGAAGGAAGATGATGACAAGAGACATAACGAGAAGGGCACCATCTGCAAGGCAAGGAGAGAGGCCCGGGACGAATCTTTCTTCACAGCCATGGAAGGGACCAATCTTGACAACTGGTGCCTGGGTTTGGACTTCCAGCTCCATCAGGAAGTGGGATATGATAAAGTTCTGTTGTTTAAGCCACTCGCCATTAGGCAGCTTTATCGAACCAATACAGCAAGCTTGGGATCAGAGCGAGGAGGCAGGATTAAAAGAGTTTAATGTAAAATGGTGTGAGCTGCACAGGCTGAGACCTGCGTGAGCTGGATCCCCTGGCCCTGAAAACGAGACACATAAGCATCACTGTGCGCCCACATTTACCTCCATGTCGTCCCCAGAGCAGCGGAGGCTTACCCGCTCCCGGCTGTGCGGGGCCCTTTTCTCCCTCCGTGATGGCCGCTCTCAGGTCTTTGCTTAATTCCATGCCAGCCTGAACTTTACCAACAGCTCACGGCAGAGATTTACCCATCTAATCCAGTAGCACGCTGACACAGAATGCAGACATGCACTTGCAGACAGCAAGAAATTTCTTCGTTCCAAGGCCTCTCCGTTCTCAAACAAGCTAACTAGTAAAGTCTTCAAACACGTTTAACATTTATAAAAGTTAAAATATATAATTGAGTACATTTAGAAAGCATAGTTTTAAATTCAGTTTAAATTTTTTAGATGAAATTGCATCATAGTTTCTCTCTCTCTCTCTCTCTCTCTCTGAGGCAGGGTCTTGCTCTGTAGCACAGGCTACTTCTAAACTCACAATGTAGCCCAGGCTGCTCTTGGACTTACAGCGACCCTCCTGCCTCGGCCTTCCAAGTGCTGAGGTGACAGTGCATCATCATTTCTCAGACTCTTCAGCACAGCACAGGTCCAGGACTGCCATCTCTGCTGCTGTGACTGGTAAGAGGAACATCTCTGCAGGTACCTCTGAACAGTGAGCCTCCTCTTCCCTCCAGGCAGGTCCGGTCCCACACTTTGACACCGCCTGCTGAGCTGGATGTCAGATGTCCTTTTCCTCCTCTGGCATGCATTTGTGCGGTACATGACTCATACAGCCTGTGTCCAGAGCACGCAAGTTGAAAGGCACTGGGATCTAAAATGAGACTCAAGGTTGTGTCCCTGTGCTGCAAACCAGCTTATTTATAGTAACGCAGCTGGGCAGAGGGGTCTGAGCCAGGTTAGCTTTTACTCTCAGGTGGTTTCACATGGGCCAGATGGCTTTCTAAAGTCAGGCCACATCTTTCTGCTTCATGGGCCTAAGGCACTTGAGGAGATTCCCTGGAACTGACTTCACTCGCTTTGATCCCGTTAGCTTTGATCTCCATCCTTTCCAACTCGTAGCTCTTCTTTATGTGACCCTTTTACCTGTCTTCAGAGCTGGCCTCTTCAAGCTTAATGTAGACACACGAGCTTTCTGATTTGGGGCCTGAGGGTTCTCCTGGGAATCAGAGCTTGACAACGTAGCTGGGAGTCTTTATAGCCCAGCCTCAGTCTCCACAGTCCAAAGTCAGCTCAGGGTCATTCAGCCAAAGGCCGGCCAGCACAGCCCCTGCTAGCCTCTTCCAGCCTCTTCCCTCTGCATTGGGATATATACGCAGATCAGCTCTGAGAGGACTTCGACTCTTATGAACTCTACTGGTGGCCTGGAGTGCCGGAGGTATGCTTGATCTGGGAAAGTTGTTTAACCCTGGGACTTAAAGATATGAGGGGCCCTTCTCTTTTAAATCTTTCCTTTGCACGATTACTACTGTGTTTTATCTTTTTCCCACATTTCTATTAGTATGACCTTGCAATACACAATGGTTATATTAAACTTGAGAATTTTGTGCACATATCTTATCAACTTCGCATTCCTTTCTCTTCCCCTGTTTTCACCCTCCCATCCTCACCTCCCCAGACTCCCAACATCTCACTTGCTCGATATTATTATTTATTTATACTCTAGGTTTCTATATTAGAGAGACTATGAGATATTTAGCCTTCTGAGTCTGATTCACTTCACTAGGCATAATGGTTTCAAATTGTACTCATTTTCCTACAAATGACTAAAATCTGTCTTTATGGTAGAGTAGTATTCCATTGGGTATATATATCACATTTTATTTTTCCACTGGTCCATCAAAGGATACTTTGGCATCTCCCATGGTTCAGCTGTTATAAACGAAGGTATGTGTATGTCTCTGTTATATGAAAGATATCCAGAAGAGGTATTGCTGGGTTGAATGGAATACCTATTTTTACTTTTTTGGGGAATCTCCACACTACTCTCCATAATAGTCACACCAGTTTGAAGTACTACCAGCAATGTAAAACTGTTAGTTTTCCCTGCCTCCTTGTCAGCATCTATTGCTTTTTGAATTGTTGATAAAAGCCATTCTCCCAGGGGTAAGATGGTATCTCAGTGCTGTTTTGATTTGCATTTCTCTAAGGGCTAAGGTTGTTGAATATTTTTTCATGTATTTGTTGGCCACTTGTATTTCTTCAGAGAACTGTGTGTTCATTTCAGTTGCATATTTTTAAATTGGGTCTTTGATCCTGGGGCATCTATTTTCCTTCAGTTCTTTGTATGTTCTAATAGCTAGAAAGTTATTATCCCCCAACCAAGGTGTAGGTGGTAAAAATGTTTTTCTCATTTCATTGGTTCTCTCTTCTTTGGTTTCCTTTCCTGAAGATTTTAATGTAATATAATCTCAGTTGTTAATCCTATTACTTCTTTTGCATCAGTTGTTCTATTGACAATGTCTTTGCCTACACCTATACTTTAAGGAGTTTTACCTACTTTGTCCTGAAGAAGGTTCAATGTTTCCATTCTTAATATCTAGGTCCTTGATCCATTTTGATTTGATTTTAGCACATGGTGAAAGGTGTAGGTCTAGAGTCATTCTGCTGCACATGGAAGTCAGTTCTTCCAGCACCATTTTTTGAAGAAGCTATCCTTTCTTCAGTGTATAGTTTGGCCCCTTAGTTGATGTTCAAATAGATAGTTGAGGGTGCTTGAGGTTGTCTCTGTGTCTTAGTTACTTTTTCATTTCTGTGACTCAATACCCAACACACACAAATTAGGGTAGGAAAATGTCATTTCGGCCCACAATTTCAGAGAGTCACAGTCAATCTATGGGCAGCAAGCACAAGGCAGGTGAGAAGGTGGAGGCAGCTTCAGCTTCATGGCATTGCAAACAGAAGCCAAGTCCCACAAGGAAAAAAGGAAGGAAGTAATATACATCCTTCCAGGTCCTGTCCCAGTGATCTACTCCTTCTGGGTCCAGCCTAAGTGTTCAGTCCCTTCTAGGTTAAGGTTGAAGTCCCCACAACACACTTGTAATCTCTCATCTAATCCACATTCTTGTAACCTAATCACATGCCTATAGTCTATAATCTGCCACGTGCCTGTCTTCCACCATACACTTATAACCCACCACGTGCCCATAATCCACCCCTCCAGACCCTGCCCTAATCTCCTAACAACACATGGTTCCATAGATAATCTGTAATATGCAAATACATGAGAATTTTGAGAGACATTCCAGATCCAAACCACAATCATCTGCATCCTCAGTTCTGTTCCATTAGTTGACATGTATGTTTTTGTACAAATACTTCATGGTTTTTAATCACTGTTGCTTGGTCATACAACTTGATGTCTGGAATCATGACGCCATCTTCTTTTGTCTTGTTGTTCAGGATAGCTTTGACTATTCTGGTTCTCTTTTGGTTACAGGTGAATTTTAGGATTGTTTTTTCAAGTTCTTTGAAAAAAAATGTTGTTGGTATTTTGATAGGAATTGCATTGAATCTGTATATTAGTTTGGGCTGTATGGCCATTTTGTCAATAATAATTCTGCCTATCCAGGAGCAGGGGAACTTTCCATTTTCTAAAGTCCTCTTCAATTTCTTTTTCTAGAATAATGTAGTTTTCATTATAGATGTCCCTCACTTCCTTGACTAGTTTTTATTTCTTTCTTTCTTTCTTTCTTTCTTTCTTTTTTTTTTTTTTTTTTTTTTTTTTTTTTTTTTTTTTTTTTTTTTTTTTTTTTTTTTTTTTTTTTTTTTTTTTTTTTTTTTTTTTTTTTTTTTGAGACAGGATTTTGCTCTGTACTCTGTAGCCCAGGCTAGTCCTGAACTTACTATGTATCCCAGGCCTTGATCTCATGGCAATTCTCCTGCCTCAGCCTCCTGAGTGCTGGAATTACGGGTATGCACCACCATGCCCAGCTTTATGTGGTGCTGGGGAGTCAAACTGAGGACCTTATGCTCACTAGGCAAGTACTTTAACTGCTGTGCCATTCCTCCAGCCCCCCTTAGCTAGATTTCTTCCTAGATATTTAATTTTTGAGGAGCTACTGAAAATGGAATTATTATTCTAAACTCTTTCTCAGTGAGTTCTTTGTGAAGGGAAATGCTATTAGTTTTTGTGTTAATTTTGTATCCTGCAACTTGGCTGGATTTATTACTTAGTTCTAAGAGTTTCTTACTGGAATTTTTGGAGTCTTTTATGTGAAACAATCGTGTCATCTACAAATAAGGATAGATTAACTTCCTTTCCAATACACATTCCCTTTATTTCATTCTTTTGCCTGAGTGCTCTGTTTAGGGGGTCAACTACCATATTGATAGGAGTTGTGAGAATAGATTGCCTTGTTTTGTTCCTGACTTAGGGTGAATTGTTTTCTATTGTTTCCCATTTAATATAATGTTGGCAGTAGGTTTGGCATAAATGGCTTCTATCCGTTTGAGGTAAGGTCATTCTAGACCTATTTTCCTCAGGGTTTTGATCAGTAAGGGAAGCCATTTTTTTGTCCGGAGCTTTTTCTGCATCTATGGAGATGATTGTGTGATTTTTTTTTTCCTTGCTTTTGTTAGTAGGGTGTATTGCTGATCTATGTGTATTGAACCAGCCTTGCATCCCTGGGTAAAGCCAACTTAATCATGTTGTATGATCTTTCTAATGATTTGTTGAATTCTGTTCACCAATATCATATTGAGGATTTCTGCATGTATTTTCATTAAGGAGATTGGACTATAGATTTCTTTGCTTGTTAAATGTTTGTCTGGTTTTGATAACAGGGTAATGCTAGCTTCCAGAAAAGAGTTTGGCAATGTTCCTTTTCTTTCAGTTTCATAGAATAGTCTGAGAAGTATTAGTGGTAGCTCACCTGAAGTATTGTTAAAATTCTGCAGTGAATTTGTCTTTCCCTTGAATTTTCTTTGTAGGTAGAGACTTTATTACTGCCTGAATTTCAAAACTTGTTATGGGTGTATTCAATGTTTTTATATCTTCTTGGTTCAATTTCGGTACATGGTGACATTGTATGCATCTAAGAATTTATTAATTTCTCCCAAATTCTACATTTGTTGGAGTGTAGATTTTCTAAATAGTTCCTTATAATCCTCTGAAGTTCAACACTGTCCATTGTAATTTCACCTTTTTCATTTCTAATTGCATTGATTTAGGTTTTGTTTTTCATTCTTTTGGTTAGTTTGGCTAAATTTTTATCAATCTGCTTTTATTCTTTCAAAGCGCCAACTCTTTGATTCACTAATCTTTAGTATTGTTTCTTTAGTTTC
Source organism: Ctenodactylus gundi (assembly GCA_004027205.1). Taxonomy (NCBI): domain Eukaryota; kingdom Metazoa; phylum Chordata; class Mammalia; order Rodentia; family Ctenodactylidae; genus Ctenodactylus; species Ctenodactylus gundi. Next base: position 18,956 of record PVKB01001830.1, on the reverse strand, counting down.
AATTTTGTTAATTTTTTCTCTAATGTTTATAATTTATTTTCTCCTTCTGTTTTGTGATTTAGATTGTTCTTGTTTCTCTAAGACATTGTGCATCATTAAATTATTTATTGGGGATTTTTTTAAATGTGTGCATTCATAGCTCTAAATTTCCCTGTTAATACAATTTTCACTTTGTTTCTCAGTTTCTAGTATGATGTTATTATGGTTTGGATGTGGAGTGTTCCCCCAAAGCCTCATGTATTTGGAAGTTGTAAAATACCCATATGATGTTGACAGGTGGGGCCTGGTCAGAGGGATTGGAACACTGGGGCTTAGCCCAGAACGAGTGGATCACTGAGGCAGTACCTGGAAGGTTAGCTCTCCCCCTTTCTCTCTGACTTGGCTTCTGTCTGACATGCTGTGAGGGGCTGCCTCAGCCTCTGCCTCCACAGTGCACTTCCATCATTGTTGGCTACCTATGAATGAACATGACTGTCTTAAACTTTGAACTAAAAGAAACCTCTCATCCCTCAAATTGTTGATTACTAAGTCACAGTTATAAGTAAGTAACCAAGACTAATGTGATTCCATTGTTGTTTGATCTAAGAAGTTTTTAATTTCTTCCCTAATTTCTTCTGTGACATGTGGTTTGTTCAATAATGTATTATTTAGTCTCCATGTATTTGTTTAGTTTCTGTGCTGTCTTTTGCTATTGATTTCTATTTCTATTTTGATCTGAAAGTATACAAAAATCATTTCAATCACTTTAAATTTATTTAAATATGCTGCATGGTGTATGATGAGGCTTATTTTGGAAAAAGTACTATGGGTGCTGAGGAAAAAAAAGTGTATTTGGGTGGAGTTGGATGGAACACTCTGTAAGTAACAGTTAAGTGCAATTGCTTCATAGCATGGTTTAATGCTAACATTTCTTTGTTTTTTTTTTAAATCAAAGCCACATTTATTTACACATATATAGTAATGGTCAACAGACACTCTAAGTTCTTACAAGTTTATAAAACAACAAAGTTAATAATCATTTGATACACTTGTGTGTTATTTGCTTACATTTTCAAGTCTAGATGAATTTCTTTCAATTTGTAAACTTTCCTTCAATACTTTCTCAAACAAAAATATTCTTGAAACCACAGATCATCATGTTTCAGTTAGAGCCAACACAAAAGTTAAGACAAGACCCCAAACTCAAAGTCCAAGTTTAGAAGATACCTCTACATCCCTCCCCTAGAAAACGATTATTTTAACAAATTGTATATGCTGTTATCGCATAAAGTAACCATGGAGACAAGAGAATGATGCTCCCATAACTAGGAAGAAGCCATTCTGTTTTAAGTTACCTACCAACTGTGTGGTGTAAATGAGAAACAGGAAATGTTTCTATTAAAATATCAGGAAGATAAGAAAGTAGTGAATGATTTTAAAGAGAATTATTCCTCCTCAAATCTGCAAAGACTCGACTCTGACAACTCAAAATAAATGTCTAAGGCAAAAATGAGGAAATAATTTAAAACATTCAGGTTCAATATCTAGCGATAAAAGCTGAAAATGACAGTGAAGTTATTAATTATACAAGTGTCAATGAGGACATCCCCAAAATAATGAAAGAAATGCACATTTATTTCTACAAAAGCAATTATGACACAGAAGGGAACAGACTTAAAGATTTACCTATTAAAGAATACAAATTCTTAATGAAGAGTATAGGGTATTTTAAAAAGATGGCAAGGGATATTGATCTTTTTATTATTATCATTTTTATATATTTTGGAACCTCACATAATTTTGATAAATACCTCTTACAAAATTATGCAAAAAGTACAAGAATGTCTGGTAAACAGTCTGTATTTTCCAAAAGATTTTTTACAGCATGCATTTCTTAATGCAGCATCCTCCTTACAAGGTAAAGTGATCCTTTTACTCCTCAAGAATTCTACTACTGCAAACAATAGGTTAACGCCTATTGTCTTCCATTAATGCCTTTTGTCTTTCCTGTCTGATTTTCGATCTCTTTTACTTCTTGAAGACCTTTTGCCCGGTATAGACCTCTTTCTGTTGGACTGGGAATTCTTATCCTTTGATCCTTTTGCATCTCTACTGCTACCACCTTTTGAAGATTTGTAACTTCTCTCTAGTCCTGAAGTGTCCCTTCACTTCCGGTCCACACTCCTCCTGTGCTTCCTGTCCGCTAATGTGGCCATACGGGAGCCCCTACTGGAGCAGCTGCCAGGGCTGCCACTGGTGGAACTGCTGCTGCTACTGCTTCGACTCCGACTCTTGCTTGTTTTATTTCTAGCACATCCTCCGCGTCTGCTCCTGGTTTTGGTTTTGCATTTACTTTCTGAGTGGACTGTCAAGACTGGCTCTATGGGGACCTCAGAGGGTTTTACGGACTCTACAGAAAATTCCTTGTGCTCAGGTAGTGAGTTTCCTTGTTCCTGAATAACCTGAGGTGGTGGCTGTAAAGCAGCTAATGCACAATCTCAGGCTGAGAGGGAGGCTGGGGCTGGAGTGCTTGTGGGGACTGCAGCTAGCCCTGGGGCTGAGACCGGGCTACCCCCAGAGCCAGGGGCTGGGGCTGGGCCACAGGCTCAGGCTGGTGCTCAGTCTCTTTTACTTTTTTCCTCAGACTTCTTCTCCACTTCTATATCACTAACATTCTCTTTTCTAGGAGAAAGAGAATTACATTCTTTATCTGGTTCCACCTCAAATAACATCTCAGGCTCCAATTCTTTGCTAGTTTCATTTTCCGAAGGCTTAAAAAAAAAAAAAGCAAAAAGAACTTCTCAAGACAGAAAGAAATGCAAAATCTAATAAATAACAACAAAAAAGAAAGAAGTAAAAACACAAATTAATACAAGAAAAAAATACCGGATTACTATACTTATAAACCATTGAAGTGGTACAGAAGTCCAAAAACAATAACAAAAAAATTCCTATGTTATTTGAATGAGAAAGGTCTATATCAGAAACCTTCCATCTTGCTGGCTAAGGAGCAGGTGGAACAGCTCCCTCTCCTCCCATTTGCTACAATGATGTCCTACTTCAAAATATTCCTTGCAGCTCCTATGAGGCTGGGGTGAGCAGAAAGCTGGCTGGATTCTACCCTGGCAGAAGGCATGATGGACCTGTGCCCAAAGATACTTACATCCTCCTGGGCCAACCACTCCCTAGTGACCTGGCTCTTCTCCGGCCAGTACTGTGGAAGGTGGGGATGAGACCTGTTCCCACTGGGCTCAAATCTTTCTGAAGAGCCACAATCTGTTTTCCTTTCTCTGCAGCCAACACTCTTCTCTGCTCATTACTGATGAAGAGGGTCTCTAATTTTCCTGGTGTGGGAGTTGCTGATAGACTGCTTCCTGGGAGAGCTCATACTGCAAGTCTGAATTGCCTTTCTGGGCCGACCTAGAAGGTCATTTGGTTGCAACTCTGACTGTGCTTTCAGCCTGTAGTCCTCAAGCTCTGACATCTTGCAGGCTCAGGACCCTCTGACTTCCATAATCAAATAACTGGACTTTGGCATGCTGAGCTGAGGGTCCTCTTCCTCTGTCACACACAGCCACAAGATTGCTTGGCATCACCTAGGCTGCCAAACCGGTTGTAATTCTCCCATGGCACTCACTGCTTGTCATCTAAGGTCTGGCCCAGGACACCTGCCCACTGTGGCCTCAGGCTCCATTTGTCTGGCGTAGCCCATACCCTTCCCTTGTCTGGCAAGTCATGCTCACCTGGCTGGTGATTTTATTGCTTTTCTGCCGGTCCTTTGGTCACATTCAGATCCAGTTGTTCCTCTGTTTTCCTATGCCAATCCATAAAATGTGTTTTATCTTTTATATCAAATGATTTGAAATCTGTTTACTGCCCCAAAACTTATAACAGTCTTATACTTAGAAAACCAAAAGCTTTTTTACATGTTCATTTAATCCCCATAAAATCTCTGGGATAAAGGCATTGTCTCTCACAATTTGAAGAGGAGAAATTGATGTGGGGAGGGAATTTATAACTCACACCCAACTGAGGTTGCTGGTATAGTGACTCAAGCATAGGCTGCCTCATTGTTTTGGAATAACAAGCTAGTCTAACACCACTATCAGAAACAGAGAAACAAACAGCCACATATCGCACATAGCTAAAAGTGTTTCATCGTAGTGGAATATGTGCACCAGGTTCTATCTGCTGAATATGAAAACTGACCTTTATGGAGAAAATACTTCAGTTTCGTCCAGAATATGAAGTGCTCAATTTCAGTTACCCTCCTTAGTTATCATTTATTAAGGACTAAAATTCATTCTAGACAAAGGATTACACAGCACATTTTCTCATATGAAAATTACTGCTTTGAAGATCTACTTGCCCAAATGGTGCTGGTGTCCTACATTACACAGTAACTTAGATCTGCCCAAATAAGCAAGGTCCAGGCAACATGTAAATTGATTAGAGCAGAGGCTGCTAATTGTCTGTCTCAAGTTCATTTCCTCCCTCCTTCCTTCATAACGGGGCACTTACCATTATAGTACCTAATGTTCTCGAAACGCCAGAGTAAAGACATTTTCCAGCTGTCCTTGCCACCAGATGAAATCGTGTGACTGAGTTCCCACCAATGAATAGTAACAGAAATGTTATGGGCAACTTTCTAAAAGTGTCAGGGTAGACATGTATGTCTGCCTTTCGTTCTTCCTCCTTCGAGTTGGCTGGAATATAGATGTGAGGCCACATTGGATGATACGAGGGCAAGAGTCAGATGTAAGAAGTGTGGGCTTTGATCAGATCATGGTTTGGATGTAAACGCCCTTCTCTGACCTCCTTTGTATGACTAAAATTTAAATGTCTACCTTCTTCAAATCTCTGCTATTTGGAGTTTTTTCAAAAACCTATTCCAAGCCTATTTTTAATGAATGCATTTTAGAAATCCCTCTCACTGTGGTCTTGCTGAGGAATGGAATTCTTTAATTATTGTGTCTCCTTGAATTGTTTAAAAAATAAGCAATGGTTGTGTGGCTTATAGTTCTGTAAGTGGCTTGTTTTAATAGGATTTATATTTTCAAATAAATTGTACTTTTCTTTATCATATTGAGCACCTACTCTAAGAGGATCTCTGTACTAGAAGCAAGAAAAAAATGGAAGAAGAGAAGGCCTTTGCAGTCTAGTTCTGGAAGTAGACATGTAAACATTTAACTGTGAATGATGTGGTAAATGCTCTAGTAGATATATAAAAGTGGTATGAGGACAGTATGAGAGTAATTAATTCCTCATGGAAGACTCCAAAATTTTCAGAGATATAGTGCCATTTCTCCTGAATCTGGAAGGATAAATAAGACTCCCAGTTGGCACAAATCAAAGTCACAAAACAAAGAAAGATTCAGGGTGGTTAGAGCACAAGGCAAACACAGGAGAGTGATTAGAAATAAGGATGGGAAGAGACTAGGAGGTAAGTCCTGTTAACACTCTTGCCATGCTAAAAACAAGCCACCAAGAGCCTTTAAATTAGCGAAGACCCCTGTCTGCAGGAGTGTTTTAAAATACTGACGCTCTTAAAGAGTCAAATTCATAGAAGCAGAGAGTGAGACGGTGGTTACCAGAGGTCGATGGGTAGGTAGAGTGGGGTGATGTTGATCAAAGAACACAGAACTTGAGTTAGATGGCAATAGTAACTCAAGAGATCCATTGAACACCATGGTGATATTAGTAGGAACAATATTGTTGTACACTTAACATCACTAAGAGTCATTTTAAGTGTTTTCCCTACAAAAATGTTAAGTATGTGAGATAATGCATACATTGGTTAGTCTGAGTCAGTCATTCCACAATGTATGCATATATCACAATGAGTGAGTTATTAAACTAGCTGCCTTGGTGGGAACCTTAACCATAGGGAAAGCATGCTGGGAAAACCAGTCCAGATTCATACCTCTGGTGCAGGTAGAGTTGGGGGGGTGGGTAGAGCTGGGTTATCTAAACAACGCCTCTCATCAGCCTTTATTGAGAGCTGCTCTTGGGATCGTAGCACTTCGGAACACATTAGGGGAAATCAGAGAGATACAGATACTGTGCATGGCATGGGTGACGGTGATGACATTGGTGGTCACAAATATGGAACTTAGGGGTTAATGGAAACCTTCCTACCTCCCTCAGCCTGATGCAGTGAGTGGGCCTCACGAACAGAACTTCCGTTGCCTGTGGCTGTTGACTGTGATGCTGAAGGGGCAGACTCAAAAACACTGCTTGAGAAAAAACTAAATGAAAGCCAGGAAGGAAGAATAATCTGGGAGCAATGTCAACAAGATTGAGGCTGGAAAGTTCCACACAAGAGAAGGTTAGAAACCGAGGAGGGCAGGAAATGAAGCCCAAATGATTCCTGTACTAAAAGAGCAAGCACAATCTCAGTGACTGTGTTCAAGGCTCCGAGGCTCCGGCAGCCCTGGGCAGAGGTGGCGAGGGAGCATAATGAGAACTGTGAACAGATAAGTGCCTGTGGGTGTTAGGGGGAACACAGGGACTTCGTGGACCATGCAGTGTTAGGCCCAAAGGGTTTGGGGAAATGTATGCTTAAATATTGGAAGTCACTGATGCCCTGAGTTCTGTCCCAGCCCACAGGTAAGCAAGCTCACCAGCCCTCCCAGAAACTTTTAAGACTTCTCTGTGCCAGCAGGGAGAATGCCAGACTGTCAGAGATATGCCATGGAGAATATGGGGAGTGATGAGTGCAAAGCCAGCTAGTGGGTCATCTGAAAGCCATCTGCATGCTGGGGACCCTGGATGGGGGATAGATATGGATTTCTGACCTTAGTGAGCTATTCAGGCCCAGAGCAGTATTTCCCAGTGGGCCTTACACTGTAGTTGAGGGGAATACTGTCATCCAGGCTCAGAACCTCAGGCTTATAGGTGCAGCTGATGGGTTTCTTCTGAATAATGGAAGTCACTGAAGTCATATCTACAGCAATTCCAGAAAGAATATTAGAACTTTTCTACTTAAAGTTGCACTCTGTACATATATGACTAAACTAATTTTTAAATTGATTAAATATCTTTTCATGCTTTCATGAAAAGGGGGAGAAATAGCAAGGATAAGTGGAGTCTTGATGAAGACAAATGAATATGGATCAATAAGTTTACTTATTGGGGCAATCCAATGTGAAATTTTTCTAACCAGACATTGTGTGCAGTGTTTGACACATACTCTCTTCTAGTCATCACAATAGCCTTTCAAGGTAATGTTCAAAGCTCAAGGTTGCTCTCAGTCCTACTCAGCTTCATACTGGTACAGTTCATATGCCAAGCAACAAGAAGGGAAACTCGGGAGCCCCAGCCCACAAGTGTGGCAACCAGGGCCCAGGTTTGACTCTGCTGCTACTCCTGGGTCACTGCTTTCCATCTGAGCTTTACTTTCTTCTTTTACACTGTGAGGGACCTGGGCCATCACTTCGTGTTCTAATGCTCTGTGGCCTTCTGAGTGTCATTACTGAGCACATTCCGTACTTGACCTTTCCAAGCAGTGACAAAGGTGGGCAGAAAGAGTTGATTAGGTTAATGTGATTTCACTTTGTTCATTTGTGCCATTGTCCATGAATATGCATCACACTGTTTCTAAATGAAACACTTAAGGAAATATACCCTTCGAGAAATATTACAAAGTGACAGCTTGAAGTTAGAATGTATGTAAGATTCCCTAGCACTGACTTTCATCATATACACTCCTTGCTTGATGCCATCTCTGCATGTGAGCTTTGTCTCAAGGTCCTTTCATCTTTTCACTTTTTCCATTTTTACTGGCACCTTTTCTTTATCCTGGAAGTGTGGTTAAGACTTTGCCATCACACATACACATCCACACCCCTTTTCCTTCAATTTTGTGTATCCTGAAGCTATCACTCTGTTGTTTTTCTTTCTTCTTCTCTATTTAGCCAAGATCTATGGAAAAGTCCGCTTCCTCACCTCCTTTTCACCGCTTGTCTCTACCAGTCGTTCATTCATTCAACAAACTCCTTTTTTCTGTATGCCAGGGGTTGTGCTAGTTACTATGGATGCAAAGGTGAGGAACAGTCTCGTACTTACAAGGCACACAACCTGGAGGAAAGAATGTCAAATTGGATAGCCCAGTGGCCAAAAGCAGGTTTGAAATCAGTTTCCTGTCTGTGAATCCTATCACTAACTGTGGCCGTGGGTAAGTTACTTTACCTCTCCACTGGACTGAAATTTCCCATCATTGTAATGGGGCTCCTCCTATAAAGCTTGCTACAAGGATTGTAGGAGGTAACACATAAAATACACCCGGTACAGTGCCTAGCAGAAGAATATGAAATTATGGTGAGCAGTATCTGTTAACTACTACTACAACAACACAGTGGGGCAAAAGCCAAATACAGGGATGTAAGAGAGTACTTTGGGACATTTGAGCAGTTTTTAACCTAGACTAAGCAGGGAGACAATGTCAGAGGAGGTTTTCTAGAACAGAAGAATGGCTTAAAATGAGTCTTCAAGATTAGTTAGGAGTTGGCTGGAAGAGAGAAAGGGAGGCTAATGGTCCTTCAGGTAGAGGCTGCTGCTGTGGAAAGGCACACAGAGCAAAGAGCCCACTGCACTTCCCACAGTCAGTGTGGAATGCACAGCACACAGGGGAAAGAGGTGACTTGCCCTCAGGGACTGGATAAGCAGGATCATCAGCTGCTAGTATCTGCCTCTGCCAAAGAGCTGACCTTGGGTCTGAAAGCACTAGGAGCCTGTGAAGGACTTCACACACAGGAGACAGACCCAGACTTGGAAGGTCAAAAAGGGCAAGGTGGTGGAGGGACGAGGAAACCAGCTAGTATGGGTGTTGGTGTCTGGGTGTGATGGTCATATGTCAATCAGACTGCGCCCTGGTTTGCCGAGATATTTGGTTGGACATTATTCTGAATGTGTCTGTGAGAGTGTTTCCGGACGAGATTCATGCCCGGATTGGTAGATTAATAAAGCTAGTTCCCCATGATCCTCAGTTTGTATCTTAGAGTCAAAGATCCTTCAAAATCCAGCTCAGCCTAGGTTTAGTCTTCCCTGCTGTCTTTCCTCTGCACCAGCGTCACCATTCTAGCCTCATGGACTCCTCCCTACATTAGTGCCTCCTCCCCTGCTGCTCCCGTTCCCAGGCATGTCATGACCCCAGCTGCTTGTTAGTATTTCAAATGCAGCTTAGTTAGCACCTCCTCAGAGAATCCTCAAAGTTTTGCAGCCTGAACTCCACTCTGTTTTGTGTATTTCACCATTACGGCAGGCATTGCATCTATCATAACGACCCCTGTAGTGTCTGCTCTGTCCACAGTAGCCAAAGGGCCCCTCCAAGGGCCTAGACTACCGCAGTTTCAGTTTGGAATCCCAGAGGTCTAGAATGTAACAGGGAGTCAAGTCCCGAGTGATGAAATGCTGAAGGAGCCAAAGCAGGGGGATTGAGCAGATTTCACTTGCCACAGTACATACTCCTCTTGAAGTGTACTGTTAAATGAACATTATGATCCTCTCTTCAAAAATAATTCTCTCTGAACATTATACACTGTGTTCCAATAACAGCCAATAATCAACTCTAGACTTGTTTTTATTTTATTTTATTTTTTCTTTTACTGTTGTCAGTTTCATCCGGTTTCTATGTAGGCTTGAAGAGCCTGGCTGATTTCACAGACAGCTGTCCTCTTTTATTTTGTACTGAGGAGAATTGAGGAACTTATTCTGGCATTTCGGGGACATTTGTTCCCAGTATTAACATAAAGTTAATATTTTAGGGGTGACTGAATTTCCAAAAAAATGTTTTTGAACTTTTAGATTATAGTTAAGTACATGTTTAGGGTTTCAAAATTCATGCTGTGTAACTTCTACAGAGCGTGAAAAGACTTCATAGTTGAGTTTTGCTTTTTAATAGAAGTTGGCAAAACACGGCGTCAAAATTTAAGAGCAGGCAATTCTATTTTGGCAGCTGACAGTCCTAGGCCAACGAGATTCTCATCCTAACTCTCATTGAGCAAGAGAAAAAGCCCGAGTGTAGGATCTTCAGAACGAAACCCCAGCAGGGCCAGCAAAGGCTGGCTCCATTATGTCAAAAAGAGCGCTAAGACTGCAAAATGCCCTTAATATTCCTAAAGCGATTGGTCTCGATGTTTTGCTGCTGAGCAACTGGGGAAATGCGTATTTCTACTGTGGCCAAAAGCCTGCATATTTCTCTTATGACTTATCTCATTTCTGAGTTCTGAGAGTTTGGCGTTAGAAGAGCCATTGGCAGCCTCATATCCTCATTCTAGTTAACCCCTGTCAATACAAGCTCAGGCTGTACTTCAGAGCCAGCTCTGTGTGATGGTCTGACTTGAGTGTGCTAAGACTCTTTGACTTGGGAGGGTAATGGCTGACTTTTTTTTTTTTTTTTTGCCTCTAGATGTTTAAAAAGAGAATAGGTACTATTTTGTATGTAAACAACAAGACACAAACCTCTTCTCATTCTCTGTCATGGGGGCTGATGTAAACCACTTCTACTTTGACCTGGGGAGGCAATTAATGTTTCTGAACTTTACTTTCACTTGTAAAATCGGAATAGTGTCTGCCTGGGTGATTTAAGCAGGAATGCAATGAGTGAATATACAGCAAATAGTACAGTGTTGACACATACTCGGTTTTCAATATATAATAGCTATTTTGGAAAGGTATATGCTATTATTATAGTGTTAATAATAATGGGATAGGAAGAGAATCAGCTTAGATTATCAGAAAAGCTCAGTTATTCAAAAGTAACTTCTTAACCTACTTTGCTTCCTTATCCACTTATGGCTTTTAAACCATAATTTTCTTATCATGGGGACTTTGGCCCAGATAACTTTCTAACTTTTGCATTTATGATCCTGTGAACAAACTGGTGTATAGTGGAGTCCTCTCAGTTCCATGTTCTCAGATCTCTATACCTTTCCTGAATTATTTTTCAACACAAGCAAGTCTTGTAACTGGAAAGAAAGCTCAAACTCAACACTGGCCAGTTGTGCATTGGAACAGAATAGCTCTGCAGAGGAAAAGATTTTTTTGGGAGGCAATGATTTTTTTTTGTCCAAAGACATAATGTATTTTGGTACTAGTAGATACACAGACAAAATTCATACTTGTTTCTAAAAGATACTGCTTAATTTTGAGTATGAACGGTTGAAAGCTTTGACCCATATCCCTAGATGGAACTGAAACACTTAAACTAAGCAACAAAGTTTTCACACAGGGAAATAGCATTCTCCAGACTAACTTTAGTTAAGGATGGGCCACTGTATAGCATAATGACCACCCTTGCATCTGTGTGACTGGTAGGCTCTACAAAGACCTTTTTTGGACCTTATGTCATTTCATCTCAACAACAACTGTCTAAGAGGAGTAGCGTGGCTATGAATAGACCTGTTGTTTTTAAAGAAAGGCAGCTGATCTCCAGAGGGATTTTGGGACTTGGCTGGGTCACTCAACATGTTAGATTATATGCTATGCCTAAGACACAACATTGCAGCAGCTCTGCCTTCTTCACTAGCCTCCTTGAAAGTGACAAAACATTTTGGCATCTCCATTAGACAAAACTAAGTGAAGTTTTCAAAGAAGTGTGTTGTGGCGTCCTCAAATAGGTCCTCTAGATACAGCTAAGGAGTAAGGGGAGGTGAAACTTCCCTCATCCTCTGTCAAGAGGTTCCACTACCATCCTCGCCAAAAGCACTTCAGCCAGAAGCGGGGGCTTGCAGCTATTGATCTCAGCACTCTGCAAGGTTGAAAGAGGAGGACTGTAAGCTCCAATCCATCCTGGACAATTTAGCAAATGAAAAAGGCTCATCTCAAAATAAAAAATAAGGAGTTGAAGATATAGCTCAGAGTGTTCCCTGTGTTCCATCACCAGCAACACACACACACACACTTAAACACTTTTAAAGGAGCTGTTAAATTGGAGGCATTCCAATATACACACAAAGTCATCTTAAAAGGTCACACTCAATTCAAGAGCACAGTCTTTTAGAACATTTTATGGAGAATGTATCTGCTTATTATACAGGAAAAACAACATGTAAGCATTTGTTAAATAATTAGATCAGATGCTGGAAGAACAGTTAGGTTCATGAATCAGGAGAAAGACCTTTCTTGGCTATAATTTTGCTGAGTCAGCTCTGCAAACAGAAGATAATGACACACGACTGTCCCCTGCCTGATGTTTCTGGTTGGGCTCTGGCAAGAAGGGCTTCTCCTTCGGCTTCTCTCTCCCACACTGAGGTATCCTGGCCACCCACGGCTGTGTAACAGGGAGGATATGACGAGGCCTTGGGGTGTCGAGTTGGCCTATCGCTCGCTGTGACAAGAGCTTGCAGCAAATGGCGTCAGCTCAAGTTTTCTAGGGGCTGGAATAAATGATCCAGAGAGCTCTCCAGCTGGAAGAACTTCCTTCCTTTCTTTCCTTCTCCCAGGAAGCAGCCGGCTGAGAGTGTTTGGAATAATCCTTCTGTTGTTCCTAGCTGGCTCTGTGTAAGTTCCTGCAAAAACAGCAGAAGATAAAAACCCCACAGATCCTTGACAGTCTTTTTCCCCCTTCCCCTTGTCACGAGTAGGGCCATAGTCATGATCTGTATGCTGTGAACAGAGCTGCAGGCTACCAAGCCTGAGGAGTGTGCACACAGTTCTCTTTGCGACTGGCAGAATCAATGCTGTGCTTCCCCTGCTATGGTACCCACATACAAGGACTCTTCTTTTGGTGCCAGGCCTAAAAGTGCCCCAGTGGTGCATAAAAATGTGACACGACAGCCTGGAAATCTAGCTTTCAAGATTGGGGTCACTTAATTTCAGCTGTAGAGGAAACCATTCACAGTAGCTAATTTTCACTATGGATTTCAGTCTGTTGATCTGTGCAACGTCTGGATAATTATAATCCAAAGACATCTAAGCAAGAAGCCCATAGACAAGCTGTGATGCAGCAGTCAGCATCTAGACAGAAGGAGACAGTGATGTCCACCTGCTAAGGACAGACGCCGCCCACAGCAGCCCTTCCACATGTCATCTGTCCACAGCCCCACAAGGGACAGTTATTACTGTTACCACGTCATGATTGAGGAAACAGATTCAGATGCGTGAGAATAAGTTTATGTAGGAAGTAAACCCAGCCTTCTGCTTTTATATAACACTCTCTAGATGGACAGGAAAGAACAGAGCTCTGGACTAAAGACAGGTCTGGAATTTGGGAATAGTTCATTGGTGGGTCCAAGTACAATTTTTTTTCCAGTTTCTTCCATGATGTTTTCACATCTACTCTGACCTATACTTCATAGTGTGTAAGTGAAACTTACTCATGTTCTCTCTTACAGATACTAGAAAATACATAGGTAACGAATGGAGTGGAAGAAAGTGAAAAGATGCATGGGAATTTTCTGGGGTTCATTGTCAAACTTTCATGCACAAATGCACATGTGTGATACAGGCACACATGTGCATGCATGTTGCACCTCTTTGATGGTTTCACCCCTGTGGCCATGAGGAAGACAGCAGGACCTCTACATGTCAACGCACTGGTGAGTGATGCCCAGAACAGACCTGCTGCCTGCTCTCAGTACATTACGGAGCAACGTTCCAGTTGCTGCGCATCTCCCACATAGCTGCATTTTGGCTTCCAGCTCTCCACGTTCTTTCCCTCCTGACCCCTCTCTCGCCTGTAAATTAGCTTCCTGTGGCTAGCTTAGTTTGTACTTCCCCAGACCAAATCCCCTTTCCTCCTGCTCCGTATCAACTCCTCGGGATGTGAGCTCTGGCTTCCTCCTCTCGTCTCGTCTCTGAAAGTGCCTGCTGTGCCTTCTCTCTTCTGGGTTATTAAGAATTGGTGTCAAATGGGGACAGCTGAGTAACCACAAGCTCTCCCCGGAGATGGGTGCAGCAGCTCCAAGCCTTGGCCTGCAAGCCTTGCTCTTGTTCCCAGCTCTGACACTTGGGCTAGTAATACCCTTTTGAGCCCGTTTTGGTCTCTGTATGATAGATACAATAATCCCTTCCTCAAAGTGTTGGGAAAAGTTAATGAGACAATGTATAAAACATCTAGCAGATGACAGCTTTTGAAAAGTTCTAGCTATTATCTAGCTGTTAACATTTTAGGTGACTTTTTTTCCATCGCTTATGTGACATGGGTCTCTCATTTCCTCCCCCACCGACAGTCTTTAAATATATATATATATATATATATATATATATATATATATATATATATATTTCCTCAATAACCTTTACAAGTAGTGCTATTACTCCAATTCATAATTAAGGAGACAAAGTCACAGATATGTTATATAACTTTCCCAAGGTCACACCATTTGCTAGAAAAGCCACAGAGATTAATGTGCTCACAGTCTCACTCCTTTAGGAAATCGTTACAAGGTCTTCCAGACCATAACTTTCCTAGAGAGTGGGCACAGGGGGATGATCAGACACAGCCCGAAACTGCGACATGGTTAAACGAAAAAACAGGAATGTAAATGGGTAAGTTCAGAACAGTGAGATAAAGGTAGCAAATGAAATAAGCAGCCAAGATCTCGGGAGACACCTCCAGGGCAGGACAGCAGAGCCCGTGGTTCAGCTGTCACCACTTAGCTAAACATAACAAGTTTCACTGTGTTTAGCTTCTTGGTGCTACGGGACATGTTGGAGAGGAGGGAGAAAACTGATTCTGTCTTAGAACAGAGCAGGCATGCAGAGAGACCACAAAAAGGGTAGGTAGCCTTACTGAGACAGGTTTCAGAAAAAGAAAGATGGAGCTGGGAGAAGATGATATTCTAGGTGGTAGGACTAGAATGAGCAAAGGTACTAGGGCTAAAGGGCAAAGGATTCATGGGGGGCAAGAACAATAAGTGTGGGGCCAGATCATGGAGAGCTTAGAAAGCTATGCCATATTTTTGTTTGTTTGTTTTTTGTTTTTGAGACAGGCTCTTGCTCTTCAGTACAGACTGGTCCTGAACTCACTATGGAGCTCAGGCTGGCTTTAACTCAAGGCAATCCTCCTGTCTCGGCCTCTTGAGTGATGAGATTAAAGGCATATGCCACCACTCCTGGCTTATGTGGCGCTGGGGAATTGAACTCCAGTACTTAGTGCTTGACTTACTGCTTGCTAGGTAAGCGCTTTAACTGCTGAGCCATTCTTCCAACCCATGCTTTATTCTTAAGTCAAAAGGGAACCACCTAATGGGCAGGTCAACACTGGTGCTATTTTGAGTGGCAGGATGTATGTGCAGGTTACACAGGAGGAGGAAAATTTTTGCAGCAAGACCAAAAGTTCACTCATATCGATCTCCCAATGCCTGAACAGTGTGTGTGGGACCTCATTCTGCCTGACCACATGGCATTTCCATTTCTGATTATCTGCAGCCTCCCTTGGTGAGAGGAGCTTCTCTGAGTCCAAACTGAAAAGGAAGCACAAGCTCTCGGTGCCTTTGGCTTTCTTTTTATCAATAGGTTAACAAGACTCTCCATTTTTCCACATTCCCTATTCCCAGAAATCCAAGCAGTAGTCACACCCGTTCTGAGCTCCAGGCTCTTGCTGCGGCCCATGCTTTGATGTATTGCCTCAGTTGCAAGAGAACTACTGTCCTGCACCATGTTCTGCATTGTCTCTGTCTTACAGCTTGTGTTAAACCATGTACATGGACCAACAACTATTCTTGTGAAGCCACCACTAAGCTGTGGAATAAATGGAATCCAGCAAGATGCTTTTTCCTTGGGACTCCTCTCAATGACTCACCCAGCCTAACCTAGGGCTCCTACATCCCTTCCTCTAACATTTGTGGCACAGACAATACAGAGCTTCAGCTTGACCATATTCTACTACCTACGTCAAAAGAAATAACTGGTTTTTTTCTCCTTGGTTCTTACTTAAACTTGGAACTCTGGAAAAAATGTAAATATTCCCAGCTCAAAGAAGCAGTTTAAGCCTAGGGGAACTTACTTGCTAAATAAGGGAAAGTAGATTTTTTTGTTACAATAAATAAAATACAGAGGAAATAGGAACAAGAAGGGGGAAAAATACTACGAAGGAGGTTAAGGCACAGCAAAACAAACTACAACTGACAATTCTGCCTGAAGTCAAAAAAGCAGAGACCATCCACATGGAACAACTCTAATCTCTGCTCAAGTTAGAGCAGCCAGAAGCTAATAAAGGGTCACGAAAATGGTCACTAAAAAAATACAATTTTTCTCTAAAACTTCAGTCCCCTCAGTTTTTGGTAGGCATTTGAGGATGAATGTCTCCCCTGAGTCACCCTGCTGAGACCTGGAGTTCCTCCCATCATTCCAGCTCAGGCTTCATGCCTTCCCCAGGCCCAGGTCACCTTTGGTCCAGCAGGAAGTCCAAAATGAGGTATGCTTCCTTCACCCTTTGAATCTCTCAATCCTCTCCAGAAACCTTGCCAAAACTGTTTTATTTTATTGTGGCCTCTTCTCCTCAGTGCTTAGGTACAGCTCAGGAGGGCAAGGCTGGACTGTAGAGATGGACAAGGCTGTACTTAGGTAGCTCTGGCCCTTACCCTTCATTCCATATCCTTGAACAATCTGGCGACTTACCTTTCTTTAGGATGAATTCTCACTTCTGTGGGGTGTTTTGACCCTTCATATACATAGGTCCATAATTCTCTTCCCATTTGCTCTTCAGGAAAGAATGGAAAACTAGGAAGACTAAGGTTGAAGCTGTTGAAATGGGACCTTCATTTCTAAATTAAAAATGGATGCATCCTTCAATTTATGTTATTATCCTTTACACCAAGGGGTGAACTTTTATCTCATTTTCTTGCCTGTGAGCTTTGCCAGGTTATGGCTAATGACACATTAGCGAATGGGACAGAAACAGTCTTGGGAAGAGTTTGGGCATTGGAAATTGTCCCCCTTTGCTGCTTTTGAAATCCAGTAGCCCGTGAAAATCCTGGAGTACCAGGTAGGCCAACTCAGTAGCTGGCTGAAGCCACATGACAACGCCCATTTAGGACCAGCCGCAGAACCACCTAGCTGAGGTCAACGCAAATTGCCAGTACCCAGAATCATGAGCTATTCAATGACTCGTTTCAAACCACTCAACTCTGTGTGATTTGTTATGCAGGAACAGAATATTAATACATTGATGCAAAGGCAGAAGAGAAAATGTGGAATTGATGGAATAAGCATGTGAAGAATATAAGATTGAAGGGAATAAGCATCCATAATTGATAAGATGATAACTGAAATGCTATGACATGATGAGAAGATTCCAGTGTCTAAAAGTATAATACATATGCTTTAAATTCGTAGTGAGTTTTATTCCCCTCTCCTTTACATTCTAGATCCCACTGAGTATAAGGTGCAACCATAAAGAACTACCCCGAGCCCCCTCCCCTCTGGCTGTGCTGTGCTCTGCGCCTCTGTGACAGCCCCTCCTTGACCTGGATGATGTTTGTGAACTTTTACTGCACATGATTCTTTTGCCAATCTTGAATCTGAGCTGTAAGCACTAAAGAAAGAGTTGGAAAAGAGTGTGGATTTTTAAATAAAGAGATATTGAAATCACTTGCAAAGTCACACACAATCATAAAATGACGCAGCTGCTATAACACGAAAGGAAATTACCTCCAGGCTTCTATCCAGTAAAATGCAATTTTCAGTGACTAAGACAGAGGCCTTGAGAATATGCGGCAGTAATGGAAATGCTGACAGGCCCGTAACTCCCGCTGCTGAACGAACGGCAAAGACCTGCGTAATGGCGAGCCAGTGTGAATTCCAAGGGTTTTGGTCTAGCATGGCAGCAGGTAACACAACAGGCTTTCATAAGTACATTACACTGGAATTACAAATTGCTTAATTTCTGAAAGATGGGGAAAATAGCACTATTTAATTTTGGCTAAAATTTTCTTTCACTGTGGTTTTTGTTTACTATTCCCAAGCTGGAGATATCCCAGCTAGGTCACCACCCTGCTCTGCGTTAAATACCTGGTCTCAGAGGGAAATGCACAAGGGGCAGTGTCATCTTTGTCCATGTATCACAGTTGGGCTGGAAGTTCTGTAAAAATGTCCAACTCCCCCCTTCCCTAGCTTTGACACAGTTTTTTTTTCTCTTTGAAGCACAGGGACATCCAGAAAGAGCATCTCATTTATGCTCCCCTCCTCCACTTGCAAGTTCCCTGGGGCCTCAAAGGCTCTTCTCCTCCAGATATCCAGAGCTGACCCAGCAGGAGCATCCCAGCAGTTTGAAGGTAGAGCCGCCCTTATTCCTTACAGAACACCCTTTCTTCTTATCATGGCTTTTTTTTTTAGCCTGAAGGACAGAGACAGAGGAGTCTTGATTTTTCTTGTCAGTCTGCTCCAGCTGGTGATCTGTCCAACTTCTGAAATCATTTGTAATGTAACAATTAGATTTGTTAATTTTTTCTTACTCATTTTACATTATAGGATGGAAATTCAGCGTAGGGAATGTGTTGGCCAACAATTGTTCAGACAAATAAAAATGAGGACAAAGAGGATGACTGCGTTGTGCAAAAGAAAGAAAACAACTTGCTATGCTAAGAATTCACATGAATTGTGCTTTCCAAAGGTCACACTGATTAGCCGATTAGCTGTATTATAATGACCTGAAACCTCCTCCTTGTCAAATCTCCCTTGAGTCCATGGTTACCAAAGCTGACTAATTATATGCTTAGAAAGAGAGATATATAAGCACAGATTCTCAGAGTTGAAAGAACCTCGGTGTTCATTTTGATTTAGCAATTCCCTCACCTACCGAAGTACATTTGGGAGCTGGAGAGAGATTGTTATGGACTGAATTGTATCCTCCCCCAAAACATACATTAAGTCCTAATACTCTATCCCCAGACATCTGACCTTATTTGGAAAGGGGGTCTTTGCAAAAGTAATTCAATTTAAAATAAGATCATTAGGGTGGACCCTAATGCAAGGACTGGTCCCCTTATGTGAGGAGAAGGAACACTGACAGAGACACGTGAGGAAAGAACACC